>JARYHS010013630.1:337945526-338210320 GCA_031002005.1 Vandiemenella viatica
TGCAATTACTACTCCCGTTCCCGTCTTTAACATTACAAACATGCCTTTTCCGTTCGCGTTTGCGTCCGTAGCATTACTACTATTACCCTTTTCTGCTGCTAAAGTAGCTACTTTCTTGGCCAAATCCGTGACAACATCCTGGACTGTTTGCTGAGACTCTGCCATAATAAATAGAGTTGGAATTTACTCACCAAACTGCTATGAATGCCGACGCCGCTCGCGCGCCTGGAGACTGCTACCCGCACGACACCTCGCTCGCAGCCCGCGTAGAGACCCGCCTTGTTGACCCGCCTGGAGCGGAATGTGAAGCCTGGAACTGCAACTGCCTCGCCGCTGTCCCCCGTTGTCACCCGCTGGCCGCTACGTGCGCTGCTGCCGCTCCGCCCGCTGCTCGCCGCTTCGATGCCCGCTGCCGCTGCTGCCGCCGCCGCCGCTGCCTTTTCCGAAGTCGTGTAGCCGTGGAGTCGTGATGCCTTGACGTCGACCCTCCGTTGGCTCCAGCAGTTGTCCCGTCTCGAATCCGCACGTCGAATCGTCTCTCCCAATTCTTGGAACGAATCTCGTAGAGTCCCGGGTTCGAAGCCACTCTGACCACCAATCTGTACGGGACGCTTCTGCAGTATACGTGCAGGTCCCGGTAGTGGTCAGGAAGGCGAGTGGTGAGAGTGGAACTTACTTGCTCAGGCCGCTCTCGTGAATGATCAGGTCTGACACCAGCCGTCTCGACGGCATGAGAGGGTCCTAGCGCTACTACAAGAATAAGAGACGTACTGTGATGTACTGTGAGTTTATTCGTAGAAGCTACAAGTAAGTTACGCCCGGAAGGTACGGTCCACACCGCGACAGGAACTACTGCTGTTTCTGACTATCAGGTAGTATCGGCAGGATAGCGGCGTTGCGCGGGGTCGGTGGCCGTGCCCGAGGCGAATGTGTCGGTATCGAATCACAAGTTCAAGTCACTAGCAACTGCGATTAGCTATTAAGAAACCTCGCTGCCCTCATTCTCCTCAGGCGTGCTTGCGTGCGTCCGCTCGCGCTCCGTCAGCGATCCTCCTCAGCAATTCTAGCGACCTGGTTTCCCAAGGCCGCGTCGTGATGCAAGCTCGCATCAGCCAACGCCTTATGCCATATTTCATTTAAATTAATACTTTATTTATTGTTCATTTACACCCCTGACACCATGTTCAAAAACGTTTACTGAATAGGCTCGATTTCGCAGTGCAGTGTGGAATATTAGAATGTCCTGCTCATTCCCATTTAGACTTCATTAAAAAAAAAAGCAAAAACAACACCATATGTCTACTTAGTTATTTTATTGTTGCTGCTACACTCGGAATCACATCTAGATGTTCAGTTATTCTATGTTCTCGGCTGCAACAGAGCTCACAGTTTGCTTTGTAAAGCAAGGAGCATTTCTTTTACGAAACATCTTTGTTCTTAGGACAAAACTGTTAAACGATGGGACTAGTCTGCACTGAGTGCGACGGAACTTCGGGTATTTCGTTTGAATCTCGGTCTAGCAATGCATATTTAGTGATTGTCTGGATACATGGCTAATGTGTGCGATTTCGTACCCATTGCGTACCACCATCTCTCCCCTCACCAGTTACTGTAGAGATGTGGTGTCGAGAAGCCACGGTGAACAAGAATTAACTAGCGTTGCATACATTTCTTGTTTTTGGTGGATAATTCTGATGCGTTTTGGATTGTAATCGAACAGACAGCGGTGACCATGAAAAGAGGCAGATTGCAGCCCAATTCGAGGTTAAAACGTTGTATTTTTTTTCTAATTGGGATCTGGCAACACTTAAAGTAAATCTGAAAAATTGTGTTGAACAGTGAGAAATTTCTCCGTTCAGGGATACCAATGTTGAAACTATGCTGGTAGATAATTCTGAAGTTCACGGAACCAGATTTTCTACGCACTAAAGCACGCTGTCGGATGTTCAGTATACTAAGATATGAACTGGAAATGAAATTGGAACAGTTGCGCCCCTCGCTTTCAGCGTTCATTGCTGCCGGTTCAGTGAACGAATAAAAAAACTCGGCGATTTTTAAATAACCGCGACTGTCACGCTGCAGTGGGCGTCCAATTTTGCTGTAATTGTGCCGTCATTCGAGCGGCTAATAAAGTTTAAATTAACATCGGCGCCGGTAAGTGATTCGTTCTCTATCGCTGCCGTTGATTTTGATTGGATAACGTGGTTAACAACCTTATTGATAAGCGCGCTTCAACAAATTGTAATTACGGTTTTAAAATGCTACACGTTTGTTTTTTGTTTAAAAGTGAAAAAAAAAAACACCATTTGCAAGTTCAACTTTAATACGCTTTATTTTAATCAGTGTAAATAATTCCTGTTAAAAACAGAAAATGTAGTACTCAGTGAACGCGAGTCGTGAAATTAACCAGATATTGTCTCTGACTGCGGAAGTAATTGATACCTCAGTTCTAGAAAAGGAGCTATTTCCTCATTTCTGGTAAACATTTTTTTATTCTCTCAGACGTGATGCATATGAATGTTTTTGGGTTTAGGTCTAGCTCTTTTGACTACCATACGCTTCTCTGAGGGCTGCCGAATGTTACGTTACCTATTTTTTTGCTGTCATCAATCTCTGAACTACAGGGGTCTGGTGGCTCAGTGGTTGAAGCGTCCGTTTCGAGATCGGCGTCTCGGTGGGGATTTTGAAAGGCTCTTAGCCGATTGTAACCTCTGGCACAGCTTGCTGAGTAATGTGAAGTACGCCAGGACTCTTCCGTGGTTCGGATTCCACGTTAAGACTGAAGATCCATTTAGGCCGGTAAGCTAAGGCAGCCACGACTAGAGTGCGCATACGCGGCAAATCGAAAAACTCTTGTCACTTGGCGGTGGCAAATTTCGGAGTTTCCCGGCTCTACTCGTTTACCTTTTTTGAATCTCTCAACTGGTTTGATTCAATCTTACATCTCTTCCTATGTTGCTCTAACTTCTTCGTGTAGGTACATGCACATTGACCGCTAGAATGCAATACCGTGTGAAACATTCACGTGCTGTAATCAGAGCCTCTAGACCGGGGGCCCCCAAACTTTTACCCCGTCGACCCCTTGATACGATATTTGCCTTCTTATCGACCCCCACAAGTATTCAATAAAAACATTAAATCATTTTTGGCATTTGTGATGCTAAGCAATAAGGAGGGCTGCATAACAACTCAGCGAAATAATTTATAAAATCCTCTTAATAAAATTAACAGAAAAACTAGATACTTTCCACTATTATTATAATCTCAAAAAATAGGAACAAAACCATGGATAGATGGAATACATTTCAAATAAAGACCTGCCAAAAAGAGAGGGTTGTTGCACTGTTTTAACTTGTCACATAGCGATGAATCCACCTTCCTAAGGCATTCTTCATATGAGTCTCTGCAAGTATCACCTCTTGACAACCACCTTACCTCAGTGAGCAAAAGTAATTAGTTTAAAGTTTCATCATTTACTTCACGTGAGAAACAGACGAGAATTGTGAGGATGACTATTAGTAGAACATTCCTATTTTTTTCCTGTACAGTTTAATTGATCCTCTTTAGTATTAATCGATCCGCTTTCGACCCCCCTGTATTAATCGACCCCGGTAGATCTCTTATCGACCACTTTGGGGACCCCTACTCTAGACGTCACATGGAATCAAGGAGAGCCTAGATATGCTGCTGGGGAACACACTGCCAAGCGGGTCGCAGGCGCGTCGACAAAGCATTTACAGTGGTTGCAGGGTGTAACGTTCCCACCCGTCCGGCTAGTTAATTTCCGGCTACTTTACTAATTAATTATTATCGGACCTCTTAGCCGAAGATTGACTTGCATTCTTTTCATCATTATCACCTGGTGATGGGGTCGGGGGGAGACAGTCACAAAGAAATAAAGTATGTGGACAATTATGAATCACAACAAAATTAAATTTGTATTCTGCTCAATCACATTCATACATAGGTCTATAATTGAAATAGGAACACGATTAGGCAAGTCCATACAGTTCTCCTGATATTAACACATGGAAATCAAACACTTTCCCTTAAAAGTTCAATGTTTCTTACACCATAACTTGTAGCGAGAGTGAGCCTTCAGTGCGCGCGCACACACACACACACACACACACACAGAGAGAGAGAGAGAGAGAGAGAAAATTTGTCTTACATCATATTGGCAGACCGGCGGTGCGGACGGTCATCACTTCGATCACATCGCAAACTGAGCACAGACTGAACAACACATTTAGCAGAACTGACCAAGACTGAGGGCCCGTGGTCCCATTGTGAGGCCTTAAATAATATCCACATAACGGTATTCGGGTGGGCTGATCTTCTGGGGTGAGTACGGCCAACATTGGATTCTTACTTCCCCGTTGGTGGGAGGACCATCTCTGCCAAATGGGAGGGAACACAGAGTTCCACCGATGTTACCCCACCGGAGAGGTAACTTTTGTGTTTATGGTGTGGCTACAATACCTACGTATCCCCGCCAAACTATGGGCGGAAGCAAGCTGTCCGCATTTCTCCCGCATGGCTTAGCCGCCATGACAGTATCTGTAGCCACTTGAAAGTCTTAGAATGAAAAAAAAATCTTTCCGCCTCACTCTCGCTAACTAATTGGAATTACTTAATCCTATTCTTATCCTAATTAATAATACTTCTTAATGTTCCTAATTATGGCTTCAAAAAAAAAAAAAAAAAAAGTCTTGTTACATTACAAGGGGGACCAAACCGAACTAGCTGCCGACCGACCACATCCCAGACATGTTCAGTGGGCGAAATGTCGGATGAACTTGCAGAACAGGGAAGCAGTGGTAGGGCGTAGTTCTTCGAAGAAGGCTTGAGCATTCCTCGCCACCTGAAGCAGACTATTTTCATGCTGAAATATGGCCTGTGGAGCTGTGTGCTAGAGGGGCAGTGCTTCGGCATCTAAAACCTACTTCATGATTGCTGTAGCCCTCTATTATTATTTTTCTTCTCTCTTTCTTTCTTTCTTTAACGGTTGGTCCACAGTCATTAGGCTAACAAACGGAGGAATTGTTTAACGAGCAGTGGTGAAGGGTACATTGTTAGCATGTCTTCAAGATAGCATTCACAAATCTCTTTATTTTCCCCAAAGGAAATATTTCGTGTGGGCAATACCCGCTGGCTTGTGGAAACAAACAGGTCTGTGTTGATGTTTTGTGTGCCGCCGTGCAGCCTTGAATTAAGTCTGCGGTCGGGCGCACGTAATGGAGGGAGACCGCCCGCTTGCGCTTGAATACCAATTGGATCCACTGTGCACTACTGGGAGACACTCACAAGCTCGTGCTACAGCAGGTGAGATTTAAAAAAAAAATAGCAATAGTAAAGTCGTTTAAAAATAGGTTTACTAATAGAAGCGTATCTGTCATCTAAAAGCCTCGTGCTAAATAGTAATTTTATACAAGTCGTATTGGTTATGTAACCAATCCTTAAGCTAAACAATTACTGAAAGAAGGGAAAAGGATAAAAATCAACCTTTTTACGGGAGATGTTAGAAGGCTCCCTAACAGTTACAAAATAGTAAGTTTAATGTGCGAGGCCATGACTGCCCCCATTCGCTTTTTATCGAACGATTCGTGCGTTGATCAAATTTTCAACTTGGATTACTGGTGGGGTAAAGTAAGTAAACTCGTGTAGTCTTGCGACCTGGAGGCATTTAATCTCTGTTGTGGCTGAACCTACATTTAACGTGAAACCCGAAACTCGGAACATACTGGCGTGTTTCATATGAAAAGACCTTACCGAATTTTAAACCGAGGACTATATTTTGAAAGTGTTTCAACTCCCAGTAAAATTCCGGTTTATTATCTGTGTTGAGAACTTTACTCGTAGCCTGTTGTTTGTATCGTGAGGTGGTTGTTTAGACCAGCGTTTCTTAACCTTTTTCGACCAGAGGACCAATAAATTGTCAAAAATAATTCTGCGGTCCATTAACTTAATCCTGAAAATGCCATATTTTCGCCCGGCCATTGAAGTACTCGTGGCTTTTAATAGTTTGGCTTATAGTTTATACTCGCTTATAGCTTTACACAGTACTGCTCCACCTGACCCATCTCGGCAGGTGACCAGTGGTGAGTGGTGTTGTTTGAAGGCAGTGCGTCTTAATGAGTGCGCGCTGAGTCGGCGCATTCTGTCCACTGTGGCCTGCGAGATGCGCCTGTCAGCCCCCGACGTGCCATCACAGTTTTTCACCGGGGACGTCTATTCGTTTAAACTGTAATTAAACGACGGTGAGAAAGCACGTCTGCAGATTTGTTTTACGTCTCTGCAAATAACGTCTTGTTTCTTAGTAATAGCAGTCTGTGGCGATAGTAGATCCTGCTATCATTAATCTCGCGTTTCAAATACCTTGTCTGTTCTTACACAACTGAATTTGAAATTACCCCATTTCAGTTAGAGAAAAACTGCAACAACTGTGGCATAAAAGTGCAGCTGAATGTTGGCGAAGAACCTTGACAAGTAATTATTATTTTTTTTAAACTGGTGAATAAGTTTTTGAAGTGATACTTCCGTGTGAGTGGGAGCTAGAAATTTGTTGGAGTTAGGCGATACGCTTTATGTGCGCATGCGTATGTGTACTTACGTGTTACAGCTTAAATTTCATTAATACTCGTTGAAAATCACGTATTTATTTATTTATCGTATGGCCATCAACTAATGTGATACATAAAAATGTAGGTGGATGCAGAATAGGGGGAAGATGGGGGTGTAGGGAAATTGCCACCGGAGCCTGTGCTCCATTGCAATTAAATTTATCCAAATACAAAAACATTGGTAGCATTCACGTATCGATTTTCGGTTGTTGCAGCCGTGCTAAGAAAGACGTTGTAGCACTAATAATACACAGACGGAAAAAAAAATCCCAACACCAAGAAAAAATTATTGTAGAGTAATGAAATTTGGACAATGCATTTGTCAAGTTAACATGTTTAATTGATTAAATTTTCAAGATCACAGGTTAATTTAAGCTCAAGAAAATGCATTTCAAATGTGAAATACTGTTAAATTAATAGCCGGTGTAACCTCCAGAATTTTGAATGCAAGCCTGCAAACGTGAATGCATTGTGTCATACAGGTTTCGAATGTCACTTTGTGGTATGGAGTTCCATGCTTGTTGTACTTGTGCTGTCAATACTGGGACGGTCAGTGCTGGCTGTGGATGATGCTGGAGTTGTCGTCCAATGATATCCCATACGTGTTCAATTGGAGACAGATCTGGTGATCTCGCAGGCCAAGGTAACATGTCGACACTCTGTAGAGCACGTTGCGAGACAACAGCGGTATGAGGGCGAGCGTTATCCTGTTGAAAAACTCCCCCTTGAATGCTGTTCATGAATGGCAGCACTACAGGTTGAATTACCAGACTGACGTACAAATTTGCAGTCAGTGTGTTTGGTATAACCACAAGAGTGCTCCTGCTGTCATAGGAAATTGCTCCCCAGACCATGACTCCAGCCCTGTAGCGTGCATTCCACTGACTACAAGCCATCGCCGTTTGCGACTCCAGTGGTGTCAAACCAGAGCTCATTGGAGGACGGAGTGGAGATCTGTTGTGTTTTCTGATGAAAGCAGGTTCTGCCTTGGTGCCAGTGATGGCCGAGTGTTGGTCAGAAGGAGGCCAGGGGAACGCCTGCAACCAAACTGTCTGCGGCCTAGACACACTGGACCTACACCTGGAGTCATGGTCTGGGGAGCAATTTCCTATGACAGCAGGAGCACTCTTGTGGTTATACCAAACACACTGACTGCAAATTTGTACGTCAGTCTGGTAATTCAACCTGTAGTGCTGCCATTCATGAACAGCATTCAAGGGGGAGTTTTTCAACAGGATAACGCTCGCCCTCATACCGCTGTTGTCTCGCAACGTGCTCTACAGAGTGTCGACATGTTACCTTGGCCTGCGAGATCACCAGATCTGTCTCCAATTGAACACGTATGGGATATCATTGGACGACAACTCCAGCATCATCCACAGCCAGCACTGACCGTCCCAGTATTGACAGCACAAGTACAACAAGCATGGAACTCCATACCACAAAGTGACATTCGAAACCTGTATGACACAATGCATTCACGTTTGCAGGCTTGCATTCAAAATTCTGGAGGTTACACCGGCTATTAATTTAACAGTATTTCACATTTGAAATGCATTTTCTTGAGCTTAAATTAACCTGTGATCTTGAAAATTTAATCAATTAAACATGTTAACTTGACAAATGCATTGTCCAAATTTCATTACTCTACAATAATTTTTTCTTGGTGTTGGGATTTTTTTTTCCGTCTGTGTATGAGATGGTCCTTCGTTCTTCCTTAGAGAGGACTACTTTATTATGTGCTCCAAACTCTGGGAAGGAGCTCCGGAGTCACAGAAGGAGAATCCCAAATTCGTTACATATAGAGCATGGAGCTGCATTTTGCGTGGACTATTCTTAGACGGTTTAATTTAGGGTACTGGTTTGTTTTCAGATGGATTCAAGGAAGTCCAGTCTTCATATTGATGTTTCACAGGTGCAGAGTTCCAGCTTTGTCGCAATTTTTCCTTTACATTGAGGTCGTTTACGTTATGCCATACGGACTTTCCAGATTTAAGGCAAGTCAGGGATAGATCATCCAGGACCTTGTGGATTAGGACATCCTGTGGATAATCAGGAAGATGAAAATCACGTGACAACGTCAGACAGTATAAGTTTACATCCAAAGGAGTCGCCATTACTACAAAATGAGACATGCACCAGCATTTTTAGTTCTTTTATTGTTCATTATTTGCTTTTTGTTTATTTATATTTGTATGATGTAGATGGTTTGGTTATTTCGTCTGATCGCTGTTACTGTAATAGAAGAAATTATCGCGATACAGTGAATGTATTAATGCACGTTCTATAAATGCCTTCATTTTCATGCAGAAATATGAGCAGAGGGAATGTTATTTAAGCTTTTAAAAATTATTGAAGTTAGTCAGAAATTTGCGATCATCGAGTCATTTTTGACGGTCTTAGAAGCTAGTTATTAACGAAAATTAACTGTAAGAACGGTTACTAGATAATTTTGTCTAAGATGTTCTTACATATAAAAGCTCAAAACACAGACTAAGGCTAGATGCAATACTTTATAAGTAGTTTCATTTTTTAACGAGAATAACTCGCACAAAATTCCTATTTACCATACAACTGCATTATAGTTTCATCGTTCGTCCACTCAAGTGCGGAGGAAATATTAAAAAATAAACAGAAACACACTGGAAAAATACATAGAAGTTTTACTTCTCGCGCGTGTACACACTGATACACACATCAGTTTTTCTCAAATTCTGGCGAGTAAAATAAATTACAAAATTGCCACTAACAGCCTTTAATTGAAAGTATTCAAAGCTGACTTACGGTAGTTAGCTTATACGGATACGTTATTGCAAAATTGCTTTTATTACTTTTTAGAGTGATAATTTTGAAGAACAGTAAATCAGAAATTTATTGGTAAGCAGTTAAAACAGTGCGTCTAAAATGTAATCAAATGCGCGCCGAAGAATCACGCAATCAAATATGAACTGGAGCGTAGTTAGTTTCGTTAGGATTATAGTCGGCGAGGTTGAAAGATGTCTCTGAAACCTTCCACGGCAGAGAGAGCCTAACAGCCCTTGCCAAGCCGGCTGCCTATCTGGCAGGAGCTCCATCTCTCCACGAGGGCTGCAAAGGCATAATCAGGCATAATCAGCACGGCATTACTCATTTGATAAGGGAGCGTGCATAAACCACGTAGCTCCATTTTGGCCTCCTGTGAACCTCCCCTCCCCCCCCCCCCACTTACCCCTACGTGGCTTTTGCCACTACCCCCCCCCCCTTCCCCACGTAGCACATAGCTTTTTTTTTTCTCTTTTGATTCCAGAATACATTTTGTACTGTTTTCTCCTGTCAGGCTATTGTAAATTACATACGGAGATAATTAACTGAGGCGAAGTAAATATTCAAATGTTGTTGTTTTCTGTTCCTCATTTTAACTGTGAGAACTGTGCCCCCTACGTTTGTCAAAGTATGCAGAAACAGGTCTTACTTATTTTCGGTGGTGATTTTTAATTCATTTCATTTTCAACTTTTTGTAATTTTCATTTTATCAAAAACCATTCGTTTCAAATACCAGTAGATGGTTGGAAGACAGATGTTAGCACAAGTTTCTTCATCACAAGTTTTAGTACTTAAAGTGAGAGTATAGTGCTTATTTCTGAGTACTTGCATGTGTTGGTTGAATCAGGTTGTGCGGCTGTCCGTCCGAGAAAGTGGTGGTGACGCCGAGCGTGGGTCAACCACGCCCTGCCCGCCCACACAGTGCAGAGTGACCTTCCTGCACTGAGGTTCACTTTCATCTCGCAGTGGGCCTCAATGCTGTCACATGTATTTTAGGAATGTTGTCGGATTTTTCTTTTTTTGGACGCGATAATTAATTTGGAGAGTTAGGGGATTGATTGGTACGTTCCCGCATCACTTAGGTGTAACAGCCCTCAAACCAAAATTTAAATAGGATTGTATTTTATGAAACATTTATAGTAAGCTAGAGTTTGGTTGAATATGATCCTGTATGTTTATTTTGCAATTTCCTGTAAATTGATGTATATAGACTTAGTTTTTTGAAAAGATATTATTTAAAGGCCATATAATATGTTTAAGAACAGAATTGTGCAAGAGAATTGCTTAAATGTTGGTAATTGCAAGTATTAATGCAAGTTACGATTTCTAAAGGACAATTTACGACAGTTTAAAATGATTTCTGTGAATAATTTTGTGTTTAAGTATCTTTAATTTCCATTTCTGACCATTTTGTAATGATGTTAAATGATTATGTATTAATTCTGATTGTTTTTTAATATGTTTCAATTGTTTAAGTATTGTTAATGTTCGAGAAATATCTGGCGGAAGCTTTTGAAGTGTTCTAGAAATTTCTTTAGAGTTTATATAAAGCGATCATCCAAGTCAGTCAGTTAGTTTTTCGGCAAAGTTTCTCACCGACTAAATTATCTGTGCAAGGAGTGTTGTATGCAATCTCTGGATTGTATCTATGCATGTAAATACTATCGTTCACGTCGAGTTTCTTTGAGAATAAAAACAAGTCTAAACTGAAATACAATGTGGACTACTTAATTATCGTATTAATTAAACCACCAACAATCTTATGTCATTAAATTACTTATTTCCTGAATGGCACCGATGTGAAATATGTTGATTATACACGCAGTGAAATTATTTCGAAGATAATTAGGTTCTGTGAAGAAAGTTTGGTTTGTGAAGTTTGAAATATATGATTCAATGAACATACTCAAAACGCTGGCTTCACTATCAACATAATGGAAATATGTTGATTGAATTCCATCAGTTCTTTTCCTTGGAATGAAACCGAGCGTGGCAGTGTAACGGTTAGCGTTCTCGCCTCGCATTCGGGAGGACGGCGGTTCGAATCCCCGTCCGGGCATCCAGATTTGGGTTTTCCATGGTTTCCCAAATCACTCCAGGCAAATGCCGGGATTTTTCCTTCAAAAGGCCATGGCCGAATTCCTTCCCATTCCGTGCCCCCATCCTTGCCCCCCCATCCTTTCCCTTCTCTAAAGACCTCGCTGTTGAGAGACGTAAAGCAGTTAAAAACAAACTTGGAATGAAACTGTATTTTGATCAAAAGGGAAAAGTATCCAATTAAAGTCGTAAGTGTCCTGGACGAATGGTATCCGTGCTCTTTTAGAACTTCCACAATGAGTAAGCTCCGAATAATTTACTGTGAAAGCGGGAAACTATAGGGACTATACAACGAAATGTAAAACTGATTAAAAATAAAGGTGAACTCGACAACTGATGTTTTAAAAAATAAATATTCTGATAGAGCGGTCTGGTGGCTCTATGGTTAAGATGGCTGGCTGGAGATCGTAAGGTTCACGGTTCGAATCCCTGTCTTGATTGAGATTTCCTCACCTATGGCACAATTTGCTGAGTAATGTTAAGTACAACGCAACGCTTTCGTGTTTCGGATTCTGCGTTAAGTTATAGGTCCCCCTTAGCCGGCAGGATTACCAGATTAGGTTAGTTAGCCATGACATGAGCAGCATTGCGCGGCGAATCGAAAACTCTGTAACTGTGCGGGAGAAAAAAAACCATGTGCTAAGAATAGTTCAATCCTAAAAATTAACGCTAGTGATATCAGCTAAATATTCCTTAATGAATATGCATAGTGCGTCATTAAATAACTAGGAATAATAAGAAAAAATTTGCAAACACAAAAATAAGGTTTGATACAAGGTCTGAGCGTTTAAGGTCGGCTAAGCATAGGCTAAGTTACAAATCATGTATGTTGCTTTTCATACAAAACTGCAGGGATGTTTTTATTGAACGTCTTGCACTTCCACGTACTATCAGCAATTTCAATCGTGGAAAGATGTGTCCTCTTAGAATTAAACATACAATGCAAGAGTTACATGTAACAGTGGATACTTTCAGTAGTAAGTATTACGTAAATCAAGCCAACAAGCACAAACCAAAGAGTCTACCAAACGTAGCCCCATATTAGATATAAAATATTTACCGGTACCATCGCGGACAGGCCAGAAATTTTTTGGGTCAATTAACATTAGTTTAACTACAGCAAGAAAATGAATTGTGCATGTAAACTACACTATGAATGCTACGTAATTCGGATAACACGTTGAATAATACGTTTGGGTCGTCAGAGGCAGAATATGCGGCTACTTGCAACTAACATAATTATTAAAACCATGCGAATTTTCTTATCTGATAAGCTCTATATTATTCCATCCTTTTTTAAAAAAATTCTACTGTGCACTTTTTCTACAACTTTTTTTGGAGTGCAAATGTGATTTTACTTGTAAAGTTTGTAACACTTAATCTTTATTGTCTTCGAAACACTTAAGTGTTCGTCGGTGTAACTTGTGTATCTTATTCTATTTTACTGATTTCTAAATAGCTGACAGTAAACTTTGGTGTAAAATGTGCATCAAACACTTACGTACTACTTTTTCGAAAGTAGATTTTAAAAATATGTTTTACTTTCCTTTGATTAGACATTGGTAACGGTTTGGTTATATTCCTTTGTGTTGTTTTCATTAAATCGTAATTCTTATACGAGATATGAATCGTTGTGACCATTGTCCTCTTGGAACGACGGACGACCCACCGAAGAAGCCGCGACTGTTGAACAGTGGTGAGCGTCGCGGGGAAAGTGATGCCCGCTGGTGGGTCGCGATGGCCACTGGAATGCTACCTGTTTTTCCGGTCGCTCGCGCATTACACCGCGCCTCGCTTCGCTCCTCCAGATGTCTCCAGCGCAGATGCCTCCGTCGTGTGTTCTACCGGTACAATACGATCCAGATTGTTAGGAACAAAGTACAATACGTTACGTACTGCGGCAACACATTTCTTCTGACTGTTTTAGTAACTTCGAAGCGTCAGGAAAGTTTCTCCTAGTGCAAACAAGAGCGAAAGTAGCAAATCTGTGGGAACTCCAAAAGTTTTTAAAAATCTGAACGACTTGTAAACACGACGTCAACAATGAAGGTGAAGGAAATGCACTGTCGCCTTTATGAAAGATCCAGCCCGACATTCGCAACTGTGGATGGCCGAACGGCGATTGAGCCCACGTCCCCCCCCCCCCCCCCGGAATGTTACCTCCAGTCTAGGTGCGAAAACGCTTATTACAGGCACGCAGCCAGCAATCTGTCAGGATACAGCAAACCAAATAAGGAATGCGTCAAAATAACCAAAACGGACAAGAAATGTTCTAAACAACTAAGAGGAATGCTAATGCCGTAAATGTGGCTTCTGTAATTTACCTAAGCTTATTCTTCAATGGATGCCAGCGATAAACGAACTTAACTATTAACAATTTAAGTTTTTTAGTACCATTGGGAAATAGTTTCTAGTAACAGGTTGTGATAACGTACAGTGTGTAGTAGTAATAGTAAATTATTTGAACAATTTTCGTAGTATATAGGATTTGTGTTTAAAATTTTGTTAAGTATAAAATATTATAATAGTATTATGAAATTCGTTGTACACTGTAGTAAACAAACTATCTGAATGTACGCATCAGACGTTGAGAACGGCATTGAAGGGTTTAAGTCGGATTTTATGTGTTAGGCTCAAAGACCAAAAACGCTCATGGAACGGAAAAAAAAAATTACCCCAACGCGTTGTAGTTTCTTTAACCTCTGACGACCCGTTGTGGCTAGTCAGTATCAAACTCTTTCTATTAACGACGAATCGGTCCAGGAAGCATGTAATATATATAATTATTCTTACCATCCACTTTAAAAGTCTCAAAAAAAAAAAAAAAAAAAAAAAAAAAAAAAAAAAAAAAAAAAAAAAAAAAAAAAAACCCTTTTCTTTCTTTCTTTTTTTATTTGAGCCTATCATATCTAGTAAGTGGTAGAAAGGACACTTACATGCACAAGGTGCTGCTAAGTTACAGCCAAGAACATAGCATTTCTTCGTCCCACATGCCTGTACTCACATTCAAGATGTAAAATTTCTAGTCATTCGGTAGGACACAGTTCGAATCCCCGCTGGGCCATCCAGATTTCGGTTTTCCATGGTTTCCCAAATCACTCCAGGTGGATGCCGGGATGGTTCTTTCAAAAGGGCTTTGGGCGAATTCCTTTCCGTTCCTTACCCCCAGTCCTATCCCACCTCCATACGCCCCGTCGAGGTCAAAAAGCCAGAAGCAAAAAAAGGTAGTTAAATGGCTCAGATTAAGTTACGTAAGCTGAAGGAGTAAATGGATCTAGTGACACCATCCTCGTTTTTTCATGCTGTCGAAGGTATTTCTGTCAGCACTACAGTCCTAAATGTTCCTGATTCTGCATTTTTATTAAATTCCTAAGCGTGTCGGGTTCTGGTAGATTTAGAGGGACGTTTGATATTTTGTGTTTCACTATAAATATCCTTGTTATTGCGGTTTATACTTTGAAATCCAAACTTTCGATAACTTTCAAGCGCTTCTCAGTTTTTTTTTTTTTTTAACTAAAATTTACTTCGGTTTATATTGCCATTTTTTTTCCTGGTAGCATGCCTATCACCGTCCTTTTTTGGTACAGCAACCTTCTTCTTTCACCACTCACATCTTCCCATATGTAAATTGCCTTTCCTTTTTATGATATCGAGTGTGGTGGGTGAGCGGTAACGTTCTGGCCTCGCATTCGGGAACACGCGAGCTCGTATCCCCGTGCGGCCATCCATATTTGGGTTTTCGAAGGTTTCCCCAAATCACTCCAGGCGAGTGCCGGGATGGTTACTTCAAAATGCCATGGATTAATTCCTTCACGATCATTCCTCCCATGCGAGACGTGAAGCTATAAGAAAAAAAAATATGATGAACATTATGTTGTGTCGATTTTCTTGTTGCCATATCTTCTCGTACTCCTTGTTAGCACGTTATCCATAGTCTGACTCTTCTTCTTTTTATTCCTCTTTTACGAGATTTCGAATTCCGTATTCTGAGTGTTCAGCTTTTTTCACCCATTGTTCTTAGCTGTCAATCCAACTTTTGTCACTTCTGGGAGACAGGATGCTTTATTATTAAGACTAATTTTTACTGTAGAATTTGATACTTGAAACAGGAGATTTGCTTTAGTTTCGCTAGTGTGATTTTAATTCGTTACCCGTGCTGTTAAACCTATTCAAGCGGGTAGTGAGGAGGCATGAGCAAAGTGATCGAGCACGCTATTCGGCTCCAGCGAGCTATTCCTTTTGGAATAATCTGGCGGCCGATAGCCAAGGTCGCCTTCCTTTTGTGCAGGCCCCAGTATATTTTTTTATCGCTGCACATTGTTTGCGAAAGTCAAAACATTATATGCACACGACGTTTTTGCAGGTGCTGTGTGACGATAAATCTAAATTGGCTGCCGAGAGGTGCCGGCATTGTCGTCAGCGCAGAAGGGCCCTTTTTATCCGGACTTGCGCCTTTGAGCTGCGCGGGATGGTAATGGAATGAACTTCACTCAAAACGAGACACACAGGAAATACCGATATCTGTCGACACATAACTCTTCAGTGACATGGTTAATGCTTTTCGTCGTGTTGTGGCTGCACGAGTATTGTTAACGGCATTGGCGGAGCTGTATTTATTGTATCAAGGACTAAGGTATCTACGTATTTACTGGTTGTGCATCTCATAACATTGTCATCGTTACGAATACCGCCAGCTTTGTTTCGATTTTATGACGTTATTAGAGATAATGTTCGGTTAGTTTGCACTAATGATTGGTGTGTTACGAACATGACGTGTTTTTTACCAGCTCTTCAGCCATTTTGCTTTCATACTTAAGTCTTAGTTTCAAGTTTTCTACTATAACGACTGAAAGTTGCTGCAGAAGTGTGTTTCTTGGATCCTACTCGCAGCTTCTTTCTTGCCGCGTCCATCGGTTCCAAAGCTAATAACCAGACTTCACAAACTCGTCTACATGAAATTTTATACATAGTTTAAATAAATATACGAGAGCCTTTAACCACAACTTTAGCGGGAATTCTTATTAGAAGAAGTGTTCATTTCGGGTTAGGCATCATTTCTATAATTCATCCTTATTCACACGATTATAGCCGGATTCTTGCAGTTCAGCGGCAGATGCCTCCTTCCAACCTTCTATATGCAAGGAGGGGGGGAGAGGGTTCGGTTCGAGTGTCCATTAGGACGTTTCAGTGCGTTCTTTAGGAAATGAAAGCCAAACAGTCTTTGCAACAACTCTAGCATTTACAGGTAAGTTATTCGTCATGTCGCAAGGGCAGCTTTACTTATGGTTTACAGAATTAAACAAAATGTGCTCAGCTTAATAAGTTAGTGCCTGTTGTGTTGAAAACATTCGAGTAACAGTCGACTGATCTCGTAAATTTTTGTATTTTCCAATCCCTTTTAACGACGTGACTTTTTGTGGATTATTTTCGTTTTTGCTGGTCTTTTTAAAATGTTTGTAGTGCCGACAGCAGTTTGAGACTATATAGAAAACTTCTATACGCTATGTCCTCTGTGGAATTGAGGATTCGAATCCGATGTTGTGTTAGACGAATATATACATATTTATGTGATAAGATCGAAGAATGTAGTATGGAATGAAACCACGAGAATGCCGTAGAGTGATGTAAGATCGTTCAGTTTTTCTATCATTTTAAAACTGATTATTTTTCGGAACGTATGAAAAAGAATAAGCCACGAAGTGTTAAAACATTTTTAAGACTCCTATTTTACGAGAAGCCACAGAGTTGGCAATTGTTCAGCCTGGTTATATCTTCCTGCCAGTTCGCTCTGCTGCCCCCAAGGTTAAAGGTCAGCCGCGCATCATTGTGCCCCGTGACAAGTCGCTCTCCTAGTCTGTCCCACGGCCGTCGCGGCTGAGGTTACGAGCATCATAAACGCGGAGGGGAAGGAGAGTGTCTTGTCCATTCAGACACCATTAGCTGGAGGTCAGAATATTTACTGCATAATGCAAATCCTGAATGGTCTACGCTCTAATCGAATTCTCCGCCCACGATAAACTGGAGAGGTTTTGCTACGCCCTGCAGATACCATTTCTTAAAGGGTGTGTTGATACTGCAATTTAAAATTTGTTCAGTAGTCTATCACCTTATAACCTCGCAAGTCCCTGTGTGGAAACCTGTCACTTTCATTGCCACTTTATAACTTTTATTCTATTGGTCAGTATGCAGGTGTCGGGTCTCGTTACTTAGCCAATATGTATTAATCTGTTTACCTTCATATCGCTCGTTCTAACTACTACGTTTTTTGCCACACATAAGATTGATTTCAATGATAGCCATCCGTTATAAATTTATGTTCGTTTTTCTTATCTGTAAGAAAAAGTATATTCTACTTGGAATTACTTCTCTTTATCTCCCTTCAGAAATAACACCATAAACTATGAATTAAGCGTTACGTGTATTGAAACATACATTTATTACTTCACTTATTATACACGATGTAATCAACTCAACGTAACTTTTGTACAAACATATTTTCTTCGGCCGCAGATGAAGCGATTTTACGTAAATCAACTTCCATATACAGGGTGTTGCAAAAAGATACGGCCAAACTTTCAGGAAACATTCCTCACACACAAACAAAGAAAATATGTTATGTGGACATGTGTCCGGAAACGCTTACTTTCCATGTTAGAGCTCATATTGTGTACGGCTGTGATACAATACGCCATTCTCCAGGGCTGCATCAGCGCATCAGGGATTCCGTGCGACGGAGGGTGGATGCATGTATCCTCGCTAACGGAGGACATTTTAACATTTCCTGTAACAAAGTGTTTGAAGTCACGCTGGTATGTTCTGTTGCTGTGTGTTTCCATTCCATGTTTAATGTGATTTGAAGAGAAGTAATAAAATGAGCTCTAACATGGAAAGTAAGCGTTTCCGGACACATGTCCACATAACATATTTTCTTTGTTTGTGTGTGAGGAATGTTTCCTGAAAGTTTGGCCGTACCTTTTTGTAACACCCTGTATGTCAAATTAACCTTCTTCATAAAACCATTATTTGTCGCGTGTAGACCGAGCGAGTGGCAACTTACCCACTGAGGGTCCGTCCTAGCGACTACTTACTGTCGGCTGCGGTACTTCTGGTTTCCAGTCGGCATCTGTAAGCTTCTGGCTAGGATAAAAATACATAACACAGAGACTTAATTTGCTTAAAGTTAGGACGTAGGTGCTCCTTGAAATGATATGAAGAGTTGTGACTACTTGATTTATTGTTGAAAGCGGCGGTGTGGTACAGTTACAAGTAAGTGGGACATAAAATCGGTGTTTTCCTATATTGGAATAGTGGACCATAGGATCCAAAACTAACGCAGTATGCGTTCCGAGCCAGCAGAGAGAGAATGATAGGAAAAATGCCTAAAACGGCCTAATTGGATGGTAACAGGTCTGCCCCACGAAATTTCACATCACGGACTGGGGCGAATCGTGCGCGCAAAAAGGCGCCCTCGATTCTGGATGGTGGGGAAAGCCTTCCTGTCATTGGCTGTTTGTCACGACGAACCTGCGTGTGGTTCACGTGCTCATAGTGTGTAAGCCCCGTGTACCCACCGTGCTATACAGTGTTCCCACAGTAAGGACTGCAAGACCAGCGACCTTGCCGCTGGTGTCGTAAATGAGCGGTGTAGTCTTCATACTACTGTGCTGGCTTGGAAACGCTCTGCCTTCATTAACACTAAAATATATACTACAAATATATACTACAAATATATACTAAAATCAGCGATCGCTACATATTCTCATTAAAAATATTCCTTCATCTTCCGGTATCCACAATCCGGTACAATCGTCAATTATTAAACATGGTCCAGTCTCAATCAATATTCAATATCGTCTACCATTACCAAATAGTTTATTCTTTCCGGTTTTAAGATTCCTGCGCCCTGTTTATTCTGGCTGCCAAAAAGTCTCCAATATTTTATATTCACAATTTACAACACACATAAATAACCATTTTTCTATGCTTGTCTCTACATTTATAAGTTAACGTGGCATTTGACTGTTACAACTTGATTAGACAATGAAAAGAGGGACACACACATCCCTTGCGAAAGATTAAGACATTTTTATCTGGTAACACCGTTGATTTGTTTTGTGAAGCTGCCGACTTTCTTTATATTTGTAGTTCAAGGCAAGCTGACAGAAAACTGATCTGATTTGCGACGAGACGAGACTGTCCGGGTGTACTGCATTCTCAGAGAGTCCTCCCTGGAATGACTGGATCGCAGAGAGAAGTGTGTGCAAACTTGGTTTGAATAGTTTGTCAGTAATTGTCGCACGGTGCGGTAGTTTCTTGAAGCGCTCTCGCCGTGTCCCGCTGGGAGCTGGTAACGGTACTGTAGGTCGATCCGCAGACGCCTGGGGCCTCCGCGGTCGATGGCCTCACTTCACTGGGACCACTTGCAGCCAGTATTCGCGTACAAAGCGTTGCACTGTAGTCGATACTAATAGTTTTTTTTTTTTTTTTACTAGATTCACTACATTATTGTATTTTGGATTAAGATGTTCACAAAATCAGAGATAGTGGGGCTGGTAACTTCCCAAAAATGCTAAAAAAATAGTTCGTAGAGTTACCGAACCTTGATTTATCTTTTCATTAAGAAGGCTAAATTTTGCAAGGTTCTTACATGTCTACTTGCCGTCGCATAGAGGAGGGGGCGGAGGGAACGGTTGGGTGTATCAGTGTACTACACGCGCAACAAGTGTGTGAAAAGGGTCCTGAGAGTGTACAAGAGTATATTATTGGTGATGAGGCAAGGAAAGATATTGGTGTAAGAATTAAAAGTAATGCATGGAAGGGAAAAGATGACCATGACCACAAGCTGGCACTGGATTTCAGGCACAAGGGTGTGGGAAGATTCTCTTTTTTAGGTAAGGGTGTCAGGGATTGGAATAAGTTACCAAGAGAAATGATGAATAATTTACCAAAAACTTTGAAAGAATTTGAAATTAAAATTTGTAGAGGGCAAATGTAGGTGGGTGTTTAGGGAAATTGCTACCGGAGCGTGTGCTCCATTGCAATTAAATTAAGTTGAACTATATGGGTCATACACTTTTCTGTGTTTATTGATGTTTTTTATACTTCTTTCGCACTCGAATTGACAGTGGGTACTATATTTATTGCTTTTGTACAGTGAATAGGAAACTGCATCAAAAAGTTAAAGCCTACTTCGGTAGATTATAAGAGTATTACATCTCTACATCTACATCTACATATATACTCTGCAATTCACAAAATTGTGGGTGGCAGAGGGTGCTTAGCACCAAAGCTAATCTCTTTGCTGTGCATTCCAATCCCTAATGGTACGAGGGAAAAAAGAATTCATATAAGAATCAGTCCGGCACCTTATTTCGCTAATTTTATCTTTCCTGTCCTTCCGACTCAAATAGTTTGGTGGAAGAAGTATTTCACTACACTCAAAAGTGAAAGTGGGAGTACGCAAGTTTACCAATAAGTTTAAACGAAACGTGCGTCGTCTATCTACCAGAGACTCCCAGCCCAGTCTACTAATCAGTTCCTTGACGCTTTCATAAGGACTGTAGCAAGCGGTTACGAATGGAGCGGCTCTTCTCTGTACTTTCTCTATACTTTCGATCAACCCCTTACGAAACGGGTCCCAAATGGCACAACAATAATCCAAATGTGGACGCACAAGAGATTTATACGCTATCTCCTTTGTTTGTTCATTACAATTTTTCAAGATCCGACCTATGAATCGCAGCCTAGAATTAGCTCTACCTACTAACGAATTAATGTGTATGTCCCATTTCATGTTCCTTTGCACTGTTACCCCAAATATTTCATAGAATCGACCATATCAATAACTGTATTGTTTAATTCGTATTTCTGAACAATCGGAGAACCTTAGTCTGCATTTTTGTTTGAAGCTTTTCATATCAGAGAAAAACGCGGAAAAAAATTATTTGAAAACTGTTCTGACAGTCAGTAGGATGCGAGAGACATCAGCGAAATTAATTTTTTATTTGGAACAAATAAAAACTTTTTTACTATATAGAAGTTTACAGATATTATGTTGACTGTTATTATTATTATTGATTTATATCACTATTATTATTATTCTACCTCTTTGTATTTGGTGAAATGGTATCTTTCGTTTTTGTAATCAAAGGTTTATGGTAACTCAAATAGGAAATGTGAGTTTAATATTTAATATGACCCATTATTTTAACACGAGCTTAAGCAATAGCGGAAACCATCGAATCTGCTTGGATCAAAGTATCGTTAATTGCGCATGCGCAGAACGTTGCGGCGCATGTGCACTTAGCGCGTAACGCTATCAGTGTTTTGCCTTCCTTGCCCAAAGAAGATTTATTTCTAAAACGCAGTGTGCGTCAATTTTTCCCTTGACGGCTTTTCATCGGGAGAGCTGAGACGCGCATTTTCTGTAGCCAGTTCTTTAGCAGCGACTTGCTTCCTTTGCCGCCGAAAAACTGGATATCTTAATCAGTGTTAATGTGTTGTATTTCTTTTATTACTGCCTTACATTCCGTAACTGAAGTTAACAACTGTTCTCTTTGGCCCCACGCCTCGGGCTGTGTCCGGCCTGGTGTGAAGAAATCACTGCAATTATTGCTGAATGGAAGCATTCTTGAAGGTGTGCCTGGGAAGGCTGCGTGAGAAGTACGGACTAATTGCCTTGCCTGTCAGGAGTGGACGACGTTGCCCGCCTCAGGGTAAGATGCTCCTGTAGTTCCCCGAAATTCTTCAAGCCTTCAGACTTATATGAATTATCCGTAATTATAATATTATCACTTGGACAGCGGTTGTGTTCAAAAAATATAATGTTTCATCGTGAGAACAAATTAAGAATGTGAATAATGGACCTTCATGAACAGACATGGTTTTTCTTTTCTTTATCCCCCCCCCCCCTCTCCCTCCGGTCTCAGATTAATTTGAAGAATTATAATGTTTTTTTATTTTCCATGGAACAATCAGAGCAGCGTCATTAGATCAAATTTCGCCAAAAGACTGACGATAACAACGACAAAACTAATCTGAAGATTTTCCTTGTTTTCGGTGAGCATAACAGCAGTGAGCATTCTGGAGGACGACGGTTCGAATCCCCGTCCGGGCATCCAGATTTGGGTTTTCCACGGTTTCCCTAACCACTCCAGGCAACTGCCGGAATGCTTCCTTCAAAAGGCAATGGCCGAATTCCTTCCCATTCCTTGCCCCCCCCCCCCCCATCCTTTCCCGTCTCTAAAGACCTCGCTGTTAAGAGACGTTAAGCAGTATTAAAAACAGCGGTGTCTCATGAGAAATCATGTTTACAAAAGGTCATTACTGCTATAAAGCATAAAATAACTGTGCGCGTTTTACTCTTGGGAGACGGAACTTTTGACAATTTTGAAAAGGTGTGTGCTATTATTTAGCTTTGCTCAAATTTGCCATATAGCTTCATAGCTGTCAAAGCAAGGTTCTTGAACAAACAGGCGTAAATCAGAGGTTACAAAACTGTGCGCCGAAAGATTAGTGATTTAATATGGCGGTAACACACTTAGTAAATTAGCTTCGCGATGTTTTTTTTAAGTCTCCTACTTCTAGCGCGTCGTAAATATTTAAATCTCCCGAGTGTACTGCGGGGGAGATCTAATTTATCACAGCATGCGGCGGGTAACGCCCCCTGGTCACGTGACCCAGGGCTTATGTCCGCCACTTTTTAGCATATTAGCTGCGCACAGTCCTTTTTATCTGCCTTGATTTACTGACGGTCCTCGGAATAAAATTCTCAAGTACGAGTGGTTTGTAGTCCCACTACTTGCTTCTGCATAAAACGGAAAACTCATGATTATATGGGAATCGTGTGTTGAAACTTGCGTATTATATCTGCACGAAAATTGATGCAGGAGATGCAGAGGTTCGGAGTTCAAACCTCGGTATGCCAGAGTAAAATACCTAAATGCAATTTTTACTGCTCAAGACAAAACTTCAAATATTAATCGTAACTGACTTTCTCTAGTAGTACATTGTTAGCGGGGTGTGTAGCTGAGAAAACCCTTTATAATCGCGCAGTTGCTAAGTTGATTCATAAGTTGATACAAGTACGCTGAGGCGCCGCACACTGGATCGGGGAGTTACAATGATCCGGGCACGAGCCCAGGTCACCGCGTACCGGCCGTCCGGACTGCGATTTTTGGTGGTTTTCGCAGCCATAAAGGTGAATGTCCCGTATCTCCACCTCATTAACATTTCACAAACAAAAAATATTTTCACACTCAGCATAGTTTCACGTTTCACAGGCAGATGACAGCGCTTCTCTTCCCCCAATAATACTTGTTACTACCTGGCGGTAGGAAGGGCATGCGCCAGTAAAACTACAGCTGCAAATTTGACCAGTCCGATGATCAGTAAAACACGTCTAAGTAGCCGACGCCAAAATGTTGGGGAAAGGTGGTGAAGAAGAAGATATACGATGATACAAGTGCAGATACAGTTTTTCTAGAAACTATACCATTAAACCCGTTAGACGTCATACTCCACATCTACAGAAACTGCTAACATCATGTTATTGTATACTGACATTGTCTGTGCCTCTCTTTAACATTTCAAAGCCTCTTCAAACTCGACAGAAATTATTCAAATTTTGCTGAACGAACCCTTAGGGGTCAAACACAGCTCCAGTTCGTATTTCGGCAGATCAGGTCACGTGGTCTTGACCTTTGACCCTAAAAATTCTTTTTCACTTTTTAGACTCGGTGCAATTTAGTTTTGGTTTAAATCAACCTGTAAGAGTTTAATGTTTATTATTGCTTTCTGTGATACTATTTTCGTGCCCTAGAATTATTCTAGACTCGTGACCATACCCAAATCATTTTCAAACATAAGCGTACAGTTTGTTGGTGCTTTGACTCGAGTGGTCGCTGCAACTGCCTCTTGTGCCCCCGTAGTGGCGTAGTCTATCTTGAATGCTGTGATGGATCGGCCTCCGGCGAGAAGGCCGCATTTCCCATTCATGGCACAGCCTGAGTTGCTGCTTGCGCGCCAATTGCCACTGATATGGGTTTCCGATAAGCTGACCCCAATAGCTCCGCCGGCATTTTATAGAATGCGATCCTTCTGACGATCGCCCTTCGACAACCGGTCTGGGGGAGGCTTGCTGCAGCTCACTATGCCCTTGTTAACTCCACTGTGTGGGTCAGAAAGTATTCCGTAAACTCTCTACGATATCGTAGTATGCTTAATTCTCAGTCTACAGGTTTTCCCTGATAAATTTAAACGTGTACATGCTTTAGTTAGGATATTATGGTATTGAGCTAGTAGACCGCAGAAAATTATATGTTTACTTGGAAACTTCTCTTTCTGATCAAGCAAGTTAGGTTAGTCTTATTCTTATCGACCATCTTTCCCCAATGCAGTAACTAGGGGTCGGCTGCTTTTTATGAGTATCTCTCTTCATTGGCGTCGTCAAATTTAGAGTTTTTATTTTGTGGCGACATGCCCTTGATAACGCGAAGCATTTTATACCTACTGCCAGATCGTACTACGTTTTAACTAAGGAATTGATGTGTTGCCATCAGTCTCACAAATGTGTAAATATGTTGGGTGTGTCATGAGTGTATTTTTGTGAAATGTGTATTTTGTGGAGATTGGGGACTGTCCTGAGATTCCCCTTCATAGCTAAGGAAAACCGCCTAAGATCCTTAGTCAGGGCCGCTGGTACTTGGGGCTCTGGGCTTGTTGTGCCTTCCTGATCCAGAGTGTGTGAGCACTGAGCCATGCTGGCGAGTTCAAGTAAGTCTAGGTTAGTCTTAAAGCTTTACGTTAACGATGAGCTCCAAACTGTCACTCAGGGAAATATGCGACCATACTAAACTTATTCATGCTGAAGATGCCGTAAAAATTGCTTGTTAAATGCCGCTTTAGCCATTACGTTCAGACCTATATTTCGAGGAGAGGTGAGTTTCGAATCAATTCAGGCTACCTAAATTTCGCTTTTCGTCCGAGATAACATAAGGAGAAGTTCAGAATGATTTCACTTTCTTTAGTTCCCGAGACGATAACCTCTAATTCCTGACCCTAATAAACCAATCTAGGAGTAGTTACAAATCCTGCCTCTCTGTCGTGTATCGTCACATTGTACGTGTTTCTGAAATGATCGGGAGTTACAGTTAGTTCCATGCGTAAATTACTTCTGCCCTTTTGGACTGCAGTGGTGGTTGGATATTTATTCCAGTTATCGTCAGGTCCAGAGAGAGGCATAGAATTGCAGTTATTCGACGTCGTTCACTTGGCGAGATACAGCCAAACGTAGAGTTTAGAGCAGGGGTGGCCAACCCAAATGATCTTGCGGGCCACTTTGGAAATGTATCGTAACTCCGTGGGCCGCATATAAAATTATATATTCACAAGAATATTATTTTAAAATCAAACTTAATTTTTTCTCATAATTTCGACAGTTAATTTCTGAATATATGGATGCACAAATAATGTATTTATTTAATACATTGGTTTTCAAATTATAAAATATATTTTGTAAAAGTGTGATGAATCTGGCGTGCCGGAAAAATGTTCAAGGCATGTGGCCCGCGGGCCTCGGGTTGGCCACCCCGTTTTGGAGTGACCGTTTTAAAGTGCAGCCACTACAGATCTGCCCGCACGTCTAAAGTTCTCCGAAGTATTTATTAGCGGGCGACGCGTTCACTGACGGAGGAGTGCAAAGTTGTGTTACGAGTAGTGAACACCGTCAGCCAATGCAGTCATTAATTGACAAGACCTGAACTTACATCAGACTCAGGAAAAGCAACCTTGCGAAATTCTGGCATTGTGGAAGGAGCGGATTCGATCCTAGGTGCTGCCATCCGCTTTTGATTGCTTGATGGTTTCTCGAAATAATTTCAAGTAGCTTCTTGAATGTAATTTATGGTCTTTTGCCATGATGGTCTCCCTACCATAATGATCCCAGCGTCGATAAGCCGCCAAAGGCCAATTAAAAAAAACACACATACAATTCGCTACCAGCTGATTCTATCATCCTTAAGCCGTATCTACTGTCAGCAGTAATGCATATAATTGATCGGAAAATGTATTCGTAATAATTAATGATCAGTTGGTATAAGACAGATAACAATACATAACCGTCGGTAAATATTGACATTATGCTCTAATAAATACGAATAATGCCTTAATTTCTTTTTTGGCCGTATTTGATTAGTGTTGTTCAGTTTCGTCGTCGTTTTCCATTCTGTGATTTGTTATTGAAATGTTGACACACTACCAGAGTTTCACTAAGGTAAATGTAACGAAGTAGTTTGAATTACTTCGGCGTCGTTCGAGGTGCAGCTTACAGCTATCTTTTTAATCCCGCCCGCATCTCGCGAACAACGGCGTTCAATAGCCTTATTTCCTACCTTCATGCTAGTAGACGGCAACGCTTGGCTTGCAGAGGCTCTGTGAACATTTGTTTATTTTTGTCTTGCTAGATATGATTCACAATATGCAATATGTAAAGTCGTAAGAATGAAGAGGAGCGACGTAGAAAGAATGTATTGACAAGTTTAGTAGATATCTTGTTTAATAGCAGCTGTAGCTTAACGTGGCCGAGATCTGACAAGGCAAACTGAAAATAAGTTCTGAAAACTGACAGTTATAAATTTACGAGTAGTAATTGCCCTCTGCAAAAATGACCTTTCCTTGAGGCGGGCAAGTATCTCGGCCTGCTGTAACTGCGTTTCGGATTAGTGAAAGGTAACATCTGTTGTGGCACAAGTTCAGCATAATCATGGATAAGTAAAGCTTTTTCAACTTCCGTAAATGAATTTGCATGTTTTCAAGGTATCTTAAAGCATGTAGGTTATACTGGTTCTATTATTAAAAACACTCTACGCTAGGATCATGATTCAGTAAGCTACGGTACCGTAACAGAAAATTTGGGAATTTAGGAACTTGCCATGACTAAAATACCCTAGGAATAAGGAACATGAGTGAACAATTTTAACCATGTACAGAGAACACAAACTTCTGTTGTTCAGTAAAAGTAAGTGTTCAGAATTACCACGGCCTACAAAAGCACTTACTGCTTTATCTAAATTGGTTCATAATTAACAATAAACAATAAATAATTTCTGCATGTAAATAGAATGTAGCTTTCAAGGGCACTAAAGAAGGAAAAATGCATACGAGATGCTGTTCTGTTACCTTAATTCCTGTTTGTAGGTCCGTAATTATTTAGCTTTTAGTGGTTTTCACGATTTTTCCTGTTCGTCGGCATGCAACCAACTGATCTGGCGTGATGAAGTAGATTAACGCTATTTAAATGAACAAAAATAAACCAATCAACAGTATTTTGGGAAATAAGATATATTCACAGCTTTCATATGTGTCCGAATTGTTTAAACATATTACGAAAGAAAATAATTTTGATACGTTATTTCTTGCAAATAAAAGGAAAACAAATTTCAGAAGATAAAAATGGAAAAAAGTATTAAAAATGATTTTCCGATATATATTGAATCTGTGTGCATAAATATGGTTAGCGAACTCGTCGAACTGAATATATTAGGCACTGTTACCGTAGTTCAAATTAAAAAATCTCATAAACCATTGGTTCCCGGACCATGTAAATATAAATGAAAATAACTTTTTTTTTATTGTGTATCCATCAAGACTTAGTACTCATAACCTAATAAGTAATTTTTTTCTGAAATACATTCATTACCAACGGGATTCTTTAAATAAGTCATTTTTCATGCATATTGAAGTGTACAGAATCTGTTTAAAATGTGTCGAGTATATTTATGATCTCCTCTTGTGGCTTAGGGTCGGACTTAAGGGTCGCTCTGTGTTAGTGAACTTTGTAAGCTTCCTATTACTGTTTGAAGCTGGAGTTTTCGTGAAACTTTTATTTGGAAATGGCCTGGAAGCAGTAGTCATGATAGACTTGTTAGGTGTATGGTAACGCTGAGTTATCGAATTCCGTGTAGGTGTGCATGTGACGCAGCAGGGCGTACAGCGCGCTTGGGAGTCATTAGTGCGGGGTACATTATCCGTCGTCTATTTCCAGCATCCCCAGTTGACTCAACAGGCGCTGACGCGCGTCTTCACCCTTACATGCAGCGAGAACTGTCAGAGTACCATTTAAAGCGAAAACTGACGAACCTCAGACGTTTTCACGCGTTCACAGCAGTATTGAATTGATTTGCAATGGAGTGCATGGTCCAGTGGCAATTTCCCTAGTCATCTAATTACCCCTTTCTTATTATTTTTTATTATTATATCATAAACTTTAAGTGTGTAAGTCCTTCAGCGTTTTTGAAAAATTACTCATTACTCCCCTTGGTAACCCATCACAGTCCCTGACACCCTTACCCATAAAAGAAAATTTTCCCACTCCCTTATACATGAAATCGTGTTCTAGCTTGTGTCCATGGCCATCTTTTCCTTTCCGTACACTACTTCTAATTCTTCGACCAATACCGATCCATGTCTCATTTTGTACATTTTAAGCAACCTCCACCTGTTTTTCAGTGATTCCCAACCCAACTCTTTATCGTATCAGTTATCCCCGCATTAAGGAAGTAATTCATTGACGGGAGTACATTCTGGCATTGACATATTAAAAATTCAACACAGTGAATCTGACATTTGCAGTTTTCCTTAATTTTTTTCGGCAATACTTCATTGAACGACACTTTTCTTATTGACGTACCAATGGCGCGTTAACGCGCTGTCAGTTCTCCATTAGTTTGATACTTCTGTAGCTATATTTTGCTACAAATATAACAGTGTCAAAGCCAACCAATCGTTTCGAGCTGCTGGAGGTTTCCCTAATCAGGTTTGTGTTCTTAATTTTCTCTGGAGCTTGCAATGGAAAGCTAGGTTCTCACTAACTGAAATCAGTTCCATAATTTTTTTCTTTCTTAGAAGCTCTTAAATTTTTTGGGTCAAAAGCAGCGAAAATATTCGGAATTATTTTCCGAAAAATTGTTTAATGTTCATTGAACGATTTAAGCTACAATAATCGATTGGTCCAAGTAGTTCCGCTTCATTGTAAACCATCTGTAACAACATGTCATATGATATAGCTTCCGTTCGACGAATATTCAAATACGAACCGATTGTCAAAAGCGGACCGATCGGTAACTCGCTAACGCTTTGGCCTTGCATTTGGGAGGACGCGGGTTCGAATGTCCGTTCGGTCATCCAGATTTGGGTTTTCCATGGTTTCCCAAAATCACTCCAGGCGAATGCCGGGATTTTCCTTTTGAAAGGTCCGTTCCTTGTCACCCAGTCCTTTCCAGCCTCTAATGATCTTGATGTTGACGACATAAGAAAAAAATACGTAAACTGTTCAAAGTTAAATGGCGGTATTTATTTGAATATGAAACATCTATATATTTAAACTTATTTTGGATAATTTTTGCTCTGTGAAGGAAAAGAAATAAAGGGTAACCTAGTTCTGAAAATCTCTACCACTTACTAGTGAATGCTGCTTTGGAACACGGAGGATATTAACTGCCTGTCTGTGTTAACACTCAGCACATCGCGTGAAATGGCATCTTGGCGAGACGATAGTCTGCAGCGTCCTATTTCGTGTCCTCTAAGCTCCAATGTCGCACATTCCTTAACACATTAATTCTGTATACTCTCAGAGATACGAACCAAACTGCCGCCAATTTTTATTGTTGGACAATATTTCGGAAGACACTGTGGCTACCCTTTTATGTGACCGAGCGTGGTGGGTGAGCGGTTAACGCTCTGGCGTCGCATTCAGTAGAACGCCTGTTCGAATCTCCGTCGGGGCCTCCAGATTTGGGTTTTCCAAGGTTTCCCCAAATCACTCTAGTCGAATGCCGGGATGCTTCGTTTAAAATGGCCATGACCGAATTCCTTCCCGTTCCTTGTCCCCAGTCCAATCTTTTCTTTAATGATATCGACGTCGACGAGGCGTAAAGCCATTAAAAAAATCTTTTGTGTTTTGCTGACTCCAAACCGAATATCACATTTAAAATGTTGTAGGTTTTTGGTGGGAGTTTTTCATAGAAGTATAGAGGATAGAGAAAAAAATTTGACCTCGGTTTGTGAAGTATAGTTATTTAGACCAAGTTGAGTAGAGAACTAAAATATTTTTTTTCAGTTTTTTTTTTCGTTTAAAAATCAGAATTACTGTTTCAAACTATTTTTCTTACCGGTTCTAGTTTGAAATTTATCTCCAATATTGATCATATCTCATATTTAAACGACAAGTACTAAAAATACTTACGTTTAGTTTCCAACAAAGAAATCAGATTATTTTTTTCAATTGTGAAAACTTCGACATACAATAATACTATTTTATTGATAAGTTCTCTTAGTTTAAACTTCGTTGCATATTAATGCATCTATAATAAATTTTAGTGTAACTTAACTGCTGCATTAGCAACTCGAGCGGGAACGTAGCTTGGCGTTGGAAGATGTGGAGCGTCTCGGGCATTGATTATTGTACCAAACTATTGTCTTCTGACCTGCCTTGTACGTGATATCTATTAAAGTCATTATAGTATGAAATCGTAATTATGTGCGACACTACTCTGTTTTACTATGGAATGACAGTATAGCGCTGCCAGAAGCTTACGTTAGGCCTGGTGATAGTTTACCTCTTTGCGCTGTGGGTGCCAATGTACTGGTGTCCAGCACAGCGCCTGGTAGTGCAGTAATAAAGTGGAGCCGGCCAACCTACGGGCCCCTGTTTTACGACCACCCCGCGGTACACGTGTAAAGTGCTTAGCACGTGTGCTGCTGGGCTGCAGGATTTAGTCTCCGGTGCGAAGATTGTTCCTGTTACTGACCTCACGTGACAAGTATTACACGACTTGGTGCCACGAGAGGTAAATCTTATTGGAAGTAGTGAAGGCTGCTTAAGGAGTAAGACTAATACTTTTTTTTTAACTACATCTAGTTTCTTTACAGTTATATTGTTATTCATGTTCGTCCAACCTTCGATCCCGTATTTTCACATTATTTGATGTTAAACTTAATTGCTGTACAGCAACATCACAGCCATGTATGAATGAACCCGAACACTCCATTTCTTGATGTGCTCGATTACCTGCTTCTACTGTTTTTTGTTCTTCAGAAAACCAGACGAAATGAATATACACTTCTAACTGAAACTGTATTTCACCATAGAGAGGTACCTCCCGCTTTGTTTAACTTATCAAGGAAATGTTTGCTAGGGCGTTGGGTATATTTTGTGGGGAATGTTGTTTTTTTTTTGTGCAGAGTTCTATAAAGTTCACTGTTTGTACTATCGACAGTGCTTGCACATTTCCTTACCTGTTAGGTGCAGTGTTGTATACAGCTTTTTGTTGTTATTCGGGTTCTCTACGATAAAGCTGCTTTGCTTGTTTCGGAGAGTGCCGATGTGGCGACGCTATTACTCTGAAGGGCCGCATTTAGGCTTTGTGTACCCCTAGGCTATACAAGTGGTGCGGGCCCCCCTGTCGGCGGCAGTTTCCCCTCTCTCCGGGGGCTTAAATTCGGCCCAAAAAATTTCTGGGCGACCTTTTTTTTTTTTTTAAAAAAAAAAAAAAGCTCTACTACTTGTGGTGCGGGCCACTAGGCTACAGCCTCTGTAGCCTATGCTTAAATGCGGCGCTGATACTCTGTAAATAAAGAGTAATTCGTAATGCTGTCATCTCCGCTGTTCCAACGCTGCTCTGAATTGACTTCAGAGTATTATTGCAGGAGCTTTTCTTTATTTTAATAAGTGTAGATGAGTCCGGAAATGTCTCATCTTATGGTGCAAAATTTTGGAGAGAAACATTTGTTTTAGTCTTAGAGTACATAGTTCATACCTACTTTTTACTTTCTAGTTAACGATTATGGAGAGCACGAGGAAGAGAATAGAGCCAGACAAGATCACGTCTGCTGTACATAAAACAAATTCTAAAAGATGTAGCTTGCAAATCTTATGAACTGTTGAAGACAAAGAGGCGAATAGGCATTAGTGGAGAAGTGCTGTCAACTAAGCTTTAGACTGAGAAGAAACGACATGTAATATTAGAATCATGAAAGTTTGCTGACACTGACGCGTTCATGGTATAGTGATGCGAGAAAATTATTTTTTTCTTATTTTTTCTTGTTGCTGTTTTGTTTATTCGGAAGACGTTTACAATTACTCTGTCGACCAATTTCTTAGGTATTTGTTCTGCTTGTAATAACTAAAATACACCCTGAGGAGCTTAATTGTTTGAAAGGAATAATGTTTTATAACACGTTCTCGGGACTCCCACCGGGGGAAAGGGGAGGGGGCGTCAATTAGATTCGACGTTCTGCGTTATGTCAAATACAATCCTTCGTCTTCGTATAAAAGCATGTTAGATAAACTGTTAAAATAATGGCACGGTTCCTTTAGTAGTCTTCGAAAAATCACATTATAATCAATTATATTAGTCGCAATATGAATTTTTGATAATATAGCATTAAGATCATTATCAAATAAAGATTGTGAACAAGGCATACATTGTAAATATTAGCACATGACCATCAAATTGAAGTAGATTGGCTAAATAGTTGTACTGAAATGTCGTAGAAACGTTTTGTAAGAAAATTGTACCATAGCTGTAAGAATCGGAGGGTAATCAGAAGCTGAAATAAGACCTTTCATCCGAAATTCATTATAGGTTGGTTTATTGTTGTTTCAGTTATGTTTCCGATTTGCTTAGAGAAACTACAGAAACCGTCAAAATAGTTTTGCTTGGCAGCAAGCATGAGGGTATCTTGTATTTTGGAAAGTTATTTTGAACAACTGGAATCCTCTCTATATTGCAATTGTACACAAGTAAGGAGCTATTGTAAATGGCATATTAGGCTCAGAGACGGCGTCCTGTTTGATTACAACTGCAATTTGAATATTTATCTCTACTTCGATTTCGGTCTATTTTGGACCACGGGAAGCGACTGGTTTAGTGGTTCGCCTTTTCTTCTACTCACAGAATTTTTTCATTCTTTCACTGATGTTCCCCCTCCTTTCTTAAGATCAGGTGGTGTAGGCCTTTGTACATTGTTCCTGCAACTGCTTGAATTAATCAGTTTTAGTTTCAAACACTCTTCGATTCTGTATCTCATCTGGCTGGATCCCAACTTTCTCAGTACCTTTTTTCGTCTCATCAACCCATTTTACTGTCACCTTTAACTAGCTGATGTAGCTGAAAAATGTCCAATATTTGCTTTGAAGGAAATCGCTTTCTAGTTGTCTCTGTTTTGTGTTAGCGTATATGCTTGTTCCATTTTTCTAGCTCTAGCTTTATTCGCTTCGTTACCAAACCCATTGGGTTGAGTCCATTCACTTAAGATATTTACATTTGTTGACTATCTTAACTTTTCAAAATTTATTTTTCATTATTGTGTTTGTATTCTGTGTATTCTACTTGTCCGTATGAGATCATGAGTCCTGCTTTTTCTGCAATCTACGAGCTGCTACAGGCGTGTATTCTAGAGGTGGCCCACATTCTCCTCCTTTGATACACATACAAGCCGTCAAGCTCAGAAATTAGAAATGTTTTATAAAAAAAGGGGCCACTTGAGATATTATTGATTTAATAATTACTTTTATTCAATGACACTATTACAAATCTACACATTCTTTCGTAGTGTAAAACAGATCCTCCCGGCACGGGCAGGCGGGCCAGACTGGTTGCTCTGCGCCTCCATAAAATACAGTAAAACAAGACAGCCGCCCAAACCAACACCCTCGCCTGTCAGCTGTGCTGGTCATGGTCACATATTATTACTTAAGATAAAAACACTATCCTACCCTGGTTCCTACACATGTTACTATCTGTGGAACTCCATTTAAAAATTAGTACAATTATTAATATTAATTATAATCAGAATATTATTAAATGCACATTATAAATACAAATTTAATTATTTATAGAGCAAAGAGAAAGAGACCAAATTAAACTATTGTACAAAACGTCAGACGTAAATGTCACAAATCTCGTGCAATTTTTCATTTTTTCAACTTTTTCTTCATTTTATGATAGTAATAAAATTAGCAGAAGCAATATTAGATGTGAGTGTTTAGGTGTTAGTAGTAGTTCCTGGACATCAAATAGCGTCTAGGTGTATTGATTCCAAAGGAGCAGCTTCGTTGCAATTATGCTCGAAATTTTACCTACTGTTAAAGACACACTGGATTATTGTTCAATGGAAGCCTGCAGACATGACGTCAATGTTTGGAGATACTGGTGGCGGTTATTATTTGTTCACAGCTCGTGTGGAGCGAGTGTGGAGGCATGGAACGTGATGCGAATGTGTATGCGTGTGCAAACTGCCTCCCACCTACAGCAAATAATGTCCTCGCTACCTTTGAAGTCCGAAAGATTTGCATGCAACGTGTACGAAAAGTGCTGGTGTATCACTTTGTGCAGAAATTTGTTTTTTTACTCCGTCATCGTTAAGAGGTCTCAACAGACGGCCCTTTCTTCCACCTCCCTCCGACACGCCGCCTTCGCGTAGCTACACCTCAACGTGCTGCAACGAGTAGGCAAGTTTCCGCATCTGTTTGCATGTTTGAAGTCCGGGATAGTTGGACCATTTTTTTTTTCAGAAACTTTGCAATGTCTATGATTTATTATATATTTTTATAATACGTACATATTACCTTAAACAATTGTATACGCCTCTTCAGCTGTTACACTTGAAGTTATGATTTCTTCTTCTTTAATCATTTTGCAGTAATTTTCTTTCGAGAATCTCGCTTCCCACAGTAATTGCATTTAGTTTTTAATCTTGTGCAGCCTTCATGTGTCCAGCGAGAGCATGAGACAGGCTTAATTCAATCTTCATCTAGTTTTGTTTTACTGTAGTTCTCATTACACCACACACAATAATCAAATCCCAGTCACTTTCATAAAGGTTATCGTTGACATTTTTTTTAATTGCTTTACGTTTCCCCGATGGCTAAGGTCATTAGAGGCGGGATGGGACTGGGGACAAGGAACGGGAAGGAATTCACCCATGGCCTCTTGAAGGAAGCATCCTGGTATTCGTCTGGATTGATTTGGGGAAACATGGAAAACCCAAATCTGGATGCCCGGACGGGGATTCGAACTCGCGTCCTCCCGAATGCGAGGCCGGAACGTTAACCGTTCACCCACGACGCTCGGCCGTTGCAAATTGTATTCATATCGATATTTTCATATTCTGAGGATGACGTAAGTTCTTTCTTCTTTTGCGTTCTCTTCCTTTTATTAATCTCTCTTTAACTTCTTTTTCTTCCTCCCTTTCTTCTCTTCCTCCCTGCCTTTCTTATTTTCTTACATTTCTTTCTTCTTTTCTTCTATTTTTCTGCAGCATTAACTCCCATTTCCTTATTCTCATCAGCTTTGACTGCATTTTTCAAACTGTCTTCAGACCATTCTCCTCTCCCAGCCGTGTCTTTTATTTTATAAAAAGTAGCCATTTTTAAGTAAAAGAAATAAATCCCAACTTATCAGTATACGCTTTTATATTTAAAATAAGTTTTTTATACGTATTATTTCATTTATGTAGAAAGTGTATCTCTAATAGGAGAAATGGTCTGACTATCCCAGGTTTTTTAAGTGGTCCAACTATCCCAAATTTCACTGGTCCATCTATCCCTAATTGGCCCGATAGATGGACTACCTCCCCGTTCAGACAAACAACGCTACCGGCACGACATTTTGTGTTAAGATTGTACCCAAGTATATACTTACGTTATGGCATTGATCTTACGTTGAAGATATTTAAACTAACTTAGCCACATAACAAAGAAATCTCGTATAAAATATTTTTCAACTCACCAAAAGAAATAAACGAAGTTTTCTTCTAAAATACATATGAAACTCCCGAGCAAAACTAAGCGTGGATCCGTCTACTCAACAATAACAATTCCAGACACCGACTGCAGCACTGCTGTGGCAGACCAGCCAAATATTCGACTGGTCCCTCTATCCCGGTGGTCCATCTAACCCGGACTTACCCTACTGTGTATAGAAATATTTTTTCAGTAATGTTGTTTCTTATTAGTGTGCTGTAACGCAAGGCGTACCTTAAATATTCTAATTTGAATATAAAGGAATTTACAAAATTCCCAGCGTAAGGATCCGGGAACAAGACTGCAGATTTTGTGGTGAGAGGTGACTTGACGGAGTTGAAGTCAGGAGAATAATTACTATCGACAACCAAGAAGAAGCCGAAGGCTGGGGCTAACCTTTCCAGTTAGTAACATGTGCTGGTCTTCTGCTGACTGGGATTCTTTTGTGACAGACATCAAGGAGCAAAGTTTTAGTATCAGGTGCTACAAAGTTCAAGTATCTGAGTTCGTTTGTTCGAGTGGCAACTGCGGCCAAATTCTACTGCAGTGATGAACGGCAAAGATAACTTTCGTCTGTTCAGTTGTCAACGAATTTGCATCGATACTTCCCTCAAGGTTGCCCTATAACTCCCTGTGCAAAGCAGTTTGCATGACAAGCCTGGACCCTGATCTAAATCTCGGGCATTTTGACTTTGTTTTTGATGAGTGATTCTGAGTTACCTGACGTCCACTAAAGCTGACACGTATCTTCTTTCACATGTCTGATTATTTTTTCGTTTCTTGTTCATTGCAGTGCAACGTATTGAACATTAATTGTTAATTTCAGTAATTTGATGATTTTTATGTGTTGTAATAAACCGACCGATTAAGGTGGGGCTGTGGTGTTTGACTGCCGGTTATTATTTTGCTGTTTATATTGAGTAAAGTTAAACACACCACGTCATGGTCAAACAAATGTTAACTGTTCAATAAACTGTCAGGTTATTACATTCTCAGATTACATAATTGATTGTAAACCAAATAGTCACAATACTCATCTACTAATTAAAAATATCAATATTATCCATTAGCGATTAAAAAGGATTAAACGCCTTTCTTTACCCGTCTCACTAGTGTGTTTCCAGGCGCACGTCCTCAGCTTAACGCTGACCTATGCGATTGGAGAAAGCTGTATAAAATTACTATAGTGGTAGGCAGTTCCCCCACTGATTCCATTTATCCTTGATTCTGCAGCTTCATTTGTTGTTTAACTTAGTTTCATTTCTTGTTACAAACGCATTGCATCGCTACCGACATCAAAACAAACAACTGTTAGGTTATTACGAAGAGCAGTACGGATCTTAATGTTCTGCTCTTTCCCAGGGAGAATGTCCAGGACTGTTCCTTAGTGTTTGCCGTTTCTGGATTTTTATAAAGTAATGCACCAGTAAAGCCTTGAATCTATCCTGTAAACACCCCGCCTCCTCTCATTAATTGCATATTTACTTTATTCCCCGCTGTAATTTTGATTTGGAAAGTAATAAATAAAAATACGCAATGAAGTAAATTTGTAAAGAAGTATTAATTAATGTAAATTTCTCTATAACACAATAATCTATTATCTCTCCTCTGTAAACATATATGTATTGTTATGACTGACTACTAAAACATATTGTACTGCCCCTGTACAGACTAGTCACGAGACTGAAAAAATTACAAACACTGTATACACGCAGGGCGGATCAGTTGTGCAGACGATGTGAAATTGTTTCCGTCCTGAATCTTCGATGTGGCACATATTAGGTGCAAGTTAGTATTCTCAAGTGCATAGTATTGGTCTAAGAGTAAGTAAGTACCCTGGTTGTAAGAACGAGAGAGTTCCTTTACAGTCGCAACAGGAAAAGCATTGAAAAACAAAGTTCGGAAATATCAACTTTTAAACTATGTTCGTAGCTGTATCGCGAGAGCTGCCTGCCATCATCTGGAACTCATTAGGATGATTTTATGACGCTAAATTTCATCCGTGATATATCAAAATTTTGAATGAAATCCTGAAATGCTGACTTTGACAGTTTCGGGTTGCAACATCGCTCCGCGACGCTGGTATTAATAACTGAAGACACGGTCCGTTGAAGAGAGAGGACAAAAGGAAAATTGTAAAAAAAATCAGGTACAAACTGAAAAATAGTGCGTTCAATTTTTCCCGCTACAGCATCTGTTGTTTCGTATTTAAACGGTTGCTGCGCAATGAAGGTTTTTGAAGCAGGAAAAAAATAATTATCGAGTGTAAATTGTTATGCTGAATCACTCTGTAGAGCATTTGAAATACTTTACTGGAATTGTTCGTACCGCTGGACGCGCTAAGTTTTGTCTTCATTTATTACAGCTTACTGCCTTTAGACAAAGATCCATACTACCACAACCCATTCACTAAGCGTCCACTAATGAATCATTTTACGTTGCTGGCGTGAAGGATTGCAGTCGGTGGATTCCCTTCGTGAGCTCATACAGTGTCACGAAATTATAGAAAGCTGATATGACAAATTAAACGAAATAGTCCTTACACAATGTGCAGGCAGAACGCTGCGTCCTTCTTTCCAACCTTCCTGGACATTGTTTGTAAGAGTTACCTTGTGTTAACGGACAGACTGGTAAGTCCGGATCTCGTTTACTGCCTTCATTATTTCCGTAAGTGGTTTTACAGCGTGAATTTTACTTTCGTATGATGACTCTGAAGCACAAACTTTCTAATACATTCATGTCTTGTTGATGAATGGTCAGAGCTAAGAAACCGAGTGAAAGCATGGGGTATCTCATTAAAATGCGTGTAATGTTGTCGCGTTGCAGCTGTGATGGTGGAAGCCGTTCGCGGAGGTGTCCTGCGGTTTGTGGTGCTGGACGGGTGTGCGGAAAGAATGCTGGCCGGTTGCGGACGGCTGGAAAAAGCCAAATGTCCGTAGAAGGCAGTGTTCGCCTTCCCACGGACACCGCCGCGCCGGCGCAGATTTCCCATGCCTTGGCCTACTTTCAGGTTGTCTGCACATTGTTGACGCGCTGTTGTGTAGTCCGATGTTGCACATTGTTGACGCGCTGTTGTGTAGTCCGATGTTGGCTCGTCAAACTGCATCTATCATTAACTTTAATTTACGCCATTTGTGAGAAAAAGTTTGTTTTGTATCGTACCGTGCCCAAATTCGCAAAACATTGGTTGGAGTTGAGGTAGTGCCGTTGTAACGTCTTCAGCAGGTTAGTTGGCGCAAAGTGTTTACTCCAGCAGATCGCTCGGGCGGGCAAGGTGGAATAGGATAGAGGAGAGGCCAGTACCGCAACATCGGCCGGAAGACTAAACCCGGGACTGATCTTACATTACCTGCTCGACCCGGATGTAAGCATACTTACTGTATCCTTTAGGGTACAGGTTCCCAACTTCTTTTGGCCTACTGCACCCTTTTCGAGAAAATAATTTCTCATCTATCCCTTCTCAGCACCACCTCTTCAGGGGGGAAAAAAAACATTGACTCTCCTTATTGTAATAAATAATGTAGCCCATAATGCTCCAACTTTTTTAACTCGTAACTTACTTTTTGAAACAGTCGATGGCGTCGCTGTAGGAGAAGTGTACATTATCGTACAAGGTGACAATTATTGAACTATATAAAATGAAGCCATCATAACTTCTGAGCGGTTTGCGTGATTAAGTTCAAACTTCGTGGTTGACTGCAGGGCATGATGGGAATTTGATGCGAATATGGCCACTTTCATCTGGATTGGTTCGTCAATAAACAAAATTGGCGCAATTGGGATACTAAGAATCCGGATTTCGCGATCAAGAAGTCTCTCCACATTCAACGGGTGACTGTGTGGTGTCCAGTCACGGAATAATCGGTCCGATATTCGCTGACGGCACGGTGACTACTGAACGATACGTGAATGATTTGGAAAATGGTTTCATCCCCATTATCCAAAGTGATCCTGATTTAGACAATATGTGGTTCATGCAAGATGGAGCTCGACCCCATCGGCCCAAGAAACTGTTTGATTCCTGGAGGAGCACTTTGGGGACCGCATTCTGGCTCTGGGGTATCCAGAGGCCACTGGAATGGGACTCGCTTGGCCGCCATATTCTCCGGATCTGAACACATGTGACTCATTTTTGTGTTGCTGAATTAAAGACATTGCATACAGAAATAACCGAGAAACCATTGCTGAGCTGAAAACTGCCATTCAGGAGGTCATCGACAGCATCGATGTTCCGACACTTCAGCGGCTCATACAGAATTTTGCTATTCGTCTGCGCCACATCGTAGCCAATGCTGGCAGCCATATCGAACACGTCAAAACCTAAATCTGGATATCTGTAGTGACGTTTACTTGAATAAAGTTTGTGCACTTAGTTGTTTTTAAATAATTTACGTTTTATTTCATATAGTTCATTAATTGTCACCCTGTATATAGAAAAATAAGGGCAAATTTCTAAAATTATTCTATTAAAAATATTGTTGTATTGTTCACAGACTGATTACCATACACATATTATGAAGAAATGTTATTAGAGGGCTGATCTCGATGTAATGACACTAACTTTTCGATATTTGGCGACTTAGTCACCAGCAATCTTAAATAACTGCGTTCCACTATTGACAATCGGTTTCTTTTCTTTGCTGATTACCCTAAATTCCCTTTTGGCGGCTACACACGAGTATGGGAATGCAATTAAAAACTTCTTTGGTGCAGCCTTTAAAGGCGGATGTAATACTGGAGACCAGGGGAGCGGGGGTTGGTCCTCAACGGCCCCTAAATTGCCTTGCACCAGAAATGCCCCGGCGATCTCTTCAATGCCCTACCGTTGAGTAACTTTGTCGATTCATGTTTGTCAAAGGAACAGTAAATATATTCCTTTTTATTTTTAAAAAAAAGGCTGTTTCATTTCCAGAAGTTTCCCTGACTGTGATGAAACGAACAGCTGTATTAACCGTCCTAATTGACCAAATCAACTCGGCAATCTAAACCAGCCTGACTCTTCAAGGCGCCGTACTGTATTACGCGGTAGCGCACACAGGATTTGCCGAGTCAAGATAATTTGATCCGCAGGTAGAACTTGTACGCTGCCAGAGGATCGGCGTCTTACACCAAACAGAAGGAGTTGTATACTCAACTTATTTTGGGAACGCAGTGTTGTGCATAACACATTACTATTGTTGTTTTCACTTGTTGAGAAGTTTCCATTAGTTTTTGCGAGTACGAAAATTTCCAAATTTACGGTTTTATCCCATGCATCATCTGAAAATATATGACTAATCTTGATTAAATGTATCATATATGTTACGCATACGCATAAGCTCTAATTACTCGTGTGTTCAGTTTCGCTGAAACATGTTCATTAGTTTATGCGTGATGTGCTGACAAACAGATAAGAATTTCAAAATTTACAATTTAGACTTTGTATCATTGTTACATATGTTCTTAATCTGGATAAAATAATATATATAAATATCATAATGAGTGACATAAGGTGCAATGTGCAATTTCGGTCAAATGTACCCATTAGTTTTTGTCTGATACGCGAACATACAGGTAAAAATTTCAAATTTTACGACTTGGGCATCTATCATCAGTAGTGTACGTTGGAATAATTTTCATGTACAGTGTGACACTATTACTCCCCAAATCATTTATAGAAAAACTGTGTAATCTGCCTTATCTTATTATGATCAAAGGTTCCACAGCGTTAGCAGTTTATCGTTCTTTGTCTTATACAGATTGTTAAAAAAGACTCAGACATTTTAGGGGGTGGTAGTATGCATCAAGATAAGGCAAAAATATCTGATAAACATTGGGCCGCAAATACATACTTGCAGGTGCGCAGCGTGACGTCCGTCCATGGTAATGCACACCTCTCCTCTGGCCTTCGGCATATGGAATCACGCACTCTTTGAATCTGTCCTGGTTGGTCCTGCACGAGTTGACTTATATTGAAGACGCGTGTTGCACATCGTGAAGACAAACTGTCACCACGACAGCACCGTAGCGTAATTGTTTGCTCCACTCCAATTAATGATGTGCAGACATTCCTGGATCGAGTCATCAATAATACCGAAAGTATGTGTTTATTAGACATTTTTGTCTTCACCTCGTAAAATATTTGACACTTTTTTTTGATCGATCTCGGATGGCTGATGTTGGTAGCTTGTTGTATCAGAAGTAGGTCGAAGAGGATTTTTTTGATTGTTAGAATGCGGAAGAAATGCTAATGGTTTGGCCGAGTTTGTTGGAATTAACAGCGCAGTTGCGGTCTGAGAACTTGCGACAGGCGTGGAAGTCAGTCGACCGACGTGCGTCGCGGCCTCTGTTTTGCCTGCCCTCAGCCAGAAGAATAGTGCATCAGCAGGTCACATATACGAAAGTAAATTAATATCTAGTAGCTCAATGGACTATTGTAGTATACAGCTAAGGGGGCGTCCACTAATTACGTGAGATGTTTTTCCGGAATTCCTCCCCCTCCCCTCTGACATGACTTTGTGAGATTTGTTAGAAACCCCCCCCCCCCTGTAAAATGACGTGAGATTTTGACGGAGATCCTCCTCCCCCCCCCTTCTCCTACGAATCGACCTCGCAACTTTATGAGATTTTTTTTGTAGGTCTCATGCTCCCGAGGGCTGTTATACCCCCCTAAAAGTAAGTTTTTACCCTCCTAAAATCGACTATCGCGTCATTTGTAGACATTTTTTTTTTTTTTTTTTTTTGTAGCTCTACCATTCTACAAGAATTAAAAACCTCTCGTGAGATTTCCGGTGACTCCCCCACCACCCCTATTTTACCTCAATTAATTAATGGACGCCCCCTAAGACACGCTTGGTCACTTTTTTTTTTTAATTTTCGCAACCAGGTGTAGAAGTGTGGTTGGACATATTCCTGAATGCAAAATACGTAATTTTCATGAGAGCATGCACCGAGCGTGGTGCGTGAGCGATTAGCGCTCTGACCTCGCATTCATGGTTTCCCCAAATCACTCCAGGCGAATGCCGGAATGCATCCTTCAAAAGGGCCATGGCCGAATTCCTTCGCGGTCCTTGTCCCCAGTCCCACCATGCCTCTAATGACCTCGACTTCGACGAGGCGTATAGCGATTTAAAAAAAAGACAGGAAAACAAAACTTTTATTAATGAATAGCTCACAAACAAAAGAATAATTGGAACGTTGGATTGCCGGCATCATACATATTGTGTGACAACTTGTAGATTGAGGTAATAATTGTAACAACTAATTACAACAGAAATCCATCGTGAAATCAACCCATTATTCTAATTAAGTCATTCTCACCTTCAGTTATATTTATAGGGCTTGTTAATTAAGTAAAAAAAAGTATATGAAAGACATTATTACTATTAAATAAATGCATTGTTATAGTATATTAATTCACTTAAATTAATGTAATGAATCATACGTCCTTTATATTCTGGTGAAATAAGCATTTCTTGGCACAAAATACACTTTCACCTTTTTCACTGCAGACAACGTGTGATGCACATTATCTTGAACGCAACTAACACTTGCGCTATTGTTCTTTCAAAAGGTTATTCGAAACCTGACTATTTTCAACAACGACGCAACTTCTCTCTAGCCCCCCTACAAAAAATAAATTTCAATTACGTCACTGTTCCGTAATCTGTACGCACTTGAACACAAAATTTAAAAAATTTCTGTTCTTCCGGGGAAGCGGTACTTTTGACCTATTATTACAATGGAAAGCTTGTTACTTGAGATACACTTTCATTTACAGTAGCTCCGATAAGGCGTCATATTCTTTATGAGGTAAGATACCATATTTTGTGAACATACCCGTGTATTGCTATTGCGGGTGTTTCTCGACGTGCCGTTTATTCCGTGTGAGACAGCCTTTCACTAGGGGACAGTTAGTGGAAGCGATCCTATTTACATATTGCCGCTGAACCGAGACCTTCCTTTTCAGAAAGTGAGGTCAGAATCGTAAACCTTTCAGTGTCGCGTGCTGAACTCTCTTCTTCGCCTGACCTTGCGTCGGTGACATAATGCGCCGTCTTGTATGGGTGTTTCAAGGATTCGCACATCAGTTCTTCCTTCATAATTCACGTCAGTTGTTCTTTCATAGTTAGGGGACGTTAGCTGCCAGTATGCATTTCAGCTGGAGTAGAATACATGCCGCCTTCAGACTCCGCTATCTCAACTGCAAGAAACAGAAAGCACATAGAAACTGCATTGTTCACATTTCTCCTATTTGCTTGTGGATGAATCCAATTACCAACAAGTATAATTTGTTACCGTTCCAGGGCTTCTACACTTAAACGGCGCGATTTATTCTATGTCGTGGTGTTAATTAATTACATGTTGTGTGTTTTTTTTAAATGTGGGTGAGATTTGGCGGGACCCCTCCTCCACCTAATGTGAGATTGACTTCGTAATTCTGAAGTTGGTCCTCCCCCCCCCCCCCCGCCTAATTCTTTTTTGAAGTGAGATTTTGATCGACCCGCTTGCCCTTAAATGAGATTTGGTGAGATTTTGCCGGACCCCTCCCCCCCATCCTATTTTCAGCTCACGCCCGCTGTTTAGTTCACATACAAGGAACAGTGAAGTGAACAAAATGTTCTTCAGTTTTACTGAAGCAGCATAGTATTGACGTTTGTAAACATACCAAATTGTAAACATATCATAAAAGCGTTATGGTTAGTCCAAGCGAATCGTTGGCACTCAACAGAAAACGCGACCTGGAAGAGGTCAAAAAAGAAGAGAGAAAAATAATTAGAAAAATTATAGGAGTAAGAGACACTAAAGACTGTTACAGACTACAATCAATCAAAACAACAGAAAAGTTTTCAAACATCGATACTGAAAAGACAAATGAAACTCTTTGGTCAACTTAACGGATTACCAGAAAATCGGTTGACAAGGAAGATAATAGATTATGGAACTCACTTAAAAATTCAACACGAAATTCGAAAGGATCTCAAAAACGCAAAACATAAGATCAACAGACATTTTAGAGACACCTTCAGAAACAAAGTTAACAAATGGGAAGCTGCAACTGAGCAACAAAAACAAAACAGACCAAAGAGGCGGAAGAATGCAAACAAACTTTCTCTGAAAGAATCAAAGTATACTGAAACAACAAAAAGAACCCAAAAAAAATCTTTGTTGGGTCACTTGCTTAACGTCTTCCAGTTATTAGGAAAATTCGCCACTAATAATAATATCAAGGATACTGACAAGTTTGTTTAAAATTATTGCACTCTTGTTCATATAATACATTTTGTTTTGAACACTGCGAGAGTTATATTTCATGAAAATATAATTACGTGCCAAGCAAACGGAGAATAGATGGCCATGTGTGGTAACTAGTTTTTGTGTGCCGAGGTTAGGGCTGGTAGTTTGACGTAGTCCCTGCTAAGCTTTCCTGTGTGAACCGTGTGGGCCGGAAGCGAACACTTCACACCATGTGGAGGCTTTCGGTTTTATGACCGGCCTGGGATCAAGTATCCATAGAAGGAATTCCGTGGAAAAGGGGGGGGGGGGGGCGGACGGTGTCGAGAAGTCAAGTGACAGCCAGCTGCCACATCAATAAGCACGGCGATAATTGAGTCGTTAGCATCCTGCTAGCTTCGGTCAGAGTTGGTCCTCGGCGTTGGAGTAAATGTTGTCAGAGGCAGGATGCCAAAGAATCCGGCTGTTTCACGAAGCGAGTAAAGGTGCTGTAATACTGGGTCTGGCACTAAAATTCAGATCTAGAACCTCCCGGTCTGCGTTGGCGATTTTCCGTCTTAATTTAGGTGAACTCTTGAGGTGTTTCAAAGTTCCCATTTCCACTATACACATTCCACATGTTACACGAACCGAATTACTTCAAAATGTTTCAGGTTCACAGATGGAAGGCAACACTAGCTATCCTCCCATACACTAAATCCAAAGACAAACCTTGAGCCGTGAAACACCAATAAAAATTTGAAGAACAGATTAAGTAATTGTATCATTTCTTGAATTTACTTGCATTAGATTCAATTGTGACAGGATTTTCCGCCCCAAGAACAGGTATAAAGGGAAATATATTTGATACGTTGTCGATATTGCTACAGTGAATAAACAGCTTCTTCACCGATTGTTGGAACTCGCAGATATTCGCATTTTATTTAAGATAAAACCGTTCTAATTTTATAGTTGTTTGATGTTGATCATTAGCTTCAAGTTGTTCATCAATTTGTGTTTTTGATTTATTATTCAAAGACAATTCAGTCTGTTGAGTGTAGGTTTTGTATACAAGAACGACAGATAATTTGTGAATGCAAAGATATTATTTAAAGATTTTTTTATTAGGCAATAAAAATGGTATAATCACTTAAGTGCATTTTCTTTCATTCTTCTTTTTGTTTCATTTGTTTTGGGGGCAATAATTAATTGCTACTGCGATACAGCAGGCGGCAAAGATAACAGCCTTCTTCATCTGCCAGGTTGATGCTTTCTATATATACCATGCCTCTTCTTTTTCAGGTAAGAATGCATTGCGTGTCGAGAGCACAGCTCGTCAGTAGTTGTAAGTATTGCTGCTTATTGTTAGTCTTATTGTAAGTATTACTGCTTATTGTTATTGGTATGGTACATCAGAATTTCACAATCACTGTGCATGCAGTCAGTAAGTTATTTGAGGTTTCTGCTTCTAATAGTGATAAAAATATATTGAAACATGATAGGTTTATTCCTGTAGATAAATGATTGGAGACACATGACTGGTGCTCGTAAACTGCTGTTAGAAAGTAATTTCGAACGCCGAATAATGATGCCGCGTGAAGCAAATTCATAGCAGTCCTTAGCTGTCTTATCAGCTAATAACATACTACCTGTCAATTGTACATCATTTTGGGCGGTGCTGGTGATTATTCGTGTTAGTAGTTTCACCTGTACTCTGTGCTGGTAATTTTGTGGACGGTTTGTTTTTGATGTGAAACATCTATTAGCGTGACTTGGTGATAAGACCGACTGGTATGTCGTGATGGCAAACGGCATGACGCTCTCTTATGCCGTCATGCCCCATCTCCGCTGATGATAGAACTTACAATACGAAATGCAGGTGAACTTACTGTTACCCAAGCATCTATTGGTGATACATGTGCTTCTCAAGTTAAAATGGATGATGGGAGAGAATTCATTACTTATGGTAGTTGTGTATTTTTCACCAAATCAAAAAGTCAAAGAAATCATAAATATATTTACACCGTCGGTTATTCATATATAGTCGCTAAGGTTCAAGAATTTTAGACGAACTTCCGATAATTTTAATGTTAATTTTGCAACAAACGATTCAATCTTTTGACAACATTCCTTGAAACAGACATGGCAGAGGCGGCCTTAGGGGGTGGCGAACAGGGCAATCGCCCGGGTCCTCGCTCTTGGAGGGGCCTCGCGCAACAACCAGAGTTGAAAACAGTTTATATTTTTAAAAAAAATTATCTTTAGTTATTAGGGATTGAAAAATTGGTTAATTGATAGTAAAGTATATATTAATAAGTACCTGATCAAAATTTCTCATTTAGGTTTATTCAATGTCACATTCGTATAAAAAGTAAGATTAATGGTGTCAAAATTAAATAATTTATCAGTGAATGATAATATTTTTTATGTAATTTAACTGTAAATCATAGTCGAAAAATTCATTACTGTTTGAATCTCGCGCCTCGCATATTAGAAATCCCCTTGACCGCTCACTTTTGTTACTTTCATAGTGTTTACCCTCGGGCGAGCCTCGTGTTTTGTTTTGCTCATCAACTCTTGTCACCTTACGCTTGAAGATCGAGTCACACTTGACCGGTACTACTGTGAATCGCCAATAGGCCGAATGAAGGCTAACCCTTCCTGTGTTCATACCTGTCCGTAGCTGGGCTGTGTAGCTAACGTGTTCCTGCTGTCGTCAGTTTCCTTTAATGTTTAGTTGATTCCTTAAAAGTTAGTTGTGACTCAAAGCCAGGGTTGCCAACAATATTCCGTTATATTGTTCTTTATATTGCTCAGTCGTAGCACGTTAAAAATTTTATTTACCTGAATTACGTTATCACCTTGCTGGTTACTTAAAAAAATAGTATCCAAACGCAGTCTTAACAAACCGCCATTAAAATTCTTTCTCTCGCTATACTGGACTGAAAGATTATCGCGTTTCTGAACGCTATTGTAACGAAATGACAAACGTCAATCACTTCGCACTTGACGTGTTTGTTTTGTTTGATATTACTTTCGATTCACACTATAGTTTTTGTTATTAAAGAACGAGATCATTATATATTTTGTGGTCTCAAAGATCTAGCCACAGTGTTTCTTACCAACTGTGCAATGTAGTACACCTATCCACCTATTTTATACTGGTAATCCTTACCAGGGATTGGAGACCTACAGTTTAACGTATAATTCCAACCACGCATCGTCCTAGCATATTCGCATTAACAAATCAACACTTTGCCAGAAATTAAGGCAATTTTTAAGCAACATAAAAATTGCATCCGAGACCGGGATTTTAACCAGGGACCTAGCGTACCTCAGTCGTACGCCATAACCATCTGAGACATTAAATCATATCTAGAAGTAATTAAAAATGTGTATTCAAACATGATAAAATAAATGTAATCTTTTTCTATATAACGCACTTCATTTTTCCTATCTCAAAACAAACACCAAAAATAGGATGTTACGTTTGTAGCAGCATATGATGGATGATGAAACGAATTTTTACGAATATTTTTGGCACAATCTACATATTACATTAATCTGATGAACATGGGAGCGAGGAAGAGGAAAGGACACTTTTTCTAAGGCAACCAATAACGCGGACACATCATTTAGTGGTGAAGAAGTGGAAATTTCCAAACTCCTTCTACATGCTTCTCCACACCCACCAGCACGACACAGAAAAAGTAAACCAAAAGCTCTGACTCCAACTGAACAAGAAGTACAGCGTTGGAGAGACAGTTTAGAAAGATTGCTTGCAATTGTAAATTTTATAACATCTCACAATTTGTCCTTCAGACGTCATAGAGAGAAATTTAAATCTGACTCAGATTCAAGTGAGACTAGTGGCAACTTTATAGATTTAGTAAAGTTAATATCCCGATTTGATCCAATGTTATGACTTCGCTTAAAACAAGTAACAGACAAGGCGATTAATGATCATTTTCTCCAAAGAAACAAAAAATAATCAAAATGAGTAAATGGTAAGTTACTAGAAGACTCAAATTGTTGAGAAAATAGTAAAAAATAAATATTACTCAATTATTTTTTTATTGTAGTTGTGATGTTTCTCATGTTAAGCAATTGTCAATTTTTATAAGATTTACTAACAAAAATACAGCTGACTTTGAAGATCATATTATTGGCTTCTTAGCTGACGAAAAAAACACAACTGAGAGTTTCATTAATTATATTCTATAATCACAGAGCTAGAACTGTCGCTTTCCAAAACTGCAGATGCCAATGAAGTCAATATGCTTGGATAAAAAAGTGGTGTCGAGAAACGTACACTTGAAAATAATCCACTTTGTTATTTTTTACCCTGTGGGAGTCATAACTGGAATATCATCATAGGAGATGCAGCATCGCCTTGTGTGTGTGTGTGTGTGGTTTTTTTTTCACATTTACTGTACACTCTGCCGGATCGAGTTATAGGTGGGCTATTTTAAAAACACATGTAAACCCCCTTTTGTTCAAATGAAACTTGATTGGAATGCAGGGTAGAATTGGTGAATGCCTTTAAATACCAACCAAGAGATATATTTGATGTTTTCATGGATTTAGCAGAAAATACAACAGATTGTCAGTGAATGGGAGGCAATAAAAATAGAAATAACTACCTACGAATTTGTAGTTGCTCTCGTCGTTTGGTACGACATTCTTACAAAGATAAATGTTATTAAAAATGTTGCAAAAAGAAAAATGCAACTAGATGCGGCTATACAACACTTAGTCACATTTACACATTGGCTTGATAATTATCGGGAAAATGGTTTCCAATCATCCTTGGTAACAGCGAGAGAAACAGTTGATGAAAATGATATTGACAAAGTTCATAATCGTGAGAAAGAGACGCAAAAGAAAATTTGATTATGGAGGGGAAGATTAAGCGCTTGAATTGCATGCAGAGGAGATTTCCAAAATAAACTTTTTCTATGTTATTGTTGACTATGCGCGCACAAGCTGCGAACATAGATTTGAGGCACTTAAACATGATAATAACATATTTGGTTTCAGAAAAAGATTAAAGCAAATTAGTGACTTTGAAGTTTCGAAGCAATACAGTGACATCTGATATTGATAGACAAGAATTTTATGAAGAACTTAATATGTTTATCCGTCTATAAAAAGAAAACTACGGCGTTATCTCGGTAATGAGATGTATGTAATAGAAAAAATATTAACTGAACTGTACCACACTATCGAAGTAGTCCTGAGAATTATTTTCACCACACCTAAGACGGTTGCGTCCTCAAAAAGAATTTTTAATGGTTAAAAGTTATTGAAATATATTTGAGGAATTCGATGACACGATTGGTTTTCAGCCCTTTATTTTCTTTGAATTGAAAATGACGTAGCTAATTCGTTAGATCTTTGCGTTTTATTTAAATCCTTTAGTCTTAGTAAAATCCGCAAACTTCATTTTCAAACCCTGCGTATATCTTTCAAGGCATTTATGTACTTCAGTTTATGCTTAATAATTTGACTTCTTTATGTTTGTTAACTTTTAATAGCTCTTCAAATATAATATTTTAAAAGTAAAAATTTATTTATTAATGACTTTTGCATTTTTCGTTGATCATCAGAAATATCTTCTTTCGATTCACATATTTGCACAAAGAACAAGGGCCTCGCAAAGATCTGCCGCCCCTGGCCTCGCAGTGGCTAAGACCGCCGCTGAGACATGGAATCGATGCCGTATTTTTAAGATACCTCGATAACATCACGTCTCATACTTTAGTCATATACTTCACTTACCATCGGCCAATCGTTTTTTTTAATTGTATATTATTATAGTACAAGGGCCACAATGAGAGTCATGAGCAACCCTTTGTAAATAATTTAAATTTCAACAAAGTAACGAAACGACAGCAGGATCGTAAATACAGACTATATACAACAGAGTGTGACGTTGTTTGCAGCTATCATGTGACCACAGACATTATTTTTAAAATGGCGGACAGCAATGTTTCGTTTCAACAGGGTACTGTCATTGAATTCCTTGTAAAAGAGAAAAAATCAACTGCTGAAATTTACCTCAAACTAACGTGCCTGTAGAGAGATCTTCATTGGGGACAGCAGTGTTACGAGACGAGTGAAACATTTCAAAGATGTGAGCCCTAGTATCCAAGACGAGCCTCGAAGTGCCTCCATGGAATGAAACAAGGAAAGAGGTGACGCGCAGATGTGAATGACATCGCTGCAAAACCTATAGTAGGTCATAGTGTACTGGAAGAAATGATTCAAAGCTTAGGTTATCGGGAGGTTTGTGCCCATTTAGTCGCACATTTATTGACCAAAGACCAAAAAATTGAAAGAAGAGGCATCCCCCAAAAGATCAGAACATTTGGGTGGGAAACTCTTCCACATCGGCCCTACAGTCCCTGTTAAGGAAGAAATGCAAGCCCTACGCTGCGAGACGCTGGAGGTTACTTGTCAAGCAATGCATGAGCATGTGCGGTCACCTGGAACGGAATTATGTCCTAAGGGTGTTTTCAAACTAGCGGGACGATGGGTAAAATGTGTGGAAAAAGATGGAGACTATGTTGAAACTGAAAAAAAAAGAAAAAAAATCTGTATATTAAGATAATGTACTTGGTTTGGCTTAAAAATAAAGACGGTTAAAAAAATGTTGCTCACGACTTTTAGTATGATCCTCGTTGGAATAATAATAAAAATATATTTATTTTACTAACAAAACTCTGTTTTTATTTATTTCACTCCATATTTATTTATTGGTCTACTTTAATTATAAATTCATTCAACAACCATCAGTTTCGATGTTTCACATCTGCCGGGCGTCCCGTAACGGCCACACTTTTTTCCCCACTTTCGCAGTTACGGTGCCACTGAACTTTGAACCGCAGACTGATTCGAACAAGGGGCTATAAAGTTTTAGTATCGCAACCCGAGTGGTGCTCGTAAATAGAGGAAGACTACGATCGCATTATAGGGTATGTAATAAACATTCCTGAAAGTATTACTGTTTACAAAACTGCGAGTAGCAAGAGAGAAAAGGCATTTCTAAATACTGCTGTGAACACAGAAATTTTAGTTTTCCATTATTTCCAATGAAATATAGAGTTGTAGACACTGTTGCTTAATAGAGATGATGTAATAAAAACTTTTTCACTCTGTGTAACAGAATAATATTTTTCCTCAACAGAGAGATTAGGATAAATTATCATGTCAAAGACATAAATTATAATCAACTTTTTTAAATTAAACCTTGAAACAGCTTGAATTATTTTTTATACATGACTGAAGGTGCACTGACACAGACTGGAACCAAAGCGCCAGTATTTGCTGCAAGAGAGGTACACAGAATGTGGCTTTTCGGCTCCGCGAGCGACAATTGATGATATTTCTGACACACTGCGCTTTCGTGGTGATATTGTGTATAGCTGGTATTACCCTTCAGTCGGCGGTTTATATACTGGGACATCAAAGTCTGTTTACTGCGTCAGTTTCCTCTCTGGACGAAAGTGAGGTCATCTGCTTCTATTTAATATTAATTGAAAAAGTAATATATATAATAAATATATTAAATATAGAGTTGACTGATGAGACGCTTGAGGAACAGTTTAAAATTAACGATTATACAATGTATTGTTTGGTCACTTTTACTGAAATAAGAAATGACTAGCCATTTTTTTTAAGATACAGAAGATACCTAATTCAATTTGCCAATCATAGGTCATATTATTGGTGGTAATTTAGTATACGGATCTGTGCTATGTTACAAGCTCGTTGTTAAGGCAGGCTGCAGGAAGTGTTCTGTTAAGAATAACTGAATAGTTTTAGTAATATTGAAAAATGGTAGTAAATGTATTAACTTTCAAACAGCTGTCATTAAAGTATTCGGTCCTAAATATGATCACAAATCACTTAGTGTTCTGGCAGAACCAAGAGCATCAAACGAAATCTTAGAAGAACTATAAATGCAGTTTCCAATTACTATTCACTGTCCGGATGACTTTCTTACCGACGAACTGTAAAACTAACCGACCCTGTCAGCCTAAGGGCTAGCGTGTTAGCCTCCAGCTGCTGGGGTAGCAGATTCGAGTCCGGCTTCGGAGGTGGGTGGTTTTAATTAAATGTTGTCTCTCTTGTTGTGAATATTATTGTAAGTAAAAACACTTGAGAGATAATACATACTCAGTTACAGAAAATTATTTAGATTTGAAGAATTAATGTACCCTTGTAGAGTCAATAATTAAATGTTGTGAAGCTGACTAAATGGTAATTAAAACCGAATGACTACTTAAAAAAATAAACATATCTAACAAGAATTCGGACTGGTTTTAAGCTTTTCTGGCGATTTCAGGCACGAAAATACAGTTTTGTTAGAGATTAAAGCACACATCGATACAGTAGAGTACAGAAACTTGTGTACAAGATTTGCTTATATATGGCCCTCTAGCCTTTTTTTTATTTTTTAAGGATAAGTTGTCGATAAGGTGAAGTAGGTTACACAAGATGGAAAAAATACTGTACTATTGACGTTCGTTTGTTAATGCACCTTCAAACACCCATTGAGGCGGTTTGGGTCCTTCCATGTGAGTGCCTACTTGGTGCAAACGTATCACTGCTCACTGTCTTCGGTCATTCGAGAGCAAAATGGCAGAAATTCAGGTGATAGTGCCTTTGAAATGGAATTGTGGATTTTTTGTCTCGTTTTTACATCTTATCGGTAGATTTTTCACAAAACTAAGCCACCTTAAGTCCAGATAATCGTTAGTCCTTTCCGAATAACCGTGGAAAAAGGGATAAAAGTGTGATTAATTGAACTTAAGTAAAATTGTGGTAATAGGAATGTATGGTATTTATTTTAACTCGTCTCCTCGATGGAGAATAGCTAATAAAAAGTCATTATATTCCCATTTCTGTCATTACAACATAAAGTTGATATCAAAACAAAAATAAAATTTCTCCCATATTAACGACAGGCCTACTCAGTGCCATAATCACCACGCTTACAATGTTTCATAATAAAAAAATGCGCTTATTGCTATTGAACGACAGATCATATAATCGTTAGTGTTCTAATAAGTAGCTAATCCTCAAATTAGCATACCTGCCGGACTTTTTTTTTTTTTTTTTTTTTGGACTGGCTGGATGAACAGTCAGAAGAATTTCTTGATTTCACAATCCACTTGCCCTTCTGATGTCATCAACATGATTCAGATAACAGTTAGAGGAAGCAAACCTATAGAGCTGCTTTCTAAATTTGTTCACTACGTAGGCATGTATCTGACACTTACTACATGCTGGAATAGTGATGTGTAAAACTTTGTCAGCGATACATGACAAAACACAGTTTACAAGAATTTCGTGTATTACTAAAGATGGATAATTGGTGACGTGCTACCGCATTTTTTGTTGTTGTCATTCTTCAACACCAATATGTAACCAGTACATATTGATTGCCCTTAAGAGCAAGTGAACTGCCTGCTAAACAGTGAGAATTAATGTCTGTAGTGCTGGTTATGAATTTTGAGATTTCTTGGAAGCAGCATTTCTGCTTTAGGCGTTTGCCTTAAATCAATAACGCGAGCACTGCTTCATGTGATGCTTCTGAAGCCATCCATTATGGCGTGGCAGATTGTGCTGGTCGGGCATGGTTTGTATTTAGCCACAAGTGTTTATGGCAAATTACTTGGTAAGTGGAGAACCTTGTAAAGGCTCACCCCTATCCGTGCTAGATCACATTAGCGAGGGTCTACTCTACAATCACTTGGAATCTCTTGTGACGTGCCGTTACAAGTAAACAGTGTATAGCGACCATCGCACGAAACTGCCTATTAACACGGTCCCCACGTCTAGTAATTAAATTGTATGTAGGACTATTCTTTCATTGAACGATAATTGAAGTCTTCCGAAAATTCCAGAAGAAACCACCTAGTGGATCTGGCTAGAGTCTTAGCTTGTTGAGACTAAGTACCATTCACTAGGCCTCTTCAAAAACTTCTCCGCCCAATGTTTTTCCTCGTGACAACATTGCGGCTATACTGGGGGGGAAATCTTCCTGCTTATACGCGAATGTTGCTTCATTCCCTGGGATGCGCCCAACAGACAGTTTACATGTGGTGAGCCATCGTTGTCATACATTGCACTTGATTTAGGATTTTCTATTAAGGAAATACATCACACACTTTTTTCCAGGGTCTCTACTCTTTTTACGCGGCTTCATTTGATTTTAAAACACGGTAGATTGAACGTTGTGAAGGATTATGAGTTTTTGCAACCGTTCTGAAGTGAAGATACTATATCGAACAGATATCGTGTAAAGGTGTACTAGGATGTATAGTGAGCGAGCAGCAAGCTTGAACAAGAATAAACAGTCTGAAAGGTCTTCAGTTTGTTAGCATGAGTGGGTTAAACGTCCCAAACAATAGTGATGTGAGGTTGGGCACAAGCAGCGGCGGTTGAAATTGTTCTGCTGTATCGCGAGTCATCCGCATGCGTCTTTACGCGGGTTTGAAGTTATCACAAATTACGTGAGGTGTTTTTTTCCGGATTCCGGACCCCCCCCCCCCCCCCCGCTTTGGTAATACTTCGTTCACGTGACATTTCCGTTGACCCCTCTCCTCCTTGGTGAGATTTCGCCGAATCCCCCCCCCCCCCCATTTCACCTCACGCAATTTATGGACGCCCCCCAAGCAAAATAAAGAGCCAACGCCTCCAGAAATATTTGGTTGACGGAACTTTTCGTATTTCCCTTCAAATCACAGCAACTGTAAAATACCTGTTAGGTATAAAACACTGTTAGTAACATTCGTTTGAATTAAATAAAGAAACGTATATTTTTATACGTTCTGATAAATGAGTTGCCACGATAATCCGTTTGATACTTCAGCTTGAATAGCAGGTTTGTTGTAAACGAATTCAGTTCATCCTAAAGAAGACATACTTAGCGGTTTTGGGGTTATGTTGTAAATGAAATGCCACTGAACAAAAACACCAATTAAGATAATACACTCATGTAAATACTGTAAAGTGAAAAGTTCTCTCTCATTCTACACTACTTAGTTTTATTATTCCTTTCGATGCTTTTTGCACTTATTTTAATATTCGCCATTCTGTTGTTTCCGATATGTAACAACGAATTATTAATTAAATTTCATAATAGGTATCAAGTAAATATTAGCATTTTGGCTGTAGAGTTTCTGTCACCGTTTATTTTTTCGTTTGATGTAAGACAAGAAGTGATGGTCCAAATTTTCTGTGGTTAAGAACATTTTATCCATGAGTAAAGGAATACTTGCGTACATCTCGAAATATAAGGCCATTGGTTTTCTAAGTTGCGCAGTTTGTTGATAAACTGAAGATGCGTGCTACCGTTAACATGGTGAGAAGGAGATGTGGAATTGTGTACGTTGTTACGGCGGAGGGAGCAGTCTAATGTAGTTTCTAAGCTGCGGGCGGGAGAGCTCCTGAAGCAATCCACGAAGTGAGGACGAGTGCGGAGCCAACAGTAATTATTATCGAGACGACTGCGTCTGCTGGCGGGCGACGAGCAATCAGCAAAGTGCAACAAGAGGCCCCCACCACCCAATCTGCGGAGCCGGCGGCTGTGTGTACTGGATGCTACCAGAAATAACTCGACGAGATACCTAGCCGTGTATTGCATGCTGGGGTGTATGGATGAGTATTACCTTCCTTGAAACCTGTTACGCTGATACACCATTCCAGTAGCTGTCAAGCAGTGCAAATGGGAGCCCCAACAAACACTCCACCGTAACTGGCAGTCGCAATTCTCCAATATTATGCCCGTAAAGGTTTGGAACACGTGTCAACTGGCCATACTAAATGATTCTGATCAAAATCGAGCAAGAAGTACGTTACTCCAACACAGCAGAAATTGTGGTACTGAAACTAAACGCGTATGACGTTGGCTGGAAGATCCCGAAGAATTGTTCGTCGCCTGCGTGACTAGAGTTTCGATTAGCCACGCATTCCACCTCTGTCATGGCTGGAACTACAGTTTAAAGTGGAATCAGAACCACGGGACATTCTGACTTGGCTCACATGATCAAACACAGCTCTTAAAAATTACTAGCCCCACCGGGATTTAAACCCGGGACCGGACTCCGAACTTTCTAAAGCAAGTGCCTTAATCACTGACCCACCAGACTACTTGTAGTAGTGCTATTAGTACTATTCTTTCTTCATTATTCCCAACATAGAGCGTGCTAGAATTTGTTAGCTGGCTTGATGACTTTTCGCCTTCTGTTCTTCCAAAATCTCTTCATGAACTCAGTGTTGTTTCTTCCGTTCTTCCGGACACTTTGTGCGGGTCCTTCTACATTTCGCCACAAATGTGTGTTTATTTAGCAAGGTTCTGAAAACTTGGCGATTTTTCATCATGTCGTATAATGTACCATTACTATTATTATCATCATAGTTATTATCATTATTTAGTTACTTACATATACTTTATCACAGGACGAAAAGAAGAGATGAAATAAATCTTAAAAACATTCTTACTAACTATATCTTTATTCCAATTCATTTTCAAGATAAGGCATTAATTTGTTTATTTGGGTTAACAAGCTTCTGCAGTGCCTTTTTAATTTTTTTAAACATTTTAACCGTTTTTTTTAACCATCTCCAGTCTACTTTCTTGAGAGCATGCCTTGTAGAGATTCGTCTTCTAATAGTTTATTGTGAAACAGTAGTTACCTTGGTATTCGTTTCGGTGTCAGGGCCACGAACATTTCATTATTAAGACAAACTATGAAATTTACGGATTAGTTGGAACTCCCATTGTTTCGGATCCGTATTTTGAAAGTCGTCTTAAGCCTTGGTATTCAATGTATAAAATTTCATAGTAGACTTTATTTTCTTGCATTTCTTCTGCATAGGACCATTAATGGTTGAATTTTGTCATAAGACATCGAGAAAATGCCGCAAAAAATACTCTGTGCCATATGTGGCCTAAAAGGAAATCTTAAAAAAATGAACTCGGTATCGTCCTGTTGTCAATCTTCTCTGTATTATTTCCAGATAATCATATTTTCTGGATAGGCGACAAGCGATGCGGTCAAGATAACATTAAAATGTTCGTTGTCTTGAAAAATTTCAGCGCTCTCCCTGAACTTCGTGATATAATTTTGCTGCGCGCTGTACGGTATAATTAACCACTCTCTCACTGGCGCAACTATAGGGCGTTGCGCCCCTGTATATCGATCTACATCGAAATGGTAATGCAACCGCGACAAGTTCGGAATGAATTGTCGAGTGATTATACAGGCTCACCACTGCGGAATGTGATATTTAGGTCAGTGCAGACCCGATAAACCAACCGTTACAATTTCAGTAGCAGTTGTCTTACGGAAATGACATTTGCGTCGTTGAAATTACCTACTAATATACTGCGAACCAGGACGTCTGTAGCGGGTAACTAGAATGGCACTCCGCATACGGCAGGATCAAGGTACTCGCAAGCTGTGGTTGATGCCCTGCTCAATCCCCCCATATTATGTTCACTGTCCCGGAAATAATTGGACATTTCGCCAAAATGTTGTTTACCGATTTGTTTTCTATCTTGCAGGACCATGGGAACATTTTGTTCAATCCGACGACGTTACAATTGTTACATAAACACTCCGTTTGAATTTAAATCAATGCAGCATTTAAAAGATGCCATAGGTGATTTAAAAATAGACATTTATTATTAGACATGTAAAAGGAAACAATGTTAACACCTAAGCAGACAGACCAGGAACGCATTAACGATGTTTTTCTAATAGTGAAGGAGTATGATGGGACGTTTTAGGAATATTGCAAGCATACGAGCAGTTTAGAAAAATTTTCGACGGCATGTAGGTCTACAGCATCAGTTCGGATCTTAGTTCGCAACGAAGCAAGATGGTAAGGGTGGAAATTTGTGTCTAACGCGTATGAAATTAGAAACAAAAGGACTATTTGTACACACAGCACGAATTCCTGTGTGCAATGCCCCCAGCTGGGTGAGATGCAGAGAATCACACAGGGGAGCGACGAATGCAAAAAGCACATTGGGAAAATTCAAACTAAGCGCTTATTATTTTCTGCTTTTAATTTCATGTTTGATGACTATTCATTAGCTGGAGGAGATACTGGAACAAGATGATGTGGGCGACAACGAAGAGGAGAAGCAATCTTTTGCTGCTTGGAGCTTGAAGGAGCAAGACGTGGGAAACAGCTCTGCCAGTTTTCCTGTTAAAAGTTTGTTGTTTCAGATGCCTACAGCTATTATAACTGGGCAACATTGCTAGTATAAGATCCAAGGTGGGATCGCGTTTACTAATATCTAATCATTGTTGGTAATTTCCACATGTGCGGCGCTTCCAGACTGGATGGACAAATGGTTGTGTGTTTTGCACCGTCTAACATTGAATTTGGTTTCGGCGATCGAGATCCGATAGCGACACTGAGCGAGGAGACTCACTGTGATAAGAATTTCTGTCACAGTTTAAGTGAGATAGATTTTCCTGTACCGGACAGAATGAAACTTATCATTATTTCAAGACAGAATTCTTATGTTAGTACCGAGCGTGATGGTGTAACGGTTACCGTTCTGGCCTCGCATTCGGGAGGACGGCGGTTCGAATCCCCTTCCGGGCCAGGGGCGTAGCTACTATGGGGCTAGGCGGTGCAGTGCACCGGGGCCCTCAAGCGCAGTTTAGAGGGCCCACGAGCCTTCACGGCAAACTGGCGACCTTTTTTTTTTAGCTCTACCGTCGTCTAAGGGGGGCCCCTGAGACTGAGAACACAGGAGCCCCTCACTCCCTCGCTGTGCTCAGGGGGGCCCCAACCACTGCTCAGGGGCCCCTAAAGAATAATTCAAGGGCCCTCATTCTCAGTTCAGGGGGCCCCTACCAGCACACAAAGCAAAAAAAAAGGTCGCCCGTCTGTCCTGAGGGTCCAAAATAAATTTTTTGCACCGGGGCCCTTGTTGACCTAGCTACGCCACTGTTCCGGGCATCCAGATTTGGGTTTTCCATGGCTTCCCAAATCACTCCAGGCAAATGCCGGGATGCTTCGTTCAAAAGACCATGGCCGAATTCCTTCCCATTCCTTGCCCCCCATCCTTTCCCGTCTCTAAAGACCGCGCTGTTAGAGAGACGTTAAGCAGATAAAAAAAATCTTATGTTAGTGTGCTGAAAGTATCGTGTAGGGGTGGCGCTTATGTAAATGATTTTCTTTGTGCGATAAGGGGGAGTCCATAAATTGCGTGAGGTGAAATAAGGGAGGGGGGGGAGTCCGGCGAAATCTCTTAAAGGGGGTGGGGGGTGTCTGGGGTATTTCGTCGAAAAGTGGGGGTGTAACCGGCTTTTGGAAGGGTAAGACCTAAAAAAAAGAAGAAAAGTCACAAAAAGTTGCGAGGGCGATTTCAACAGGGGGGGGGGGTCTGTCTCACGGACCATATCTCACCAGAGGAGGGAAACCGCAAAAACACCTCACGTAATTTATGGGTGACCCCTAAGTGAATTGTTTCATTTGGGAATATTGTTGTTATTCAGTTTGTTGGGATCTGATATTCGATAAATGTTAATTGTGTTTCAAATAGTTTGTTACTATCTAATATTCAATAAATGTTAATTGCGACTAGCTGCACGCATTTATCCCATCACGTTTTACCAAAATCTATGATGGTTTAGTGCACATAAATTTATTTAAATCATTTCGATTATTAATAAACTCATATTGTTATTATATTTTTGTTTCTCCCCATCTCGAACCTATTACACAATGGAACTATTTGCTGTTACGAATAATCAATAAAATTTCGTTTTTGGACTGAGGTGTGTCGCCCCCATCAAGGTGTACCACGTGCTGGTACGTGTGCCATATGGAGTGCGAGACAAGAATGCCGTCCTGCATAGTCACGACTCTCCCTTTTCCCATTGTGCTGTGAACGTCACTCGAGCGAAACTGCAACGCCAATAAAACAGCCGCATTATTTGACGTTCCGTGGGAGTCTTTACGCGTAAATCAAACAGAAGAACGAAGTGTGCAAAGTAGCTGGGAGCGCGTGGGACACGGGGCAAGATTTACCGTCGTCCGTCGCCAAGAGGGCAGGCACCATTGTTCGGCATTCAATTAGCATGAAGCGTGGCCCGTTAGCATATCCCATTGTCACGGAGTCCTCGCACTCGCCACGTGAAATGTGTATCTGTCTTTCCACATCCTTTCTCTCTCCATGTATTGCAGCTGACAAATCTTCCGCCCATATTTTTCGCAGTACTTACACGGGTACCTGAGTGGCTGGTAGAAGTTAAGAGATAATGTTAATGTTAATGGTTATTTTTCGTAGTAGTGAAAGATGGATATATCTGATTAATGTCAAAAGTGTAATATACAGACTAGTATTTCTCAGCGAACAGTTGTGGTAACGGTACTTTAAAGTTTTGTAAACTAATGTGTATAGAAAGCTTATGCTAAACAGCACCCGCCTTGATATCAGATTGATATTCGGTAAACTTTAAAGAGAATCACGAAATTTAAACTGAAATGGAAACTTACTTCACATCCATTACCAAGTTATTCAGTATACACTTTTACGCAGCCATTGGATTTCTAATTACGCACATGGTTTTTCTACAGTTGGTGATTTGAAATTATAGTTTCAAATGAAGAAACGGTCAGTATAATACTTGAAATGTGGTAGTTATTTTCAGAAAAATTTCAAATAAGAGTTATCGATGCATGGCTTTATTCATAAAGGGAATGATATAATTCTATTTTCGGCCGGTTTTTATTCGAACGCATGAGGAAGATAAAAAACTGGAAATAAGAAATAAAGTAAGGGAAAACATTAAAACACGAGTCAAAACTCTGGGAGTTATCAGATTATAAAACTTATCCGAATTTAATGGCTGAATTAAAAAACTTCATTTCGAATTGTAAACCCGAAGAAAAGTAATATTTTACAATTCTTAATATATGGAGCGGTAGAAATGAGTAAAATTTGAATAGAAAGCGCCTTAAAAGATGGGAAAAATGACGATAACATTGAGAATTCTTGAATCTAAGGTACGTGGGAGAAGGCACCCAGTAAGATCAAGTTTATACAAAAGGGACCTTGGAAGAAAGAAGACTGTGATTGGAAGAAGTTGAAAAAATAAGAACTTGCTTGTCGGAGATGGTCTGAATCATAAACTAAGAAAGAATGGTTCAGATGTTACATTCCAAATGAAAAGCCAACGCATTTTAACGTAAGTTAGCCTTACCGTGACCGGGAATAGAAATCTCACTCGACTCCTCACGGTTCATTTGTTGGTGCTGGTAAAATCTTGGTGCCGAAGGTTTTGGAGGAACCTCGTTCCAACATTGGAAACAAAATAAAAGCGAACGAGAACTGTCTGATGGTTGGTTTAGGCACACCCTATTGTCGTAGCGGTGGGATGATGACCGCACCGCAGTGGTATGCGCGAGAGTTGTAATTGGCGGCTTGTCAGGAGAGTGGCGTGCCGGCGCGCCGAGCTGAGAGCCCAATGAGCAACAAACTACACCCATTGTCTGCTTTGCTTACGGCTGTCGTCTTTCAACCTCGAGTCAGTCGAATGATAAATGAGAAACATAGCGGGGGAGAAGTTGTAAGTGCTACTCGGTGGGGCTCTTATCTTTCTCTCTGTCGAGACTGAAAACTGCCTCGGCACTCCACTTCTTTGGCTACAGTCTTCGAGACAATCTTTATAACTGCTTCTTAATACATAGCCACTAGGTTCCCTTTGTTTCAAACACATGATAAAATTGGGGCTAAACGCGAGAACGACATTCAGAAGCAGCTTGTGTCGCCAACTCTGATAGAAAAAAGCAGCGAAATCAGCCATTGTGACACATTTTAAGCGCATTAGTATGAAAAGGAGAATTAGGAAACTCTTCGTTCTACAATTAAAAACCGCGGCTGTAATTTAAGTTTTTGTTTTTGAACATTGGTTACAACCATAGTCGCGCTTTTGAAGTAGCATTACAGTCTACGGATCTGCTCTAGAATCTATTAACACGCTGACAAGAGGGGAAAGTTGGAGTTTTGTGGAGAGTTAGATGGGATGGATGTTCCAACAGTTTATCGTTTGATTTCTCTTCTTCTGTCGTTGTGGAAACACTTTTCTGTTCAGGCACATTGACTCTTGAAAAATATATTTTTGTACTAATCGTTGTTGATGTCCCTGTAATTACCGTAAGTGTGCTAATTTTAATTCCCGATGTTCAGTGTGTCTTTGGGTTTATGTTCTTTGAATCGGTGGAGACGATGTGCGCTTACTGTTTTATATTACTTTAAAATACGATCACGAGATTGTGCTACGCTTAGAGTGGCTGTTGTTTTTTGACGTTGTGGGAATAACTTTTCGGAGATTGGATGTAGCTATCGGTGTGTATCCGCATCGGTTGTTTGGTATCAGCATGTTACAACCTATTGGTATGAGACTAGCTTCCAGAAACGCTACTGCTGCGTGGAGTCGACTGCATGGCGGGAGCTTCTTCCAGTCCGCTCCCTTTCTCTCACGATAATATTCAAACTTCTTTGCTCTCACGTAAAGGCGCGTCCACACTGTGCCGTATGGCAGCGCATGGCTAGACAATGTGGCACAGTGTGGCTTGTGTGGACGTGTCTGATGACCTGTGTCATACGGCAGAAACGTGCCAAGTGGCTTGCCATCTCGCATCCGACTAGTGTCAGTCCACTTAAAAGGAAGGCAAGCCATATCTTAGGGAGCGTGCATACACTCCGCGGCTCGGTCTAGGGGGGAGGGGGAGAGGAGGGGTTGGCTGGAAAGCTACGCTGCGCTACGTGGCGGGAGGGGGGGGGGGGGGTAGTTCCGAGCCAGTACACGTAGCTTTCCCTTCATATTATTTTTCACAGTTAAAATGAGGTACAGAGCACACAACAGCATGTGAATATTTATTTCCTTCATTTAATTATCTCCGTATGTAATTTACAATAGTATGACAAGAGAAAACAATAGAAAATGTCTTCTGGAATCAAATGGGAGAAAAAAGCTACGTGCTGCGTGACGGGAAGGGGGGGATACACAGGAGGCCAACATGGAGCTACGTGGTTTATGGACGCTCCTTTAAGAGTGGAGTTGGTGGGGACGTGTCGCTTGGCCTTGGGTGACTTCATTTGACATTTCACCCTAAAGATGGAGGAGTGCAGTAATGAGAAAGTCTATGCATTAATATGGCTTTACCCACTCGATGTGATTTGTGGAATTGTGGATTACAAGAATGACGCGCTAGCGGAAATAGCAAGTATAGGAAGAAATTAATAGACATTATAATGAATATAATGGAAATTTTTCAATGCAGAGCAAGGAAAGGAGTTCCCAAAAACCTCAGTGTAAGCCCTAACGTTCACCGGTTGGAATAACTCTCTAAATGATATGTCATTCTTGCTGATTTTCGATCCTATCAAATTGAGAATCCCAAAACCACTACTCAAATTTAGAAAAAAGTTCCAGAAACCTCCCACAGTTCTGTATTCGAGATTGAATTCACCTGCATCTTCCATTAATCAAGTCGCTGCCTTCATATCTGGCTGTACCTCGGAGAGTGTGGCCACTGTTTGCGTGGTTCACTTTCAACTGTTACTGCTGCAGTGGCGGCAACATGTGGCCACTGAATGCCTTACTGCTTAGCCAGCTGACTTCCCCATATGACCTTGCCTTAGTGTGGGCGCCCACTGTCCCCTGGCCGTAAGCCTCCTGCAGCGCAGTAACGAGGCAGCTTGGCCGCTATTTTCGCTGGTGACTTCACGTTCCTATTGCTGGACCGCGGAAGTATGGTGTTGTCACTAGCGAATTTTGAAGGTCTGACCCGCCTTCCTGATTAGAGTTATTTTGATACGTCGTGTCAGTTCAAATTCTGTGCAGTATAGTTTCCTATGAGAGCTGTTTGAAATTGCATTGAAAAACAAATGTAGCACTGGGTGCTGTAAGCCTGAGATGTGCGCTGATAGCAAACGTAGTGAGTAAGTCTGATTTGCATCGTCCTTGAAACTTATTCACATCATTTACATCTGACGCAAATTTTAATATAAAATTAAACGGTTTACGCTACTTCCTACTCTTCCCACGTGGTTCTGTTAACATCTGTGGTTCCTCGAGCTCAAGATGATTTGCGTTCCTATCAAGCCCGACGACAATTTAGAGACACGCGCATCATTCGCCTTCTGTCTTCCAATGACTCCCAACCCAGCTCCTTCATCATTTAAATTACTGATTGCATTCTGCGGTAATTTCCGCATCAAATCTAGATTTTCTCGTTTGTACTCCCTCCAACTCCTGATTTTCATACCCATAATAGGATCCAATACTACTCCCCCATACTCAAGCAATGGTGTGACCTTGGTTTTGTAACCCAATTCGCTGACTTCCGTGGTACTTCCCCTCATCCACCCTCTTCAATAAATGAAAATTTTTAAAACCTCTTCCTACCACCTTCCCAATGTGTTCTGACAATTAACTATCAAAAGTTATGCCAAGATATTTACAATTAAGATATTCAACATCAGTTCCTTTCTTACTCTATACTCATATCAATACTTATTTTTCAACCTAAATAAGCCATCATCAAATATATTATTTCTAAAAGATGTGTTTTTTTTTTTTTGCGAAGAGCCATTTATCTTTGTTTATACCTAATCGAAATCTATAAATGAGGTATAATTTTAAGATTAGGCTCTTCGCTTTAGTAACATCATATTTTAAGAAAGGAATTTTTCAGTTTTTAGTCCTTAAAAGGCAAAATAATCGTTATTTCCTATAAGGTGTTTTTTGTTGTTGTTGTGATGAGCCATTTATCTCCCTTGATACCTAACCGAAATGGATAAACAAGGTGTCACTTTAAAGCCTAACGTCTTCGCTTTGGTGAAATAATTCTTAGAGAAAGGTATGTTTCGTAATTTGACCCTTAAAGGGCAAAAGTATTAACTATCAAGGTCGCGCGTACGAGATAGTTGGAAGCTAAGCCGTTAGACTTCGCTGGCGTCAGTAACAATTGGTCGCCTTGCCGCTAGATAGCAGCAGTGCATATCGTAGAGCTATAGATATAGTGTGTTTTTTGTTCAGCTTAGTTGTATTCCGCTGAGGTCGTGGCACTTCGGCTTCAGGGAAGGGATAGCTTCAGGTGTTAACGTCAAAGTAGAGGGCTGCAGGATAACATACATCAGGTACTACAAATGAGCCGGTTCTTCTATCAAGTACTACAAACCACCAAACTTACTATTCATCGTAATATATTCGGGAAATATTTACACTGGTCAGGGTTTCGGCATGCAATTGCTATATAAACATTTCATTCGTAAAATTGTCTCACGGGCCATCTGGTAAGGAATAATTTCGTTTAAATCTTATTGAATATTAATAAGAAAGTTGTAATTTTCAAAGCGGAACCCCTTACTAGTGTTGGGTGAACGTGATGTGATGTGTTGTGCTGGTGGCACGCGGCGGGCAGCGTGCGGGCGTGACCCTGCACAGCCGCCCACGCTCCGCGGCGCCGCTGCCACAAGGCCACAGCCACGAACCTACAGCCGGCAGCCAAACACACAAACTGCAAAATATAAAAACTTGCTTTTATATAAAATTTGATTCTTTTAGCAGGCGTAAAATGTTTTTGTAAAAAATCCATTTACTTTTTGTGGGTTTAGCACTTATTGCTACCGCCAACGTTTCGGCACCCAACCCGGGGACTTCCTCAGTGTACATTCCGCCTAGTGTGTAGGTGAAGGACAATGCGGTGTCGTTGTAGAGGTCACGTTCGGCCTCATACTGGAAGGCGGAAGATCGCATTCCATTTGAAAACATGAGCTGCAGACGTACTGTTATCTGGAGCACCAAGGCAAGTGTGCTGGGAGAAGCTTAGCATCGTTTATAATTTAGAGCAAAAAATATGTTAGTCTAATCGCCGAAAGTTACCCTTTTTTGGCTATTTCGTCTAAGTATGCTGAATTACATAACTGTACCATGATGTTAGTTTGGTTCACTTTGGCGAATATCCAGTGACTCAAAGTGGAAAGGCTGGTAATGGTTTTATTCTGTTGCGTCTACTTTTTTCACTACCTAGTGCAGTGGTTCCCAAATAGTTCCCAGAGTACCACTTCAAGAAACGACTCAACCTCGCGTGCCTCTGTGGCCAGTGCCGCTGCGTTCATCACAGTCGAATGCTTCGCACAACCACGCAGTTACAGCAGCAATGTAATTCACTCACACTTAGTTTGACTGTCTTAAAATATATTTTAGAGATAGTAATGTTTTCGTGATTTATTTTCAGTTATATTTCTGATTACCTTATCCAGAATATTACCGCGCGTATCCCTTGAAGCATTCTCACTGCTTCACATACCTCTGCGAGTACATGTAACATTAATTGGGAACCACTGATCTAATGTATAACCATGTCACATATTGTTTCTCACAAAGATATATTGGAGGGCATCCATAAATTACATGAGGTGTTTTCCGGATTCCCCCCCCCCCCTCCTCTGGTGAAATCTGGTCCCTGACCACCCCCCCCCCCAAGGTATCGCCCTCATAACTTTTTGAGACTTTTTTTTTTTTTTAAACGTTTCATCCTTCCAAGCGAGAAATACCCCCCTAAAATCGACTTTCGCGTCATTTGTAGACTTGGCTTTTTTTTTTTTATCTACAGTCTAACAAAAATTTCCAACACCTCGCGTGAGATTTCGCCGGACCCCCCCCCCTTCCCCCTATTTCACCTCACGTAATTTATGGACTCCCCCTTCTGAAGAAAACAACCATTGCGTTTAAGGGAGATGCTGCTTTTGTTGTTAACTATAAGACTTGAAGCGACCAGTACTCTCCACTTCACCGTACTCCACTAGGTCCTGCTTTTGGTACACCGACCATCCTCTTGAATTTTACGTTGTCATCTGGTTGAATACTAGTGAGGACTTCACACAACAACAAAAAAAAGTAACAACTGTTCAGTCTTTTTCAGGTTTGCCGTCAGCTGAGTTACAGAAACAAAACCTAGACTTAACGGTCGGCGTTATCTCGTTTGTTGACTCGGTGGACTGTGAGGCGCTATGCGCGGCGCGATCTGCCGACTGGCGAGGATAATGATATTAAAGCGTCTGGAGAGGTAGCGGTTTGTCGCTAACAAGATCATTATACGGACGGCCCGCTAACGAACAGCAGCAGCGAGGCTCTTAATATTACTGTCTACAGTCGTCACTGCACAACGTACGGTACGCACTCTTGAATGCTGCGCATTAAACTCGACGCTCAGATATATCTCGTAAAAAATGTCATAATTAAATTTGACATGCACAATTTGTAACTCTATAAATATATACCAGAAACGCTTTGCTTTCTTTTATTTTTAACAGTCCTTACAGTAACAAAATCTTCTCGGTTGTCCAGCCGGATGGTGGTATAAAAATACGACGTTTCAACAGCTGTGTCTACCTCGACTGTCGAAACTACAAGATACCTGATGAAGACAGCAGAGTCAGCTGTCGAAACGTCGTGTTTTTACACCACCATCCGGCTGGACACCCGAGAAGATTTTGTTGCATCGATACGCCGGGAAAGTCTCCACTCACACATCAGTCCTTACAGTGATATAAAAATTTGTATATGCCCGTCATACACTAGGAATGGTCCGTTCCAAATTTTGGTTATATGGGCTCGTATTAAAGATTCCAATAACTCGAGCCTGATTCATTGAGATCGCGAAACTAAGTTTATGATGCCAACTAGGGCAGTTTAAACCCATCGGACTTACAAATTGATAAGAAATATTCTTTTTTAGCTTTTTTTCCTTTCTTGCTCTTCCTTTTCTCTAATATGAGCTTGTAGCGAATTGCTGTGGGGGCAGATTAATTGCTTACCTTGCATGATTTATAATCGCCACCTTCAAATACCTTATGCAAAGCACATATATTAATTTCAGGATACAGATTTGAAACCATTATTTCTGTTATTAATATTTGAAAAGATCCTAAAATATTGGTTTATTTGGTACTCATTACTGCCTACAGACAGAGGTATATTTACCATTAATCTTAAACATCTGTCTGCGCAAAATAAAGTTCAACGCAATACCTTATCTTACAGGTGCAACATAGCAAACAAACAATTATCGTTAATTGAAGCTAAGAAATTGCAATACATGTACATTACAAAGAGTTACAAATTCCATATGCAACTGAAGCAAAAACTCTCTTATACATAACGAGAGCGATTCTTGTATGACAATGATAACAAGAAATAACATCAGATTTAACTGGATTACATAGGGCGCCAGGGAGTTAATTTGTTCCCACAAATAATAGTCATTGAAAGTTTCCAAACATGGAAATCAGTCTTTCAATTCAAACTGGATAGCGAAAACCAAAAAGCACTGGGCTTTTAGACACAACTAGCTCAGGAATTAATGTCCGGCGGCATAAGAACTCACACTCATCAGGCCGTTAGAGGGCTATCTCAATGATTTGTCGGAGTACACACTGTTTCTGGAGGCATAATTACCGTGTCTGTCTGGCTGTACGACGCGTCGCTACAAGAGCGCTATCGTCTCTCAAACAGCGCACCTGTCCAGGTATTGTAAGGCACTTGTCACGTCAACCAGCACCAGTGACAACCTCGACCGGACTTGGCACTCAGTCACCTAAGCCTCCAGAATGGAACCATCAATACTGCTCTGGCTAGCAGTGGCCACGGCGATCGTCCTAGCACAAGTGACCTCTTCTCGCCTCTCAGAGCTCCTCTCTCTTCTCCTCCTCGGCGAGCATCATGGAAAACACAAAATTTGTAAATTTACAATCACGTGAGGAAATAAACACATCGGATTGGCTTCGCAAAAATATCCCCTCTTGCCGGCTAATACATGGCCTCTCATTTGGTAAGAGTGTTCCGGTTTTGTCGGGATTGTTCGGGAGGATGTGTAGGGAAAATTTTCTCATGACACCGAGCGAACGCCCATTCAAGTATTCATCCGCAAAATTCCCAGCATCCAGCCTTTCTCACCGGTATCAGCGTCAGAGATAATCCCCTCATTGTCTCGACCTACCGGACACTTCCGGCTTACGTCAGAGTGTCGCTCACGCTAAGACGCGGATTTCTGTCTCCAACTCAAAATGAATATCCATTTGTTACTTATGTATATTAAATCAAGCAATAATTAATTTACATTGTACGAGATGACCCATCTAGTCATTTCGCTACAAGTTTTATGTACTAAAACGGATTCTTATCTCTCTCCCACAGACTGCATTACCAGCGTTTAATTGATAAGGAATTTTTCACACTAATACGCAGTTATTGTAACCTAGGCGACGCTATGTAACACTTGGTCCAGCTTATACAAAATCTCTCCTTCTGTACATCCTTATGGTCTAATAACCTGCTGACAGAGTTTCTTATAGGGTGCGCATTTCGCCCTTGTCTTAGCCGCATAAATTAACCCAGTAATCCTACCGGATATAGGGGACCTTCAGTTTAACGTGGATTCCGAACCACAGCGTAATTCATATTACGCAGTAAGTGTGCCAGAGGTGAAATTCCGATTAAGGCATATGAAAATACCCGCCGAGACAAGGATTCGAACCGTGGACCTTTCGATCCCCACTGAGGCACCAAGCCGCTACTCTACTCTTGTTCACCAATGTCCTCTGTCCACCGATTCGCAATCCTCTAACTTCCACCGACTTATGTCCTATGTCTCATTTTAATCACCAGCTTTTAGTAATCAGTTTTTCTCTGCTGCAGCAGTTCTTCCTTTCAGCTGCAACTTCCACTTAGAAATTAATCGCAATGATAGTAAACTGTATTTTTTACAAGATTATCCAATACACCTTCTTTCTAATTACGTTTAGAACGTGCTTATTCGGTACTTTTTTCATTCAATTTAATAGCACCATACGTCACTCAGTTTTTCTGCAATATGGTCACTTCAGTTCCAGGTTTCCCCTGTATAACTAATCATGTACCATACATACTATTTTAGAAAGTTCGTTCTTAATCATAGGCCTCCTTTGATGTTGAAAGATTTCCATATTTGAAGGAGGGTTGTTTGCGTTTGATATTATACACAACCATTCAAACGCAATATCCATTTAAGGAAACCAAATTATTAGAACTGCTGTCTTCGAGACGGTCTTAGAATATGCTGATAACTTGAATATTAGACGTCACTGATGCACTGAACAGGTACACTGACGTGCTGAAAAACTGAATTTAAAAGCTAACGTACATTATCGTAAGATGACTGCTCGCTATCCACAACGGTGACTTTTGTCACGTTTTATATTTGTTCAGTTTGACCTACTTCTCTGAATTTTACAGCAAGCCAATTGGCGTGAGCTTCGCTTGTTGCAGTGTTTCGTGGAACTCAATATTCACGTCTTGTTACGATTTACATAGACGGCAGGCAGCCATTACGTGGCCCACGTGCGTTTAAGGCCAATTTGAGACCCGTAATGTGCAGTAACGCAGCGTGGAAGCGGCGATGCGCAGAAGAGAGCTGTAATTTCCTGGTCGGCTGTTAGGAACGAGCGTCGGCAATCACAAGGGCGGAATGCGTTAGGATTGTGTTGCTGGCCAGCGGTGTCGAGTTACGCAACAGAGCTCATAATCACGCTCAGAGACCTTGAAAGCAGAGCGTCGTAAGGCAGGATAAATGTGCTATCACCAACTTCTCCTTGGCAGTGGGTTAACATGGCGAAGTTTCCCATGTCTGTATAACATTTCTATTGTCTTTTACGAGTATGTGTTTAATGAATCATTTTCTTTGAAATTGTCGGTTTTTACCGTTTCTGCATTCTAGAATGTTTTGAAATCGCTGTGTGTGTTCCTGTCGGTGGTCCCTCAATAACTCTATTGCCGATAAAATTTCAAACAGAAGTTAGCAGCTGCAATTTCTATAACACTTTGCATTTCAATTTTTATGCTTCTTTAATTCATAGTTACTTCAAAAACTAGAGAAAAATCTTAATAACGAGGGAAGCATTTGCGTAACTTAGTGGTTTGATGAAACATACATATTTTTATTTCTCATCTAGCATTATGCCTTTTCGGTAACAAATTCAAAAAATTTCAGTTTTTAAATATCCTATTTATTAGTAAGCGTTCTCGTTTTATATCTGATTTGATTGTTAATTATTTGGATTCAATAGATAATTCTATTTATATTGGTACTTACCTTGTATAATAATTCCGGCTGTGATGAAATATTTCTGAGCCGAATTTAGTAACCATTTAAAGGTATTTCACAATGCTGTAATTACCCGTATGTGGAAGATAATTGGAAATTGTTGATTATTTAATAACGTGTCTTATTTAACTCTGGAAGTTTCTTCGGAAATTATTCAGTAGTCACTCGATATTTAATATACTATCTGTAATTTTGGTACCTAAATACTAAAAAATAAATAATGTTTAATTTTTCCTGTTTGTTCACTCATTTTCTTTATTAATTCGCGCCAAAAAAATTACTGAAATAATTCAAAATGTAAGTTAACAGACGTTATTAATGCGGTGTTTGGCACTAATTGGTCGTCCGGTATTGATGTAATGTGCATCTGCTTAAAATAGCAGATTTCGTTGGACGTGGCAAGTCGCATTATAATCGGGTACGTAGGTAGCTGTCTTCAAATTTAATGTTTTTCACTTAATTGTGAGTTCTTAGTTCGCAGGTGTATTTTTGTTGTTGTTGTGTTTTTTATATCTTTGCTTGATTTTAAATTGTGTTTTGGGGGGAAAAAGGTCTGTAATACTCTTTGATTGAAACTTATAATCTCTCATCCCGTGCAGGTGTGATTTTCCTGTTTTATATATATATATATATATATATATATATATATATACAACGCTTCTAGCTAAATATTTTGGCTGCGTGATATTCTGTTGATTTTTGTTTGCCTTCGTTTCTCAAGTACAGCTAAGAAGCGCACAGGCTTCGTACGTTGCCCTCGGCGACCCTTATTCCGGGACTGCAACCCGCCACACAGGCTTGAAACATTCCTCACAGTGAGTCATGGCATAGCGTGTTTGCTGGACGATATTATCTCACGCTTCCTTAATGTAAATGTCCACTTACTTGAACGCGAAACGCCAAAGAAATGACTTGCGAAAATCTGACTGAAAAACATTCTACTGCAGGTTGCACGTTCAAGACTAGGTATGTCCTCTCCTTGTAAGAGGGCGTCCAATAATTACATGAGGTGTTCTTTCTGATATTTGAACCCCCCTCCCTCCCTCTTTCTGTCGGAACTCGCTACTGTTCTTTGATGCGCGGCAATCTGACATAGAAAAATTACGTGAGATTTCTATCCACCCCTTCCTCCCTGTTGGTGAAATGTGAGGTTTTGCAGGACCCATCCCCACTATTCTGACTTCACGTAATTAAAGGACGCCCCCTAACCCAACCGCAGATTCATACTCATAATTATCTGAACAGTCTCTCACAGACGTTTTCCCAGATTCAAGTTATGCTGAAGGCCCAGATCCCTCTGTTGTCACAGGCAGCAGTGAATTAAAAGAAGAATGGTTTATGTGGCCAATGATAAACCTTTCAAATTTGTTCATGATGAGTTCCCGCGTTGTGATTATTCTGAAATTACTGAAGCACGTTTTTAGAATGTAACATTCGGGGTTTGAGATGTATTTGAAGTAGTCCCAAAAACAATCTCAATGGTCTCCGGAGCCATTATGGCCAGAATAAATCCTATATTTTATCTCGGGATTTGATTTGAAATTCTATTGAACGAGACACGCTGATGCCCTGGGCGTTATTCACAAAAAAGGGGTCAGAAAATGAAACAAAGCTGAAAAATGTACGCTAAATGTCACACTCAATTGAATGAGGTGTGAAATTATTTTTAAAGGAGTCTTGGTAATTTACTTACATTCGATGAAGCATAGGGGAAAAAAATGAAAAGTACACTAGCGCAGATTCTTTTAAAAGAATCTTCTATTATAATTTATTTAAGAGGTCTGAAATAATTTTCTGAAGCTATATCCATTTCGTTTCTTGTGAATGAAGCTTCTCCGTTGGTAATAATTGGAGGGCGGAGTGGAACAGAGAGAAACAGGCTAAGAAGCTTCTGAAATGTGGCGCTGTAAAAGAGATAGTTCTAAACGAATTTGAGGACAGTACTCGATAGAAGAGAACATAAAAAAAGCGCTTTCTTAAGGTGCGTTCCCAAGGCGCGTGGCTTCGGAGGCCGCGCCACATTAGCCGAAGTGTACGGTTCAGCCACAGGTTTACTCTCGCCGCAGGGATGGTGCGCCTTTACCCATCGCCGGGCGGTAAAGATGAAAGGCCCTAGTAGCTGAAATGACACTAGGCAAGGGGGTGGGGAGTCGGCGCGCGCTGATCCGCACACTTCCGCTAATGTGGTGCGGCTTCCGAAACGATGCGCCGTGGGAACGCACCTTAAGATTTTCAGGGCTTAATCAAGGTATCGGTTTAGCTGTAAGAACTGCACGAGACGCATTTTAGAAAGAAGGTGAGGATTTTCGCTGTAACATGCACGCAAATGTGACGAGGTAAGCACAGGATACTAAATGGCGAGTAGGTAGAGAACCTACTTAAGAATATACGAGACAAAATGTGTGTTCATCATTCTCTTTCGCATTTCTCTGAGATCATTCGGGGTCTTTCCAGTGCAACATCTTTGTGTCTACTTATGAGATAAGTGTTTACATTTGCAGCTCGAAGTAAAATAATGAGATTTGTGTGAAATTACAGTTGACCTCGTTATGACGTTTCTAGCTCATCTTGCTATCTTGTTGAAAGTTTTTTTTTACTGGGCCAGTTAATGTTTGGGGGCGTCCATTAATTATGTGAGGTGAAATAAGAGGGGACGGGGTAAACGGAAATCTCACGTGAGGTTTAAAAATTTTTGCTGGACTATAGAGCTAAAAAAAACGCGAAAGTATGTTTTAGGGGGTATTTCGTCCAAAAGTGGGGGTGTAACCGACTTTGGAAGGGTGAGACCTAAAAAAAATGGTCTCAAAAAGTTGCGAGGGCGATTTCTAGGGGGGGGGGGGGTTTCTCGCGGACCAGATCCCAACAGAGGGGTGGGGCGGTAAGACCAGAACTCACGAAGTCTCACCAGAGGAAAAGGGGGGGGTCTGGAAATCCGGAAAAGCACCTCACGTAATTTATGGATGCCCCCTTTGGTTCATCCATTCGTCGGACGTGCGTTCGATGCCCGGTATGGAGGATTTCCTATATCACTCCACGAGAATGCGGGATTGTGCCTTCAGAAAACCGTTGTCGAATTCCTTTCCGTTCCTTATCCTCATTCCTCTCCTGCCTCTAATAACTTTTACGTTTACGACCTGTGATACCCTCAAAAATCGGGTTTCTGCTAAGGGCTTTTACTTAAACGCTTTCTTTCTACAAGCTCTCTTTCATAGTTTATAAAAAAAAAATATCGGTTTCCTTAAAGGTGAAGTATAGAGATTGATGTAGAAATAATAGACAAAATGCAAGTTGCCATATTGTGTTACTTCGAGGCTAGTCTTGTGCATAGGGTATTCCCTTATATTTTTAAACTGGTATTACACATTAATTGACGCTGGCTTGAAAGTTATTCCGGGTAGTTTGATATATGGTTGTCATATTTTTGTTGCTATATTACAAAAGGTGTGTCCTGCTGTAGGTAGGCACTTTCCTGCGGTTTGCGGCTAGTTACAATTTGCCGCGGTTGCATGAGCGCTGATAGAGAAGACCAGTTACTGCGTGACGCAACTGCCTATGGTCATGGATCCTCCAGCGTTAAGAAAGTACTGAGACGACAGGCGAGGTCTCCTTCCACCTGAGACCACGTTCACTGCTCAGGAGGGAGGTGCTGATTCGGATCTCGGTATGGGGCAGCGCTCTTCAGTAATCTGATGAGTACTCACAGTTACCATATAATAGTTTTTCGAGGTCGTTGAGCAGAATTTTGACGAGAGGAAATCCTGATTAATTACATATAGTCATTACTATAAGGTGTGTATCTATTTACACTGAAGAGGTAAAGGTCATGGGGTAGGAAGATACAAATATCGAGATGGCGGTAGCACCGCGGAAGGTACGTATAAATGTGCCGCGCAGTGTCTGTGTTTTCAATCGTTCTCTCACGAGTCACGAGAAATGTTCTTGGGCATGATTATGGCCGCACGATATGACTTAATAGACTTTAAACACGAAATGGTACTTGGCGCTAGACACACTGGACATTCCATTTCGAAAATTGTTCGTGAATTCAATATTACTCGATTCATAACGCCAAGAGTTAGTTGTGAATATGTAATTTCCAGAATTACTTACAGCCATGGAATACGTCTGCTCAATTATGGAGAGTTCTGCGTTGAGTGTCATTGTTGACAGACAGGCAACACTGAGTTGAAGATCAACACTCAATGCGTCTGTGCGGACAGCGAAATTATGCGTTGATGCGATATGACTGCAGAACCACATACCGATTGGACGTTAAACGACTGGAAAAACGTTGCTTAGTCAGATGAGTCACAATTCTAGTTGGTAGGATTCGACACACACGAACTTTGTGTTCATTCTCTTCGCGTACATTAACACTAATGACAATTATTTTTTGCAATTTGGTGTGCATATAAATGGCTGGAAATCGTTTCAGAAGATACACACAGTCCAAGATTACTGTCAGAATGATAAGTACGTTTAATTCCCGTCATTGGGAAACTGGTAGACGAAGGATTATAACTTGCATTCCCAAAGAGGGAAAGCTAGTAACAAGACGTGCACCGAACGTGACTACTGGTATAACATGGTCTACTATTATCTACTTTTCGAATATTGCAGTGCTTTCTAGAGCCAATAGTAGATAACTTGAAAAATCTTAAGTTTCGCATTTTGAACATCAATAGTCAGTTTCTACTTGGGCGATTATCAAAGTCGCTTAGTTCATTTTCGATTGGAAACTGAGCAGAAGCTTGTTGATGTTAACAATTGTATCTGCATTAATACATTATTCCAATAAAATTGTCATTTGATATGGGAGGGAGTAATTTTATTTAAGAGTATATTGCTGTGGTAGAATCATCAGTCAGCGCTTTAAGACCCAAAAAGGTAACTTGAATCCTATCGCGTGCATCGTATAGACTTGTGCTTGCAACTTCAAAGACTCTTTCTGTCTCCAGTGTATTGTTTTGACCTTGCTTCGCCTCGGTTGAAGGCTACGCGTCGCAAGTGGGAGTATTGCATTTGTCTCCATTACGATAAGGTCGCCCCCACGCAGGCATTTACATATTTAAATCGTTAAGTTGTATGTTACATTGTACGCACATTGTCTGTTTCGAATTCCTTTCCGCTGTTCCAAATGGTTGTAATAACGCTTCAGACAGACGTCTGTGCGTCCTTGTGACTCTTTTAGTGAATCCCGTTATGTCGACTCACTGGGCCACATTGTTCTTTGTTTTTTCTTTTTTTGCTGTGCGAGCAAATAAGACTGGATTGGAAAAATGAGTATTTATCTGTAGCTATGCTGGTGTCTCAGAGGTACCATTAAGGAGTGGCTTTTGAAATAGCTCAGTTCTAATTATGGTCCGGATATCTGGGTTCCGATTTTCCTCCGTTTCTTCAAAATACCTGGGATTAATGCCGGAATCGTTCATTACTATAAGTCCTAGTCTATTGTTTTTCCTCTTTCCTTGCCAAAAATCTTACAGTCCAATCATATATGTCCATCAAACTGAGCGAATTTTACTTACCCATTAATAGATTTAATTACTTATTTCGAATGTTGCTAACATTTTGGTGTTTGTTCCGTAAAGTATCAAAGACATCACTGATGGAGCGTTCCGTTCCGCTGTCAGTACCTTGGCATATGAGAAAGATGGCTATGATTACGTCTGTCGAAATGTCGCTTATTTAAAGATTTACGCGTCTAGAATCCCGAGAGCTTTTTAATTAAGAATTTCACCCACAAAAACTTCGTTCACAAGATATGTATACCTGTATTTGATCTAATCAAATTTCTAGCTTGTGGATTCGCTGTGGCCTCAAAACCGCAGATCAGCTGTTACGTGGCTTTCTTCAATTTTATTTGTGCAGACCTTGTAACAGGTGTGAATCACGCAAATCTGATGTGTAATTAATATTTCTAAACGTACCATTTAGGCCATACTGATAGTTTTGTACATTAATGTTAGTACAGTAATTATATTGTATCACACCAAGGAATCTGAAACTTCCATTCAGAAGGTTAGATTTCCAGTGTGAATTAGCCAAGTGTATGTATCCACGCTCCTGTTGATGCAGGATGTCAACGAAGTTGAACTGTTGGAGACCCGCCCGTTAGAAGTGACTCTAACCTACGTGATGCATGTTACTAATTATTCTCCTCGGATGTAGACACACTGTCTTGCTAAACACAAAGCTGGAAGCAGTTCTGGAATGCCTCTTCTGCGGACACTTGTCAGGGCGTGCATTGCCTTGTACATGAATGACCTCTCAATAGAGTTTCAAAACCGTCTTAGCAATGGCACAACCAAGCGGCGAAATAACTATTTCACGAGTCATGGTAGCACTCTATAGCCGCAATATTTCACGCATGTTATTCATTTGATTTCTTTAGATTTTTATTTACAACAAATTTACACTGTGCACTTAAAAATGACTTGTTGCCGCGAACTGAATTTTCGAAAGAAACAGTTTACAAAAGTGTAAGGTAGAAATGAGACTGCAAACGTTCAAACCCAGTAAAAGAAAAAGTAGGCAGTCTATCGCAATTCTCATCGTGTTTGTTGCCTCGTGTACACCACCAGATGGCGATCTCTGCCAGTATGTTTTTTGTTGACGGCCCGTGACCGCAATGTCAATTTAATTTGATGACGTAGCTTCTCCATAATGGTCTGTCGTGAACGGTCCCTGTTGTAATTACACAGTAATTGAGGTGAGGGAGGTTTAAATTAGAGTGATCTTATGTTAACGAATGCGTGCTATACTATTTACGTCGCAGAAGAGGACATGCGACCTAGTGGAATAATTTTGAGAGTGGCAATGTTTAGAGCGACTGGTTGAATAAACTTAGCCAAAGAAATACTTATACCTGCAAATCGTATTGAAGAAAATTATGAAAATAGTGTACAGTTAGTATAAGAATTAAAGGGATATAGGATTAAAAAGTTCATAAAATTGTCATTTATTTATATTATATTTAGTTCAGTCACTAAATGGAATGTTGATTGTTAATTTGATCGAATTTGCATTATTATTTACATTTAATAATTGTTATTACTGGCCCCTTGTAACGTTCCCACCCCTCCTTCTAATTATTTTCCGGCTAATTTATTAATTATTTACTATCGGACCTCTTTGCCGAAGATTGACTGCATTCATTCCATCACTTAATCCAGGTAAAGGAGGTGGAACAATTACAAAGAAAAATAAAATTTAGTTAGATGCACCACACTGATTTGAGTTATATTCTGATAAATTGTACACTCTGACACACTATAGGTTTTCTGTTCAAACACATATATTGAATCCACTAATCAACGTCTTCATAAGACAATTACAACTTCCTTCTTCATATAGCCTACTTAATTTACTTTACAAACTGTGAGCGAGAGTGATGTATGGCAGATACACAGAGAGAGAGAAACAGAACATAATGTGGTTTTACATCATGAACCCTCGTTGAGCGACATCGCGAACTACCACCGCGTGGCACTGGACAAAACTGGTAATGACTGAGGGCCCCTGGCACCATAGTGAGGCCTTATATAACACCCTCCTAAAGGAATTCGGGTGGGCTGATCCTCTTCTGGGGGGAGTACTACCAACATTGGATTGTTACCTCCCCGTTGGTGGGACCATCTCTGCCAAATGGGGAGGGAACCCAGAGTTCCACCGATACTACCCCACCCGAAAGGTAACTTTTGTCTTTGTGGGATGGCTACTGTACCATTCTATCCCCGCCAAACTCTGGGCGGAAGCAGGGTACCCGAACTTCTCCAGCATAGGTTAGCCGCCATGACAGTAATCTGTAGCCACTTGAAAATCTTAGAATAAATAATCTTTCTGCCTCACTCTCGCTCCCTAATTGGACTTACTTAATCCTATCCTCATTCTAACTGAATACTTATTAAAGTTCCTAATTATGGCTCCAAATATCTTGTGATATTACACCCTCAGTCATTCACGAACGAAGTTAGTGCAGATATCTTCTTAGTTGGAAATTCATCTTTTTTTTCCGTCCACGTTTTTCGTTCTCATCTTTCATTTTTGCTGGAATTCCTGATGTGTATCAACTTTTTTTCTCAAGATGACTTCGTTTCTAGATCTCTTCATTTGTGATTCCAGCTTTTTGTGTATCCTTTTACTCCTCTTTAAAGTAGGTAGCTTTTTACCAGTGAAGTACGCAAAAACCCTATTAGCCACCATATCTGGAATCATATGATTATATGAAGCGATTCTTATTTTCATAATTGTAAGCTCTTTCTTTTTTTTTTTTTGTGTTTCAAATGTTGACACACTTTAGACGGTATTTAATAGCCGCAGATCTTCAGTAAGCACTAGTTTTATTCACTCGTAATAACTCGTTTCGCAATTAAATATATTGAAGTCCTGTCAACACGAGGCAGGTTACTACTGTAGTGGTGGGCTGGAACAGTTGAAAAACTGTTGAGTCCGTGCCTGTTGCTTTGTTATCGTATTTTTTAAATAGCAGGCTTGGAAAGTTAGGCCATTATTTTCACTGTTATAGCACTGCTGAATAGCAGGAAGGGAAGAAGACCAGTTGGAAGACCTCGGGCAAGATGGATGGACCAAATGAAGAAAGACGCAGAGGCTACGGGAATCATTTGAGAAAAGTGGTGGAGGAAAAATCCTGGGATGACTGCCAGACTTGGAAGAGATTGTGCAGACGACGCGCAAAGGCGGCAACGTCTAAAGATGATGATGATGATGTGTTTCAAAGTTCTGTAGAAATTCATGGTTTGTTGTTGTGGGTATCTTGCCAGTTCTTTAGAGTTGAGAAAACTTTTCACTCTGTAGAAGTCCATGAAGTCTACTTTCTGCTTTACTTATCTTGCGAGTTCCCTGTCTATTAAGCTTTTTAAAAAAAATTATTTATTGCTTTACGCCACGGCGACTGCTAAGGTCATTAGAGGCAGGATGGGACTGGGGACAAGGAACGGGAAGGAATTCGGCCATGGCCTCTTTTTTTTTTTTTTAAGGAAGCCTCCCGGCATTCGCTTGGAGTGATTTTGGGAAACCTTGGAAAACCCAAATCTGGATGCCCGGATGGGGATTCGAACCCGCGTCCTCCCGAATGCGAGGCCAGAATGTTAACCGTTCACCCACCACGCTCGGTGTCTGTTAAGTAATAGTAATATCGAGTTCTTGTTTTTCCAACAACAACAAAAAGATGTTGGTCCTAAATATCTCTCTTGGCAGGGACATTGGTGAAGGTCTTTTCATATCGACTAATTTATTACTCTACCATATTTATGAAAAGGTTTTTCTCTTTGTATTTCGCAGCATATATTGAAATACTGCATTCAGTGTGGAGGTTTAGCCAAAAAGGACAAGTTAAAATTATCCCAGATGCGTACGAATTTTCGATGTTCATTTTCTGCGGCCATGGAATTGGTGTAAGGGCCAACTACAAGACTAGTATAACTTGTATCATTTAGTTACAAGCTTCTTTTTTAAAAATCAATATTAAACTTAAATCTTTTTGGTATTACTTTACTTTTCAATTTTTACACATAGGTTAAGTTATAGAATGTTGATCAAAGTTTTTTAGCTAAACGCTTTGAAAAAACTGGAATTTAAAGTAATACACACAGAGGAGAAGAACCGGTGATATCTGTTTTGTAGCTACGTTACATAATGTTATATAAGTAAGTTAAATGTAAATTTACAAATGATTTAAAATTACGGGATATGGTAAAGAATTTACCTTTCATTTGTTGAGTCTGTAACATTCATTCCTGAAAATGCTCGTAAACATCTTAATCTTAATTTTCTTCAGCCTTTCTACGAATTGTGAATTGATTCAATTAATGAAAAGTTTCGTTACCTAACGTAGCTTGATCTTAACCGAAAAACTGATCCGTTTAATCCAGTTCTTACAATTCATACTGCTCAGATAGGTCCAAAATGTCTAAAAAATTTTTTTTAAAAAATCCTTTGGGATTTATGAGGTCTTTGGGGATTTAACACGTTTAGAGTAACAACTGAGCACTGGAAAATATGATTAAAATTGTGGGAAGGGTGGTGTTGGTCCGAGCTGAGAAGTGAAACTGTTTGCCTGAGCCCGTAGTCCTGAAGCGCCCATCCCTGTGATGGCGACCAGGGTCGCCTTGTCCTTGGCTCCTCCGGTTTTTACCGGCGAGGCGTCAGCCCGCATACCAGACGGACAGCCGGGCTACAGCCGCGCTCTGCAATTAACTCCAGCATCGAACTGCTGTGTGAATCTTTATTTTCTCGGCAGTGATTGTAGTAACGTTGACTCCTGCGCCGAAGGCTATCGATACACCTAATTAATGTACAACGTTACTAATACCGTCCCAAGAATAAGTGATACGAAACTCATGCTCACGAGTTAAAAGTGGGGGTCTATTTTTAAACGTACTTCCCCCTTCGCACCATACACTTGTGACAGTATCAGACCCCACCAATCACTTTTATTTTATTGTTATTTTTTTATTAATAATATCAGCAAAACCCGGTAGTCGCTGTCCTGCCTATATATATATATATATATATATATATATATATATATATATATATATATATATAAATAAATAAAAGAGTGATGTGTATGTAATCTAGAATCTGTAATTTGTAGTAGAAAAATATGGAAAAATGTGAGATGGCTCATACTGATTAGATTCCATTATTGTTTTTGCTATAAATCAAGACCGCCCATTCCTTCGTGGCCCGCCAACGCATTTGGATTTGCCCGCCAACACCAGCGGTGTAGAATATGCTAGCTCAAAAATCTCTGCAAAGGTCGCATTCAGGGGCGTAGCTAATATGTGGCTAGGCGGTGCAGTGCGCTTGGGGGCCCCTACGCCCAGGGGCCCCCAAGCACACTTCTGGGGACTCCCAAGCGCAGTTCAGACGGACCACGGGCCTTCACGGCAAACTGGTGACCTTTTTCCCTTTTTTTTTTTTAGCTCTACATTCGTCTAAGGGGTCCCGTTAGACACAGGGAGCCCCCTAACTAAGAGTCCCTCACTGCTCAGCCCCAAGCACAACTCAGGGGGCCCCTACCAGCAACACAAAGCAAAAAAGATCGCCCATCCGGCCTGAGGGCCTGAAATAAATTTTTTGCACCGGGGCCATTGTTGACCTACCTACGCCACTGGTCTCATTGATGTTTTTTTACTTCCTGATTATAATTAAACTGTTACTTGTATCTTTGGTTTATTTAAATATCTATTGTAACTATAGTCAAGTATTAGGTGGCCCGCAGACTAACATGGAATCGAAATTGTGGCTTATCTCCAAAATTGGTTGAGAAGGCTTGGTATAATTCACGTGAATGAACAAAGTTTTTGACTATTCCATTCATTGTATACAGTAATTTAAACTAATGCTAACATTTAGTGTAGTGTTTGCGATGTACGTAAGAAGCAAAGAGTAAGAAGGAAGTACGGTCTACGAAATACTCATGGATTATAGCGAAATGCGAACTGATAATGACAATTCTCAAAAGAACTATTCGTTTTTATGGCGAGTTACAACAAAGTGGGTAGTACAAAAACCTTCGTCATGAAAAAATACATATATGCGCCAACTTTCATGGTGATCGGTCAAACGGTGTCGAACTCTCTTAACAGATAAACCAACATTCATTATATGTGTTTATGAATAATTTTATTGACGTATGTAAATTAATCTGTGTATCGTAGGATTTCCACAAGCCGTAGTATGTGTAGTCTTTGGTGTAGGAATAAGCTAGTATCGATAAGTAGCGTTAAGATCTTTGGTGGTATGGATTATAAACAGTTGAGCGCAGAGTCGCGCGCTAATTAGGAGCTAAGCCCGCATGCGTAACAGAGACTCGATGTTACTGGTAGTTTAAAAGAGTATAAATTTTGTTTGTAGTTTTATATCTAGAAGTGCTGTTACGAATGTTTAAATGTTGATTTTGCCATTAGAATCAGTGCAAAATAAATCGAGTGGTTGTTTTGGAATAGTGATTATCATTTCGTCTTAGCAATTGCTCCCATCATTTTGGCGGATCTAAATTGATTAACAATATTCTACTTTAAAATTTCAACGAATGGAAGCTTGAGTATGTTCGCGATGAGATGGGCCTTCTCATCCATAAGACACTGTATTTTTCGTAAAGTGGAACTGTTACTAAACCATCTACTGTAATTCTTCGGGAGCTGACCTGATGACTTTTCATCAGGTAATCTAATTTCAGTTTTCACGTTTGTAGCATGTTATGACCACATATAGCTCTACAAAATATTTCGATCGTTTCATAGGGTCTATACAAAATTAGTAAATATCAAACATACTCCGCAGATTTTGAAATACGGCATTAAAGGTTTTCTAAGTTTCAACGATACCTATTCACGACCAGTGGCGTAGCTAGGTCAACAAGGGCCCCGGTGCAAAAAAATTATTTTGGGCCAGACGGGCGACCTTTTTTTTGCTTTGTGTGCTGGTAGGGGCCCCCTGAACTGAGGATGGGGCCCCTTGAATTGTTCTTTAGGGGCCCCTGAGCAGTGGTTGGGGCCCCCCCTGAGCAGCGAGGGCCCTTAGTGAGGTGCTCCTGTGTTCTCAGGGGCCCCTTAGCCTTAGACGACGTGAAGAAGGCTCGTGGGCCCTCTAAACTGCACTTGAGGGCCCCTAGAGGTGCGTTTAGGGGCCCTTTGAGGTATGTTTGGGAGGCCCCTGAGCGTGAGGGCCCCGGTGCATTGCACCGCCTAGCCCTATAGTAGCTACGCCCCTGTTCACGACACCTTTGATGACATCGGTACCAACTACCGAATTTACTTGAGAGACTATCCATATCTCAAATGACTCCTAATAATTGTTGTTAGTGGGGTCAATTTTCAGAAGATTCCTCCTCGTTATTTCAGGCATTTTCTTTGAGAAAGTTAGTTTTGATGCTGGACGATATCACGAGACGCGCGAGATAGACTGTTGCGGATGTGCATACTGTGGACACCCGAGTAGCCGCTATGCCGTCACGGCTGTCCGGTGATTCCGAGCCGACGGCGGAGCCGTCAACCGAGACAGCGGTCAACGGAAGCGCGCTACCGAACGCTCACCCGTAACACAGCGCGTAGTGGCCATTACTGTCCAGTGTAATAATACACTCAACTAACAAGTCCCTTCGCTAACGCCTCAGAACAATAGTAACAAGTATTGCATTTTCTGAATATCAAAACTACTTAAAATAAGCCACACTAGTGGTTTGTTATACAAGATTCGAAACGGTATTAGCTACATTTCCTGATTCTATGATGGTGCAACATTTTATCCTCGCGTCAGAAATCTGCTGAGGGATACAAATTTCATTCAGTTCTTTTTGCTATTAAAACTTGTATCTAGATTCTGAACTGCCTAAAATATTTGTGGGTACTTCACAAATTATAATTTTGATACTATAAACCGAACTACTGTGACTTGCTGAGTGACGACAGACCTTTCAGTATGAACTTAAGTTACTAAGGGTGGTATTACATAATGGAAACTGGTCTAAGGAAACGTTCTTTCCACGACTGGCAGACATCTGGCAACAGTCGTTACTTAGCTTACATTGTCATTAAATGACTTCGACCAGTACAGGTCTGCAGCTCAAGTAAAATACGGAAAAGCGACGGTATATTCTCCTGACAAATGCATGTGTTCTGTTAACGTTGGGGAGGTTTTTTGAGCCCATGCTTGAAATACGTTGGGTTTTAGTTCAAAAAATCTAACAAAGATTTAACAGAATTTTAGTTATCAGAGGAACTTCTTTTTTTGTGGTTTTACGCCTCGTCGGGATCATTAGAGGCGGGGCAGGAATGGGGGCAAAGAATGGGAAGGAATTCGATCATGGCGTTTTTTGAGGAACCGTCTCGACATTCGCCTTGAGTAATTTAGGGAAACCATGGAAAATCCATATCTGGATGCCCGGACGGCGATTCGAACCCGCGTACTCCGAATGCGAGACCACAGCGTTATCGCTCAACCTCCACGCTCGGTGGAGGAACTTCAGCCGTGACTTAAATAAATGAGGAGGAAAGATGTGAATCTGACCGTGCGAGATCAGGAGAATAAGAGAGATAGGGCAAAATGGCAACTACCTAATATTTGTTACTTTCGATTAAAGCATGCACTATGGGTCTTGAAGCTTTGCCCTGGAATGCAAATATCCTACGATTTGAAATTTTTCAGTTTGGGTGAGGTGTGTCGTGATGAAGTAATGTGTTTAAAGGTGCTAATCGAAACCAAATGTTCTGCCTGAAGTGTCTGTTCTTGGAACGATGTAATCCTCCTCGCTGGACTTTACGTTACCTGTTCACTTTTCCCGCACGCGTCACGAGTGTTTCGTCACCAGCTTATATTTCTGTTAAATTCTAAGACAAGTATGTATTTGAAATGTTGACTGTAGTTTTTCTTGACATTATATATATATATATCTACATCTACATCTATACTCTGCAAATCACAAATACTGTGGGTGGCAGAGGGTGCTAAGCACCAATCCTAATTCTGCGCATTCCAATACCGAACAGATCGAGGAAAGAAGGAATACGTAAATGAATCAGTACGGCATCTTATTTCTCTAATCTTATCCCTCCTGTCATTGCGACCTAAATAGGTTGGCGGAAGAAGTATTTCGTTGCACTCGTAACTTAAAGATTTTCGCATATTCTCCAGCAAATTCAAACGAAAACGACGTCGTCTGTCCGCTAAACAATTTCAGCCCAACCCACGAATTAGCTCTGTGACACTTACGTAAGGACTGTAACTAGCAGTGTATCTAACGGTGCAACATGGTCGCTACAAATGACGCTCACCCCAACAGTATTTCCATTCAAAGACAAATGCTACGAACTTGTGTATCGACTTGATATCTATCATATCATACAAGGCGTTCACAGCATTTGATTAAAACAACATATGCGCTAGAAATGTAGTTCTTGTGAAAAATCATAATGTTTGATGGCTTGGTTGTTGACCTTTCTTCGGAATTTTCTTCCTAAATGTTTTAAAATGAAAAATCTTCTATTGACAACCGTATTGATGAATTTTTTCCTTGAGGTGAGGGTCATCGTCAGTGACTATACGAGTAAATGTCACCAGTGACGCCCCACACTACTAGGGCGAAACTTATCTTAGAATAAATTCACCAATACACTTGTTAACAGACGCCTTTTCATTTTTAAATAAGTGTTTATTGATGTTCCTTTAGTTTCAGCATGTCAGCTATTATTTCTTCTTCACTGCATGAGAAGGAAAACGTCATAACATCCAACGAAATATTCATTTATTATCGTCTGTACGTAAATGGCGATAGAGTTGTGCATGTCGGATCTACATCTACATCTATTCTCTGCAATTCACAAATATTGTGGGTGGTAGAGGGTGCTAAGCAACCAATCCTAATTCTGTGCATTCCAATCCCGAACAGAAAGAGGAAAGAAAGAATACATAAAAGTATCAGTACGGCATCTTATTTCTCTTATATTTTCCCTCCTGTCATTAAGTCATAAATAGGTTGGCGGAAGAAGTATTTCATTGCACTCGTAAATTAAAGATTTTTTGCATATTCCCCAACAAATTCAAACGAAAACGACGTCGTCTGTCCGCCAAACAATCCCAGCCCAACCCACGTATTAACTCCGTGAAACTTTCGTAAGGACTGTAACTAACAGTCACGAATCGAGCGGCTCTCTTCTGTACTTTCTCTAACGTGTCAATCAAACCCTTGCGATACGGATCCCAATCTCCACAACAGTAATCCAAATGCGGATCCACTAGTGTTTTGTACGCTATTTCCTTTGTATGAGCATTACAACTTCTCAAAACACGACCTATAAATCGTAGTTTAGAATTAGCTTTGCCTACGACGGAAGTTACGTGCAAGTCACATTTTATGTTGCTTTGTACTGTTACGCCTAGATTCTTCAGGGAATCCACCGTGTCACAACTGAATTGTTAACTTTGTACTCGTGAGCAAACGAGATCTCGTATTACTTATTCGCATTGCCTTGCACTTTTTGCAGTTAAGTGTAAGCTGCCATTTATGGCACCATTCCGAAATAGCATCCAGATCTCGCTGAATTTCTAAGCAATCGTCAGAACACCTTACTTCTCAATAGATAAGTGCATCATCAGCAAACAATCGCATCCTGCAATTAACGTTGTCACTGAGATCGTTTATAAAAATTAGGAAAAGAAGTGGTCCTATTACACTTCCTTGAGGAACGCCCGAAGTAACATCTAGCTTAGAAGAGGCTTCCTCGTCAACAACGACATACTGTGACCGACCAGTTAGAAAATCGCGTATCCTTTCGCAAATCTGATCCGATATACTTTATGACCGAATCTTTGCTAAAAGTCGGTTGTGTGGTAGAGAGTCAAAAAGCTTTCCGAAAATCCAAGAAAATTCCATCAACTTGTGAACCTGCATCGATAACTTTCATTACGTCATGCGAAAATAGGGCCAGTTGCGTTTCAAATAATCTGTTCTTCCGAAATCCGTGTTGGTTTGCTGTAAGTAACTCGTTTTCATCTAGAAACTTCATAACGTTAGAGCATATGACATGCTCCAGAATTCTACTGCAAACAGATGTTAGAGATATGGGTCGATAATTCCTAGGATCTCCTTTTTTGAAAATAGGAATCACCTGTGCTATTTTCCAGTCAGAAGGTACTTTTCTTTCTTCTAAAGATTTACAAAATATATCTGACAGAAATGGTCCTAATTCTTCCGCGTATTCCAAAAATAGTTTTACCTGTATACCATCGGTACCCGGTGCTTTTCCCCACTTCAGGATCCTTAATTGCTTTATAATACCTACACTATCAATTTGTACTGAATCCATATCAAATTCTACACGCCGTAGAAAAGCGGGAATGTTTTCCATGTTTTTGTCAGTGAAAGAATTTTTGAATTCGGTGTTAAATACGGTAGCCTTGTCGCGGCTGTCATCAACTTCCCGACCGTCTTGTAGTAGAACTGGCATATTTTTGTCACTACCACTAAGTATTTTTACATACTACCATAATTTCTTTGGGTTTTCGTTGAGGCTCTTGGAAAGTGAATTGCACCGAAAGTCATTAAAGGCCTCGTGCATCGTATTCTTAACATGTCCTCTTGTCTCACCTAACTTTTCTAAATCACTCCTATACATCGTCCTTCTGGAGCGTGCATTTATCTTCCTTTGCTTTTTAAGTAACCTTTTAACTTCACGTGTATACCACGGGGAATCGTTCCCATCCCTGATTGTCCTTCTCGGTATATGTAAGTCTATACCTTCCCTGACTATACGCATGAATCGAAGCAACATCTCTTCAAGCGAGCCTCTTGCTTCTATAAAGGTAAGGTAATTATCACTCAAAAACGTTATTATACACTCCTTTGGGGCCTTTTCGAACCTGTAAACGATCCTTTCTTTTTGCGCTGGCTGTTAATTTTACTGTAGCCATTACAGCTTTGTGATCACTTATGTCCGTGAATAATTCAGGGCTATTTGTAACGAAAATATCTAAAATGTTTTCGCTATCGTTGTGGCACCGTGTTGGTTCGGTGACGAACTGCTCAAGATGAAGATCTGAAAAAATTTCAAGAATAATTTCACAGGACGTTTTTTCCCTGCCACCAGTAAGTAATGTGGATGTAATTAGTCCAGTCAATATGCGGAAAGTTTTTTTTAACTGGCATTCGGCTACTGAAACGATACAGCCAGTTCAATGTGATTTGTTGGTATCAAGTATTGACACATGGACACGACATTTACACACACAACACTTAAACACCCATGCCCTCGGCTGGACTGGAACCGGCGACCTTCGGCACGTGGAGCTCCCACGCTACCGAGGCCGGCTACGGAAAGTTGAAGTCATTATTGGATGATCCTGAAATTGGCGAGCTTTATTACTTATATTATTCCTTAAGGCTTCAGCATCTGGTGGACAATAGAAATACTGTACCCTATTACAAGTTTTGTCCTAGTTACGTTTATTCTAATCTATAGGACTTCACAGACCGTATCGATATCTATTTCGTTACACGACATGTGTTTACTAACAGCTATAAATACACCACCTCCATTAGAATGCAACCTATCCTTACGGATAACGTTCATGTTATTGTTAAACATTTCTGCGCAACTTATATCCGGTTTTAACCAGCTTTCAGTACCTAATACAACATGTGCTTCTGTGTAACTAATAACGCTTTCAAGCTCAGACTGCTTGTTACAAACACTTCTACAGTTAATAACGAGTACTTTTAACGGTCGAGACTGATTTACGCTACTCCTAACAAATGGTGTCGAATTTAATTGGGCTGCCCGTAAATGTAATCCCAGTTTCGGGTCTCAGCCTAAAAAATCCCCCAATGCACTCCACACGGCCCCTGCCACCCGTGTAGCCGATTCACGTGTGTAATGCACACCTGATCTATCCAAGGAAACCTTAGACAACTCGACCCCAGGGCGAAGATCAAGGAATCTGCAGCCATGATTATCGCAGAAACGCCGCAGTGTCTGGTTTATACCCTCAACTGGGCTCAACTGAGGTCCACATTCGGTTCTATCGACAATGCTGCAGATAGTTAACTGAGCCGGATATATGAGGATGTAACCCTTGCATTTAAAAATATGAATTCGTTGCAGTATGAAAGACGTTTTTCATTAGGTCGTTCTGAAGTGACCTGGGAATTACAGCTGAGTAAAAATGTTGATTGCTACATTTGTTAATGGTCTGTGACAGTACGCGGACATAGACCCCAGCTACCCGTTAACGCCGTAATAGCTGCGTCGACAGATCGTTACCGGTGACTGCAAACGTTTCTTCAGCCGGAAGCGACAGCTTGCGCTAACGGTGACTCCGGCTCGGGGGAACACAGGATGGCTAGTGTTCACCTTCACATGTGTCCATGATAGTCGATAAGCACAACAATAGCGCCCTGTACCAAGTAACCTTATGGTGAATATCGAAATCCCAACATCGGTCAGGGGCATTCATCTCTGCCAAACGATATAAACACACACGCAGAATGCAAACCTACTTCACTCAACAGAGTGGTATTTTTTATATTCTGAACGTTGTCCAGTCTTACATTTCTTTCCGAATTCCATGAAATGGTTTTTTGGTCGTAATGGACGGAAAAATAATTTCGACGAGACAAGATAAGCCACCGCCATTTGACATAAGAGGTTAGAACGCTCAAATGTAGCACTTCCACGCTGACAGCTAACCTGATCAGCCTCGGAGATAATTCCTTATCATTAGGTGTTGGGACCGCCTTTTATTGACTCTACATTCACGAAACAAGTTTGAAGTATAATATACTGGATAAAATAGCACTACGACTCAATTGTGTTGCTTCCTATCTGCTAAAAAGATAAAGGTGTTTCAGTTTTTGGGAGATCGCACGTGTATGCGAAATTCGCGAACTTAGGAGTTCGTATTCCGTTTCCAGCTCTCTAGGTGTGGAGGTGGCAGTGCAAACCTGGTTTTAGATCCTAGAGAGTTTCCTCCCACTTACTGATCCTATATTTGGCTCAGCAGGCCTGGAATGTGTTACAGACGTTCAGCTTCGAAGAAAAATCCTTCGCCTCATTGAGGATCGGAATTCGCTGTCCGTTTCGCACTAAGTCTTTCTATCGGTATTAATAAAGAAGGAAACATAAAATGAACAAATGTGCATCCATCTTACCTGGCGTTTTATTATTAGAATCTACTGGATTGGGGGTGCATTGGTGTTGGTTGAAAATAAGACAGGTAGCAAGCTTTCGTTTCAACAGTTTCATGGTTGATTCCTTTAACGACTTCTGGAGAAATTTGCTTCTCTATTTATCATGTTCTGCGAGAGCCTTATAAATTGTCTTTTCTGCGTAACTTTTTTTTTTTTAATACCTTAAGGTTGATCTCCGCAATGAGGCGACTACAGCCAATCGGGTGCCTATCCTTTACAGTAGGGACGGTTTATCGATGGATGTAATGAACCAGGCATTCCTACCCGGTTGAGGACGTCTTCCCCATCCCCGTCCGGGTATCCAGATTTGGGTTTTCCATGGTTTCCCCAAATCACTCCAGGTGAATGCCGGGATGCTTCCTTCAAAAGGCCATGGCCGAATTCCTTCCCATTCCTTGTCCCCCATCCTTTCCCGTCTCTAAAGACCTAGTTGTTATAGGAGACGTTAAGCAGTTAAAAAAAAAAATGAGAACGTCTCTGGGCGGGTGTTTGAACAACGATTTCCGGTTTCCACTCTCTCATTATCTTGGTTCCCTTTTTACAGACAGAGTGCCCTATTTGATCAGCGCGTTTCCCAACCTGAAAACATATTTTCTTTCGTAGTTTTAAATTGCCTATGGCTTACCTGAAAAATTATTTAACAATTTACAAAAATCTAATCATATTTTAATAACCGACGTATCATCATCGAAAGCATCAATTTACTTCTAGTGACTTATAAGTAAAGTGAAATTACGTATACCTCTTCTTAGCAGCTGGATGAATGAACGTAAATCGAAAGCAGTAGTTATCGTTGTGGTTTATACGCAACGATGCCAATACTTTCCGCATGCCATAGTATAGAAGACATATTCAAATGGTAAAAAAAATTCAGTTATTATAATCTGACCGATTTTCTTTTCGTGGTGTGTTCAAGCTGTTTCGATATGCAGGATATTTGTGACGGGTACGAACCACAGTGAACTACAGGTCTTATCAAAATTTCAGGAAATATCGTATTTATCTATCAGTTTGACTGGCATGGGTGGACCACACGATATTTTTTTTTTTGTTTTGTTTAATCCCTTACTTTGTATCATTAATTCCCGAATATATTTTGAAATGCTCCACCATAGTTGAAATTTGTAATTAAAAACCAGGGTCCCTGATGATTAAATCTCAAAACTTTCCTCAGTGCTTAAAAAAATGACGAGGAAACGAAGTTTTAACGACACGAAACATGTATAACAGAGAACGCAGATTACAACGCCCACAAGACGACGAACAGGTAAACAAAGTTTTATAAGCCACGGAATGTTGTGTTAGCTCATTATAGGATGGTGACAGTTAAAAAATACCGGGATGGATAATTTTTTTTTACCCCAGACGGACTGCAGAAGAGCGTGACAAACCGAGCGTATATCCCAGAAAAGACTTCAAGCATTGATACTCTAAAGGGGGCATTAGCTTAAAATGTTACGTGAAGAGCTAATGTCGGAAAAAATCGTTCTTTTCTAGGATTTTAATGGTAACAATGAAACTATTTAGAGTACACTCAGTTGGTTCCTGGTAGTAATTCGCATTACTGACTATTCCTCCTTAGTTTTCACCATTTTTTGGGATATCTGTTGTATCGGAAGTAAAGGAAGTTTTTCTATATACAAAACATCTCTCTGGAGTCCTTTCCACAGCATTTATATTACAAGATTGGAGTTGGTAAGCGCTAGATTACTTAGAAATGTAATACGTCATTCAATTTTTTAAACATTTCATTCCTCCCAGGTGACGCCCAGGAGATGGTTTGCTATAGGGTCTCAGGGGTCCTTTTCAGCCAACCTATCCTAAGAGGACAAGGAATGTGAAGCCTGTTAATGGAATCATCCAGGCATTTGCCTGGAAACCATGGGATACTGAAATCAGGACGACCGCACAGGATTTGATTATATTTGCCGGTCTCAGCTTTAAAGTTAGTCTTTTCCTGATTTAACATCGCTTAACTTTTGGTTGGTAGTCTTGTTGGTGTGTTATTGGTTAGTATTATCGCTCCATTAGCACCAGTGGCCTGTTATGTTTGTCAGCAACAGTTTCATATTCGCCGAGACAACTGACCAGTTGATTAGCAGAGCGATGTTAGACAGTGTAGAATTCATAGTCATTTTGCGGGAAAATTTCAAGAGCTTCACTGTTTCTGATGCTTCGTGGATTACGTCAGTGGGGAAATGGGCAGATGTAGTGGCTACTTCAGTATGCTCTCTTCTACAGGACTTGCAACTTTCTCAGATGGCAGTTAGCAGATGCCACCAGACCGGGCAAGCATACTCAATTACCGGCCTAATCAAGGAACAGTATATGGCAGCTCCTAGATGTGGTGCCAATGAGCTTTCCCGCTTAAGTATTGGGTAAAGAGCATGCAGCCGAACACTTACCCGTTGGGGAGCGTGCATAAACCACGTAGCTCCATTTTGGCATCCTGTGAACCCCCCATCCCCCCCCCCCCCCCCATGTAGCTCCTCGTGGCTTTTGCTTCTACCCCGCTCCCCCTCCCTTGTAGCACGTAGCTTTTATTCCTTTTGATTCCAGAAGACATTTTGTACTGTTTTCTCCTGTCAGACTATTGTAAATTCCATACGGAGATAATTCACGGAAGGAAATAAGTATTTACATGCTGTTGTGTGTTCTGTTCCTCATTTTAACTGTGAAAAATGTTATGAAAGGAAAACTACGTGGCCTCGGAACCCCCCCCCCCCGTCCCCGCAAGTAGCTCAGCGTAGCCTCCCAGCCAATCCCCCACCCACCCCCCTCCCGAACCGAGCCACGTAGTTTGTGCACGCTCCCTTGCCTGATTTCCTCGATGTGAGCTCGCCATGTCAACTTAACAGCAGTGTGTTACACCGAGGATAGCAAGCCATTGGTGCCTACGGAATAGTTTCATTACCAAGCGGAAGTTTTGGGTGGAGCAGTTACTGTCTACGCCGTCCCAGACTTCGCGTCAGCATAATTACTTTGGTTTAGAAGGGGTTTGTACTGATCCGCCACTGGCCAAGGCTGCTCAAGAGCTTCCCGCAATCGTCTCGTGGCGATGTCTCTGCTGCAAGTGGATAAGAAGAAACCCAAATCACCGGCATCAGAGAGCGGACAGGATTTAAAGCCATTAGACTGTTTTAAATAAAGTGTTAAGTGTAAATAGGTTAAAGTGCATGTTGCACGGCTGTATGGAAACTTTCCAAATCCCGATTAAAAAGAAAAAATTTCCCTCCAAGCAGGCTATAACCAGGTAGACTTAGATCCGGCAACAATCCTGATCTTCGCGGTAGTAGACTCAACTTATGTGTTGTCAAGCCACCCATGTGATTCCTAAACTTTATAAATAATGCAGTGGATACATTTTGACCATTATTTATTAATGATTATTTAAATTCCAGTTTTTCATCCTGCCTATAAGAATCAGGTCAGGTTTTTTTTCTGTTGAGAATGAGAGCGGCGATGACAATCATTGTAGGAGCGTGTTGAAGCCAAGACAGTAATAACCGAGTCTTCCACTTGAGATGAGAGTGCTGATATCATTGAGGCGAGGCCTTGTGGTATGGTGGTAAGGAGTGGCTGGCTGCGTCCCTCGTGTGATGTAAAGCAGGCGAATCTGATTCTGCACGCGTCGGGCGTGTTGCACCATCCGTGACGTCCTCTCTCTGTATTCCTGACCAGCGTCCAAGTGTGTCGTCTGCGTAATACCACACCTTCACTGCCAGTCTGAATAACACACATTCTGGTTAGGAATTGGATCAGCCATCCAGTGGTAGTGAACGCACTACTTTAGTCTGGTTGTTTCCATGTGGAGCAGAGGAATATATGGCGATTGTGGCAACCCTCCATATCTGAGACGGCAAAGACTGGCGTACTACTAAGTACCAGTAACCAGATATATCATCGCCATGTTCTGTGTAGCTTGAAGTTTTTTTATATGGATGTCATCAACGAAAGGTATGCATAATTTTTTTTTAAATAAAACATTTTTGGAAATGAGACTTTTCATCGTACCGATTTTTTTTTTCAGTTTTAACGAGACGGTTATTCGAATAAGACTCCCGTTCAAACTCACAGTTAAAGATCATACTATGATCTGTCTTGCCAAATGCAATATCATCGACACTGTTTCGTAGTTTTTCTTCTTACCGAAAAAAATTGGCATTTACTGTTCTGGAGTCGTGTGCTTTGCGCAGTGTACAAAATTCGTAACTGAATTTCTTTCGTCCAATAGCAATGTGATGCCTTACGTGATTTATTGCAAAACTTCTCCTGTTTATCTTCCAGTGAGCCTTGAAATGTAATCACCGGAAGCTGTTATCTGTTGGGTGTGCTATTAGCGGATGAATCATACCTTGTTGATTCTAGAGTGATCTCCTAGAACATGTTAAGAAACGTTAGCTATGACGCCTGTGTGACTGTTCAGCATTTGCAAAATTTTTCTGTATTCCCTTTAAACATTTTGCTTTCTGTTTGACCATTGAAAGCCGAGATGCTATCGTTTTTTTCCCCTGGATTGATAATTATTCACTGTTTTAATAAGAAATTTACAAATTTTCATAAGTTTATAATGGTTTGTAGAGATACTCATTCGCAAATTTTGATGTTCATGTTTGATATTAATATTGTGAACCTAGAAAGAATCCAGGAAACTTTTAAACCAGAGTCTTATTTTTATTTTATCCATGATAAATGGTCTTTATGAAAGTCTGTAACTGTTTCGAAATATAAGGTAAGCAAATAATTATTCTGCAACACAGTTACTTTTAATAAATTGTTTATTTATTAATTTATGGCATGACGCGTTTCAAGAACTTAGTCTCATTTTCAAACGCCGTTTTTTATTATTACAGTCTTGGTGTGAAGAGTGCTCGTGTAAGTTTCTGCTGGATGTTAGCAGGACTTATTTTGTGAAGATTGCTTCAAAACACGAAACACAGAAAGTCACACGGGCACTTTGTCACTACATTATATTTCCTGTATGTAAATATAATGTAGTGACAAAGTGCACGTGTGACTTTCTGTGTTTCGTGTTTTTAAGCAATCTTCACAAAATAAGTCATGCTAACATCCAGCAGAAACTTACACGAGCACTCTTCACACCAAGACTGTAATAATAAAATCGGCGTTTGAAAATGAGACTAAGTTCTTGAAACGCGTCATGCCATAAATTAATAAATAAACAATTTATTAAAAGTAACTGTGTTGCAGAATAATTATTTGCTTACCTTATACAGAGTCTTATTACTCTTATCCACAAGCGAAACTGATCATCGTTAATATTTTCAAGAACATGGTTTTGAGAAGATGACTTGCTACTGATTATTATTTCTTCGTTTGTTTTTCTCGAGTTCATCCGTAACTGCTCAAAGCACTCGCTAGTTTGTTTGCTTCTAACTGTACTTTGTTGGTTTGAAAATTTAAGCTATGTTATTGAAGAGCTGAGGATTTCACACGTTGCAGTTTCATTAAGAACAAACCCATAATCGTATGAAATAGTATTGCGAAACAGTAAAGACCACCTGGTGAGCAGTCATCGTAACCGTTACTCGCTGGGCTGTTAAGCGTGTCGTTTACCTCCCTTCATTCCGTCTAACAGAAATGCAATGACGAATACTGATGTTGACGTCATCGTCACCAGGTTGCGAAGTTGTTTTTTTTTCGCCTCTTTTTTTGTCTTAAGGAGTACCATAATTACACTCGATGTAACCCTCCAAAATTGTTCTGTAATTTTGGATGACCCTTTTCTGATGAATTTCATGCAACAAAATGGTCTGTTGACCTAAGATTTTCCAACTGTGCCACAAGTAACCATCTTATTTTGCTGCGAACAAATGCCGGTTAGTGGTGACATTGGTGGCTGAGGCTGATGGCGACGATTGGAGGAATGCTCGAGGAGGCCTTGGCTGAGCAGGCGGGCGGGCGAGCCCAGGTACGCAATAAGAGCAAACGCCCGCCCGGTCCTGCACGGCCACGCGGCAACAGTGGACCAGCGTTCCGGTTTTTAGTCCCTCCTCGCCTCGCCTCTCCTCCGCAGCACGCAGCAGCGAGCCTCGTTCGGGCTTTGATCCCTCGCTCGTCATTGGGAAGGGTCCGCCGGCGAGCGCGGCGCGGCGCAGCTCGGCGCGGGTGACCTTGTGCGGGCCGCCGTATCGTGGCGCTCGGTTCGCGCCAGCTCGCTTTCACCGGCGCGCGAGCCAGGCCTCAGTCGCTCGGTGGCCGGCCGGCTAAGCAGGCCGTGCGGTGCAATGGGAGACGATGCTGTCGCGTCATGAAGCCCATCACCTTCGAGAACCTGCGCCGCCTCGTCGGCGGCGGCCGCAAGAGCAAGAAGGATCGCGCGGAATCCTCCTTCAAGCGCAGCGATTCCTTCAAGAGGATCTCCATCAAGAGGAACTACCTGGATCGTGGGGGCGGCAAAACGAAACACGCCGCCAAATCCGCTGTTGCTGCAGCGGTGACAACAACGGCTGCCGTGGAGCATCCGCCACCTGCGGTAGAGTCCACCAGCGGTCACAAGTTGGTGGCCGCAACCGACGATGGTTCCGACTCGATGGTCATTGGTTATAACCAGTGGATCCGCGGTATGCGGGACGGCGCCGGTGGTTCGACGCCGGACGTCAGTGGGAGGTTGCGCGCAGTGGCCGAACCGGCTGCGTCGGCGTCATCGTCTTCTTCACGCCACCCTCCGACGCCTCCGCCTCTGAGGGAATCGGGCTCTGTGGAGATTCTTCGTTTCGAGCGTTCGCCCGTGTATTCACGCAGGCAGCCGCGCTTATTCCGCGACGAGGCCAGTAACGCCAGTGCCAGTAGTAGTCGAGCGGATTCTGCTCTGAGTGTCAGTCTGGGTCGCGTGTGGATGGACGCTCCGCTCGCCATGGCTCCTCGGAGTCTCGAACTGCCGCGCCCGGCTCCGCCCTCGCCCGCCGGCTGTCAGGACGCTAGTGGAGGCAAGCGAGCGCACCATTCCTTGGATTCTGCTCTCAAGGATCACCATCGTCTTCAGCCGCGCGCCATTTCTCCAGCTGTTTCGTCTAGCAAGGATTCGGGGTTCTCCTTTTCTAATCCAAGATTGGACTTGCCTCTTCCTCCACTGCCGGTACAGCCGCCACCCTCGGGCGGTGGTGGAGGATTCTTTCGCAAGAAGAAGCCTACCGTCGCGAAACCTAAACCGAGTGTAAGCCGTGACGGCTACTTTAAGCGCACCAGCGGTGCCAACGGTTCTGTTCGCCGTACAAGTAGCAGAAAACGAAAAGGCGGTTCCGGGGGAATGCGCCGCAAGTCGCAGCAGTCCTCCGGAACCGCTCGCTCAGACATGTACCAGGTGGTGGTCAGCCGACCTCCGCGATCACTCGCTTCCCTCAAGTTGGACCCGATGATTTTCGTCCCTCCCGAACGACGCAGTGCCCGGCGCGGTGGCCACAAACAGCAGCGGTACGAAGTGCGCGAGATACGGGAGTACTGCTCGCCTCGAGATAACGCCGCAGTACCGTCGTGGATCGATGACTCGGAAGATGACGGACTTTACGAGAGTATCGTCGGAGACTACAACGAGCGGCTGAGTGAAGAACCGGAACCTCCACCGCCTCCGGCGCGTAATGGAGATTCCAATGCTGGTACAAGCGATGAACCTGTACGGATAAAAGCGCTGAGGAGCAACAGCGATGGAAATTCTCGGACCATCGCTGCAACCGAGATACCCCGACCCGTTCTGCGATCTACTAGAAGCCATGATGTAGGAGTTTGTGTCAAAGTAGTGCCGTCTCCTCAACCGAGTGTGCGTTGTGAAGTGAAGAAATGTCGTTCCGAACAGCAGTTGTCGACGACGCGAATCACAATTTCGTGTGAGCCAGCCGTGCAGTCGGACGACGATTCGCCGCCTCCGCCTCCTGTGAGGATTTCGAGCGTGCAACGAAAGGAGGAGGAGTCGTCGGAGGACGAGACGTACGTGCCTCTGGGCGTCTCTCCCGTGCCTCGGCGGCGGCCGGTGCGCAGGAAGAAGTCGCAGCAGCTGCGAGGCGCCAGGAGCACCGGCAACGCCAAGTATGTCGCCAAACCCGCCGTCGTCAACCGCGCCGCCTCCACGCTGCGGCGCAGCAGAAGAGGGCACTCGAGGAAGAACGGTGAGTCACCAATCGGTGGACCATCTGCGGCCGTTGCCGCATGTTGTGTGCTTTACGCCTTGTGTCCCTTGTAGAATTCGTCAGTGGAGTATGAAGAAAAAAAAATTTACTAAGCCTCTGTGCAGTCAGCTCATTTCCCATGCAACCTGATCAGAAACGTTTTATAGGTATCATTTGAGTGTGTTTATTAGATTAATCTCTGAGTGAAATTATTTGATGGTATTTAAAATAAAGATATGCCACTACTTAAACAGTCAGCGCCCCCTGTAAACAAACCATTGTGGTGCGACTTATAGCTGGCACTTTTGATTCTGCTTTCTTTTTAGTATTTATTTACTGCATCTGTTCAGGCTCTCTCTCTCTCTCTCTCTCTCTCTCTCTCTGTTTGTGTGTGTGTGTGTGTGTGTGTGTGTGTGTGTGTGTGTGTGTGGGGAGACTTACGAGTTAAACGGTGCTTTAAAGACAAAGGCAGTGAATGAGTTTGCCATTAAAACACAAGCCAGTTAGGGCGGTGTTGCCAGTGTCTTAATGCTTCTCTCTTGGTTGGGCGGTGTGTGGGTGTGACTTCAGCGGTCACTGAACGTGATGGCCAAAGCCAGTATAAATCGACAGTGTGCTAGTTTAGTTAGCGAACCTACTGTTAGTTATATATTCCTCGTAGCTAAGTTTCTTCTTTTCCCCTCAAACGGGAGATAATACAGTTAATGTTCGTTCGGTCATTTGAGGAGTTTTTGGTGAACATTAATCGGAGTTGATGAATCTTCATTTTAACTTATTAAGTAAAAAAAAAAAAAAAAAAAAAAGCAGTGCGGCTTATATTTGAATAAGCAAATTTCTTTTTACATTGTAATTAACCATGCGAGTTCTGTTACAGCTAGTTATATTGTTCTCTTCAATAAAAGGAACATTTGAGAATAATGTTATCCAGACATGTATTTTGTGAGCTTTTATAAAACGACATTTTCGTTCCATTCCTATTTTATTAAAGCTTGGGTTGTCGATTTCTCAGGTTTAGATTTTCCGGGAATGCCGCGTTATTTATTTGCCTTTCTAAGCTCGAACTGTTCCTAGTCAACTTCTTAATACTAATAGACATAGGTGAAGATGCCAAAAATTTATATCGCTTAAAACATGTGTAATGAAAGTTTACAATCTGGTCGATTCAGTCGGATGGGGGAGGATATAAAGTCTTTATTCAAGCTCATTCGAAAATCGGTTTTATGTAATCTGCATTTGACAAGAGTAAAAATTCGCAAAACGCTCTTTTGTCATAATGAGAATTTTATTACGGTTTGTGTCTTACCTCTTACATAATATGTATTTTGAATTCTCTTTAAGTTGGGTGTTGTCGGTCTACTGATGCTCAACTGCTGTTTGGCCTTCTAAATCTTGGGAGATGCCCTTGTCTAACCTGATGCATGTAGTAGGCTGGAAATGCGAGGGTATCCTACAGTCGGCATGCAGGTGATGGATACTTTATCGTAAAAATGTAGTTTTCGGATTTCATGGTCATTCAGACAGCGTCACAACGTTTATATTAATACTACAAGTGTGAAATTCTGTGAAAGCTCATATATTATTCATCAAGTATCCGTATTAACAACAATGTAGACGATACAGGGCCACATAGCAGTTGTTATAAACGCCCATGCCCGAAGTTTGACTCGAACCAACACCATAACCCCTACAAGTGCCAGCGTGATAAATACTTACACAATCAGCGGAGAGGGCTACAGTGTAATATCGAGCTTGGTGTTTTCCACTTAAGACCAGTAAATTCTCGATTGATAAGAAATCAGTCATTTGAAAGAGAGATAGGCATTCACCTATCAGAGAAGTGATAACGTTTAGGAAGCTAATGTTGAAATAGGAAAAAGCCTTTGAGTTGAGCAGCCAGTAACGGAGGCGTAAAATTTTGGCGAACAGTAGTATACCTAATCATTAATAATATGCAGAATCTGTAAATTATGGTATAGCTTTTCTTTCTTCTAGTATGTTCGTTATAACTTCAACTGTATGCTAGAATTTTAATGCGGTAGCTTCAAATTTATCGAAAATACCTTTCATTCCAAGCTATCGCAATTCAGTTATATTCTGATCCACAGAATTTCAGTGTACCATTTTACGTTCATGATCTGAAACTAACTAACTATTTGCAAGTGAAGTTTGGTTTGATAATTTACTCCACTGTCGTAAAACACGCGGACGGTGTGAATAAACATGTTGAAACTACATGCGTTTATCTGATGTAAGTGTGACAGTGTTATGCTTCTGATGTAGGTTTCGTGGTCTGCTGAAACTGAAGCAACGAGCGGGTCACTGTGTGTTGACAAGCTGGTTTCGCAGTCTTCCATATAAAGAAGCATCACGGAGCCATTTCGTCAGCCAGAGAGGCATTAACATAATCCGGCGTATCGCCCTAACGTTCAACGCTGTTTTTGGCGATGTCCTGCGGTCACCTTACATCTCGACAGCGACCTGGATATGCCTGTAATATTCCGTCAGGGCAGCTCCTGTGCTTTCACTCTACTCCAGCAGAAACCACTGTATAATATTACGTCGAAAAACTTACGTCGGCCCGTCATTATGCAGCTCTGTCACACTGTAACGAAGAAAACGGAATTGACACCGTGCTATACAACCAATTTAGTCTTGTGAGTAAGTACTTACTGCTTAGCTTTGAAGTAACACGTGTAGTTAACAGATTTTGCGGGCGCCATTAGTTGTGAAAGATAAACACGATAAGAGGCTTGACAGAAAGCTGTGTGGCGGAACTCGAACAGGCCAACCGCCTCAGAGAGTTTGCCGCAGCAAATCAACACAAACTGACCGGGTCACGATACAAAATCAGCACGTTTCCAAATTATACATTTCTAGGGCCTACTTGGTATTTCTCTTACGTTGATGACTCGTTGCTCGCTTTTTAGAGTTCCGAGTTCTTTTCGTCTTTGTGTTCGGATAGGAATTTTTTTTATATTTTATTCCATTTGTTTAGGCCGTGCTAGGGAATAGTGGATTGTTACTTTATTGACAGTAAATTTACTGCGCTGGAATCTATTTAGTGCTTAGAAATAGGTCACCGATAGTTTCGTCTCACAATTAAATCAGATGATGTGTTGCAATGTAAGGTTTATTTTTATACATAATTATGAATTATTTTCAAGAACGCTTGAATATTACGGGTTTAGCCACAAACCGAACGGTATATTCCTTCACTATATGTGACATACCTTCTATCTCATTTATATTATAGGTCCTGCTTGTTTCATTATTTTGAGAGAGGGCAGTAATTTTTTTTCATATAATGTTTTATTAGTAAAACTTCAGCCTTACTTAGGAATGCAATGTTTATAAAATTCAACGAAACTGAATATACCCGTGAGACTGTGCCCGCAATCCCAGGTTTCATTTGGCGTGTTTATGGTTTACACCACAGGTTCCAACTCTCTTGGCCTACTGCTCAATATTGTGTGTGTGTGTGGGGGGGGGGAGAGGAGTAAAAAGAAATAAGTTACCGTCCTCTTCATAGCAAAAACCCATTCATGAAATCATTAATGTGACCTATATTGTTTCAACTTATTTGAATCTCAGCTCACTTTTTCAAGCTGAGATTCTACTCTCTTAGATGAAGTATATTATACATTGAAAAACGAGGTCTGATTTTTAAAATTATTTTATTTACATTGTTTGTGTTTTTCCAAGTTTGATTAACAACTGTTTATTATTTTTTTTAAAATAATAGTGAGAAGGTTAAGATGAGTGCAATTACATTAATTCTTCGGCGTCTGGTGTCGTATTTGTCATCTGCAATCCTACATTGTTGACAGTTTGTTTGGTTTCGTTGTTAGTAAATACTACTATAAATCCTCTTTCGGTTGAATGAAATACTTTATCTACATCTACATCTATACTCTGCAATTCACAATTGCTGTGGGTGGCAGAGGGTGCTAAGCACCAATCCTACTTAAGTGCATTCCAATCCTGAACAGAACGAGGAAAGAAAGAATACATAAATGTATCAGTACGGCATCTTATTTCTCGAATCTTATCCCTTTTGTCATTGCGACCGAATTACGTTTTGATGCAGCCCATGAAACCGTAACTATCATTTCAAGACAAAATCCTTATTATATGTTTTTGTAATTTCAATTTTAACTCTTCACTTGTTTGCAAGTCTGTCATCTTATCCTACAGTGATACTTCTGCTGATTGTACAGTAGGTTTGAGAAAATTTCTGGGACCCATATGGAATGGTCATGGAATAACATCCTGAAATTTATTTGTAAAATCTTTTATAAGTGATTCTAAATGTTTCAAAAATACCAGAATGTCGTCGTCATTTGTTTTTACACGGGTAAGATTTTACTTACTGTAGGCAAGTTTTTGACGCGAACGCAAAAAAGTAGCCTTTGCTTTGATCAAATTCAGATCGCCTTTCAGCTGCATATTCCTTTGATTAAATTTATCATATAAATCAGTTAAAAAAGCTATCTTGTTCTTAAATTTTAATAAACTCTCCCTTAAAGAATCTTTGATTTCAAATAAATGTTTATGCAGGTCAAAGTACTCTTTGACAACTAATCTTTGGTATCCAAAAGTTTTACAAACAATCTATCGTTGGAAGCATTGCTTCTGATCTTGTTAACTGTTGTTGTAACATACTGTAGTGATCAACAAAGTCGATGATTAATATTTTTGTAACCAGGTTTCCATGAGTTACACTGTGCATGGCGACTGCATTTGGTACCTCCTTTGTCAGATACGAAAATAATCTGCGGTGTCAGGCAACTATTGCCGGGGCACTCTACGAGAGTAGCATCAGCCACAATAATATCATTTAGCTGAACATGCTGACAGGCGAATTGTGGCAGCCGAAGCAGGTCTGGAATGACTTCTTTGTTTATGCTGTGCTGTGACGTATTTATTAGTTTGCGCCTCCGTCTGAAACGAGGTGCGAACATTTTAGATTAATTAGGTGATTATCGAGCGTGGTGTGTGAGGGATAACTTTCGGGCCTCGTATTCGACAGGACGTGTGTTCAAATCTCCGTCCAACCATCCAGATTTCGGTCTTCCATATTTCACCTAAATCGCTCCAGCCTAATGACGAAGTAATTCCTTCAAAATACCGCGGCTGAATTCCTATCCTTCCCTTGTCTACGATCCTCTCCGGGTTGTAATGCTGTAGACGAGGCATAAAAGCATGACAATAAAAGTTAGGTGATTGTGGAATTCCTGAACATCACTATAGACACTCATTTACAGTGCAGTTACAGATAAGATACACTGAGGGCTGACGGAATGTTTTGAAAAAACGGCAATATTCTGTTGAAAGGCTCAATGTATCTGAAAGATACAAAATATTTTTACGGTTACTAACTCCTTCTGTTTGATAACTCTAATGAATGGTTTATTTTCAGATGATAAGAGAATTGTTGCTTCGGCATCTTACGAAGTTGTATTCTCCGCAAATATCCTTCCATAATTAATTTACAGGGATCGCATCCACTACATCTACAGATATAGACTACCTTGCAGTTCACAAAATTGTGGCTGGCAGAGGGTGCTTTTCACCAAAACCGACCTCTACTCTGTGCATTCCAATCCCGAATGAGTGAAGGAACAAAGAATTCATATAAACCTCAGCGCGATCTTATCTATCCTGTCATTGCGACCGAAATAAGTTGGTGTACGAAGAATATCACCGTAATCATACATCAGTATGATATCACTGCCATCGGTCCAAGGAATTGGCTACATTTTGTGCATCCCCGTACGCCACCTTAGGACTTGATGTGTTGGGGAGACGATGCGGATCTTTGGTCGTTGTCATTGTCAGTTGGTTTGGGGACTGTGTGCAGACGAGTGTATCCGGTGCGCTGTCGTCTCCAGTGCGGGTGAGTGGGTTCCGTTGTGGCGCATCAGTTTTCACGAGAGCTCCGCCAGTGGTCCAGAGAAAGCGAAAGTTTACACGGCCCTTCGTTAGCGGCGCTGGGCGCTGGCGTGTGACGAGGAATCGACTTCAAACGTGCGAGCTCACGCAGGAAATGGCGACTTCCCACTGCCGCGGGGAAACCGTGCGATCTCTCCACAGACCACCAATAACACACGTAACTGTCTTCCTCTAATCAACACGTAACAGCTATCACGGCTATACCTCTTCTTCACCACCCTCTCCGCTGCTTTCGGTGAGTTTGAAGCTATGGTTTTACGGCAACAGGTTTTTGCTGAAGCCAACAAGCTTTATATACCTACAGCCTGGACGTACTAAGTAGTAATGGGGGAAATGAAGTTTTGCCACCGAACTTGATGGGTGAGCAGTTAACACTCTGGCCTTGCATTCGGAAGGACGCCGGTTCGAACCCCCCTCTGGGCATCCAGATTTTGGTTTTCCATGGTTTCCCCAAATTACTCCAGGCGAATGCCGGGATGTGAGCGGAGACTTCACCGGCGTATTGATGAAATGAATTCTTCACAGGAGTTCAGCCAGCTAGCGTCGTAAGGGGTTGATCGAAAGTATAGAGAAAGTACAGAGAAGAGCCGCTCGATTCGTGACCGCTTGCTACAGTCCTTATAAAAGCGTCACAGAACTGATTAGTAGATTATGTTGGGAGTCTCTGGTAGATAGATGACACACGTTTCGTTTAAACTTATTGGAAAACATGCGTACTCCAACTTTCACTCATGAGTGTAGTGAAATACTTCTTCCACCAACCTATTTGAGTCGGAAGGACAGGAAAGATAAAATTAGAGAAATAAGGTGCCGGACTGATTCTTATATGAATTCTTTTTTCCCTCGTACCATTAGGGATTGGAATGCACAGCAAAGAGATTAGCTTTGGTGCTGAGCACCCTCTGCCACCCACAATTTTGTGAATTGCAGAGTATATATGTAGATGTAGATGTAGATGTAAAAAAGACAATGTTTCCAGTTCTGCCGTGCGCTAATAGGGAGGCTTGACAATCATCAGTAGACGGGGTCAGTTCTTTGTCTGTTTCCACTGTGCTGCCATTGGACGGTTCTGCAAGCGTTTGTAGATGTGGTCTGATTTTCGCCGGCTGCTAAACCAGTCTAGTTTGTGATTTCAGATAACAATATCTGAAGTAATAGACCTGATGAGGAGAATCGAGCCGGTTGTCGAAGCGTTGTCTTTTTACGACGCTATCTGACTGAACTCCTGTGAAAAATTCATTTCATGAATGCCGGGATGCTTCCTGCAAAAGACCATGGCCGAATTCCTTCCAGTTCCTTGTCCCCAGTCCCCAGTCCCATCCAGACTCTAATGATCTCGACGTCGACGAGGCGTAAAGATGCAAGTAAAAAACAAAAGTTTTGCCATTTGTCTGTATTCAGCGTGTGATAAGTGTATGATTTAATTGTGAAACATGTAGTTTATGAGGCGGAGTTTAGGGCCCGTCCCGGCATTCACCACGATAGCTGTGGACAACCGCCTACGAACCGAAAATAGGACGGCCAGTATGCGTGCCCGGTCCGTTGTACCTCCCCGATTCATTGAGCGGTGCCACAGCTTACTGAACCACACTGGCGGGTTGATATACTGTTAAAACTTAATCGGAACTTACAAAACAAAAAAGTGATAATTTATCACATTTGTTTCTTCTTGTAGTTATTATACAAGCATTTTAATTCTGTAATGAGTTTAACGTAATTGTTTTTCCTGGTTTGTCTTTTTGTCTTCTTCATCTAAGCATAGAAGTCCGGTTAAAGAAAAGAGAAAAACATCTGGGAATCCACCGTCAAAGAAATAGACATTCGCCAATGAACGCCCGGATTTGAACCTTTATAAAAATTACCGTTGGCGCTAATTTTTCGCGTCTAGATCCTTGTCCGGAAAAACAATAAACATTCCTCCGATTTGTCTGGCTGCTGCTTCGTTTTGGACCGTTTCAAAGAATTCTGTCTACCTGTTCCACACGCTGAAAGAGTTGCTGTTTATACCACGTATTGTGAAGGTTCGTTTTTTAAGTGAGGCCTTACAGTAGAAAGCAGTCCTCCCCGGCTGATAGATCTAGCTGTTTTGCATTGAACCATTCGCTTCTCAACTCTCAGACGATTCAAACCTTCCTAAAAGTGTGGATTTAATGAAACGTTGTTTTCTGTGTAAGCAAAATTATGATCTGTCTAAATTTAAAACATGCTTGTGTAGATTGTTGAAAAGTAGCTTGATTTTTAAGCTTCCCTGCTTGACTGCTGACAAACTATTATAATATTCGAGGAAGAGAGAGAACGAATGTTTTAACTGAATTTTTACTGTTTCTTCATTGTTTTATCGGATGTCAGTCATTTTTATATATATAAACTCCGGCGATTCCTGTCGTTACATAAAAACTAAACTTTTTTTACAATGGTTTTGATGACAGTACGAATTGGAATGCTGGTATAATGACGGCATGTTTGCTCAGAATTGCTACCGTAGGAGTAGGGGAAATTCATTTTTTTTAATTTTTTTTCTAGATACGTCTTAAACCAACGGTTTGTCGTTTGAGACTTGTATAGTAGACGCCATTAAGTGAGAATGAAACTGAAGTCTGGCACCAAGCCTTCGACGTTTAAATATAGCCTTCACGAGTATCTGCATATGCGACAGTGAAGACTGAACGCTGTGTCGACCTTGATCCAGGTGTTTTGCGTAACGTGTGTGGGATAGGTAGCACGCATAATGAAGAGAACGTCGCCTTGGACTTGATCTCGTGTGTCGTCGCCACATACTAAGTTGTTTTAATTTAGTTAAGAGCTTTATGACAGTGGCATGTATATTTCGGTCTTCACTGAGCTTCACATTTATTTAGTAACGTTTTAATTATTAAACCGTTTTAGTTTTGAACGACAGTTCAACCGGTAAGCGTAGATACTAATTCTCCACAGTTATGAAACCAAGAAACCAAACAAAAAGGAAAAAAGATTATTGGATAATTTTTTAATTGCATTGTGTGTGAAAATTTAGTGAAAAAGAAGACTGTTTAGAAAATCGTTATTAATTGTTATTGCAAACAAAAATGCGTTTAATAAGTGGCAATACAATCTGAACCATTCATTTCCGAATTAATAAAGAAATACATGGTACTAAATATTCCAAACTTTTTTTCCTGACACACACAAAGCGCGTGCGTGCGGTGAGCAGCGATTTTAAATTGTATATAATGCACGTCGTACGACAAAGCCAATCTAGAACGTGTGTGTAGAATAGCTGCTTCATGCAGTTAACAAAAGTTACCCGTGGTGGGGGGGGGGGGTGTTACAGGTTTGTGTTGAACTGCTTTATGTGACCATCTAAAGCACGCTTTGTACAGTGGATGTGTCATTTCTAGTTCCCTGTCCAGTCAGGTCTGTATTTATAACAATCGGGATGTCAACATCTCCTAAACAACTCAGAATTGACTAAAACAGGTCGTAATTACGACATCCTGATCTTCTTGTTTTGAGATCTGCCATCCGTATTTCCAGTACTCTCCGCGTAAACTGATACATGCTGCACTTAATATTGGCTTGAACAATGGATCGCCAGGTAAGCTCAAATTAATCATATGAATTAACGATTAGTTTCTGTAATTCTAATTGCGTAAGAAGCCTTTAATACGTTGAGTCAGCAAAAAGAGGTAGTCCTTTGGAAATGACTGCAAAAACAGCGTACAATTGATATATATAAAAGGACACATTCATTGTCGGATGCATAATTCTAATACGAAGAAAGATTACCGGTGTCGGAATTATTTTTTTGATGCTCACTAACGCGAATGTATTGGAGCATTTAGAACCTTGGAATCGAAAACTTAAAGTGTCTGCTTAATGTATTTTAAAGTGGGTAAAAAAATAATATTAGTTGTATTATCGATTTCCTGTCGACTGCGTGTGATGGTGATGAAAGGTGTGAGTGTTGCAAGGTGATTGTCGTGTGCTTTCTGTTGATTCAGAATCAAAATTCGCATGGTATTGACTCCTAGTTCCAACAAAACTTGTGCGATTGATTAGAACGGCAATACTATTTTGAAATTAGGTATAGCCGGAGAGTAAAATATAATACCTCGTTGATATAGCTGATATTTGTGTTGGAAGTTGGTAACCCATGAAGTGACAGTGTGTCTATCATTTTGATCTTATACTTGACATATTGTCTTATTTATTTCCTGCTTAATCTGGTGTAACCATCGAACTATTGCACGTGATCTGCCTTGCATTATCTCCATTTCGTCGAATCACATGAATTTTTTTTTTTGTATGCACGCCATCAACACCGGAAATACTACAGGATTAAGAGATCTGAGTTTGGCACGTTAGGTTATGGAACGAATCTTCAAGATGAGTTTTAGCTTTGATATAGTGTTTCTTGCAATTACTTACGTCCTCAGTGTCTGCTTCATGTATTCCAACCTTTGTCTACCTCTACAGTTATTTCCTTCAGCTGTTCTGTCCTCTAACAAATTAACCAATGCCTCATCTCTTTAAATGTGTCCCGCCATCCTGTCTCTTCTTTCTGTAAGATTTTTACACGGACTTCTTTCCTTACCCCGTCATAGTTTCGTTTCTATCTATCTCCTTAATTCCCAGCATGCTTCTATAGCACCACGTTTCATTCTTTTCTAATATCTTCAAAACAAGACTAAAGTGATGTAATGTAGCAGAAATTATACCAATAATACTAGATTAAATAAAAAAAAGCATCTGATGCAAAAGGAGAAGTAAGTGATTTCTGTTACTTAGGAAGCAAAATTACAACCGATGGCCCAAGCAGGAATGATGTTAAAAGCAGAATAGCAGTAGAAAAAAGAGCCTTCATGAAAAAGAGAAATATTTTAGTTTCAAATATAGATCTAGGAATTAGAAAAAACTTTTTAAAACCCTATGTGTGGAGCACAGCACTTTAGCGGTAGCGAAACATAGACTTTAGGTATACCGGAAAGAAAGAAAATTGAAGCATTTGAAATATGGTGCTACAGAAGAATGCTCAAAATTAACTGGACAGACAAAGTAAGAAATGAACGAGTTCTGGAAATGATGGGTGAGGAAAGAAGTTTGTGGAAGAAGCTTACAGAAAGAAGAGACAGGCTGGTAGGACATATTTTGAGACATGCTGGTTAATTTGCTGGTGGACGGAACAGTCGAAGATAATTACTGTAGAGGAAGACAGAATATATGAAGCAGATAATTGAGGACGTGGGTTGTAAGGGATATGTAGAGATGAAGAGGTTAGCACAAGATAGGTAGGGATGGAGGATTGCATCAGACCGGTCTAGAGACTGATGACAAAAAAAATCTTTCTGTCTTCCCGAATTTCGTGTGCATCTATTATTTTTCTAGAAAGTACTTTTTTCACTATTGCTATTCTGTTTTTAACATCATTCCTGATTCGGCCATCAGTTGTAATTTTACTTCCTGAATAACAGAATTCACTTTTCCTATTATATCTGATCCTATTTTTACTTAACCTTCTATTTTTCCTGCTACATTTCATCACTTTTGTCTTGCTTTGGTTTATATTTAGTGCAGAATCTTCCTTCAGTATTTTATTCTTGCATCCAATAACTTATCAATATCCTCAGTCTGTTCTGGTAACAGGACAATATCAGCAGCAATTTCCCCCCCCCCCCCCTTGAATACTTACGCCACATTCAGATTTTTCTGTTACTTCCTTTATTGCTACCTCTCAGTTGACGCTGTTAGAGCGCTTGCTGGATGTCCTGGTAGGTACGGTAGCTTCTAACCAAGCGGGCCTAAAGACATTGCGGTTGGATTGTTTTGTTTCGTACTGTGGATGAAACAAAGTTGTTTTGTTTCTCCATCAGTCTCGAACTCACCGTTCGTAATGCGTTTTCCTGCGCGATATGTGGTAAATTGTAGTTAGTTTCGAAATTATCCTTAAAAATAATTAGACTTCTAAATACAGGAATGGTCGTATCGCCCCTTCGTCGATTACGAATAGTAAGAACAACAATTTCAAACAAAAAAATTCTATTTTCCTTTTAGTTCATAATTTCGTTTCATTAGCTGGTTGATTCTCTGCGCTTGTTTTGGTACCGGTAGACGGTCTCATCGCTACCGCCAGTATATCTCAATTTGAAGTGAACTCGAGAGACGTGTTGAAAGTGCCTTGTAAACCACTCGTCCGCAGCGGAGAAAGATTTGGCTGCGCTCTCGTCCTTACGCAATGAATTGCTTGTAAGTGCGGCAGTTCCCACTGGCTGTAATGGCCCTCTGTGTTCTCTTCGCACGGCCTTCTTTCCTCGCCGGGTCAACACGGCCTTGTGGTCGCGTAATCACCACCTGCTTGCTGTTGCTACCAGTAGTTTCAGACCTTTCCTACGCAAAAATAACAACTTTCTTCGCTGTGTCCTCTTTACTTAATCTTTCGTTTTGTTTCTCTCCTTCCTTCCTCATTCTCCATCCTGAGTCCTCTTTTCTGTAAATACATTCCTCCTCCTATGAAATTATTCTTCTTAACTATCATCCTTAAATCTCGTTTTCCTTCATAATTCCCCTTCTTCTACTTCCACACTTATTTCCTATAAATATCGTCCTTCTCTTATGCGTTTTGCTTTTACATCCTTTGGTTTATTCTTGCGGTAAGTAATCTAAGTGATGGAGTTACTGATTATAGATTCAAGTACCCGTGCACCCACAAAATTGATTCAACCATCGGAGACTTATGTTAATCTCTCTGTGTGCATAATACTTTCGAGTGATGCTTAGTTTTGCGCGAATTTGTGAACTCTTTTTGCTTGCACCAGAATACGAGCGTCTGAATAGCAGAAGATAAGAAATTTACCTCATCAATTTTGATGAAATTTCGCTCAATGGAGGAGACTAACTTCATCGTTATTTTTTCGCATATCGATAAGAATTCGACTAAATCATATTTTAGAATCAGTACACATTTTTTTCGCCATATTATAAATGATTTAATTTTTCTTCTTTCTAATGTACGTACATGCTTCACTGCCATAAATTACAGTGTTACACAGAAACAGTTTTACAAGGTTCTTTCTTAAAGTTAGAGCAATATTTCTCTTTTTCAGAAATATTTATTTGTGCTAGTGCTATTTTTATTCGGCGAATAGTTATAATTTCCCATCTAAATAACAAAATTCACTTCTCCTGAAACCACTTTAATATTAATCTACACTGTTATTCAGACAATATTATCAGCAAATCATAGCATACTTCTTCTTCAACACATATGCCAAATTGAATTACTTTTCTTTTTTTCCTTTATTGCTTTATCTATACATTCTAAGATCTTGTTTCCTCATTCATTTCTTTCTCCTATATCAACTCCCTAAAGTATTCTTCTCGTTCCCCTCTTCCACTTCCGCATTCCAATCACCCATTTCCCTCTTCACATAGTGGAGTATTTCTTAAGTTTCTTGAAATAATTTCTCTATTTTGTCATTTTGTGACGATGACATGTTCACTTTTTTCAACGTGTTTGAGGAATACATCTCTCTCTTCGCCATTTTGTTGTGGATCTTAAACTACAAAATCTGGGCAAAAATGTAATCGTTATAAATACATTAAATATGTTTGCATAGGGGGCAGGTTTCATATCTCTAATGGGAGCTCCAAAACAGTAGACCAAACAGAACCTGATTACTTGTTTAGTAAATAATGAATGCACTAACCCGATTGATCCATTTTGATTATAATTGCATTTAGATATTCAAATTAGTTTTAGTTTAACACTGTGGGTTGTTGATTTACTTATTACTTTTGCTTCCATTTCTTACACCTACAGCTTCTTCGCATTGATGTATTCAGAGTGGGATTTCCAGCGAGAGATAATAATTTAGTTAATAACGGTGTACAGGAAGTCATAATGCAGATTGTTGAAGCTGTGTATTATATATATAAACTGAATAGAAATCAGGCTAATAAAAATTTCTTAATTGGCATGTTACGGCCGTAGTGTTAACATTTCGTTTAACTTTATTAATGAAAAAAGGCAAACTCGAGAGATTAAAAGGGTTGGGGGAGGGGGGGGAACAATGTAGAATGCATCACTTGGCAGTTTGAGAGGCCTTACCGCGTGTGAACTGAACAGTTCCCTTTTCCATGGTGTTGAGTATCCGCTCTCGTAGTGGGCTGTCCCGGTAATCACCGCTGCTCATTTCCTGCTGTTAGTTGTGTTGTTGAGGATGATTGACCACCCTCGCGCTCTCATAGTTACACCAACAAAGATACTACCAGATTTTGGGAGTCGCCGATTTTTCTGAGGTTTGTCGCAAATCTCAAGGAAATGCTGTGGAACAGTGTTAGGGTGCCACACTAAAAAAAATTGACTTCAATGTTCGCAATGATTTGACTCGCATTTATAACGTATCATTAACGTTCAGTTGTCGCCATGTTCTGGTTAAACAAATAGATTCATAAGTGGGTGAGCTTCAGTGCTCTATGTCGCCAAATTTGTCGATGGTGTAGTTTTACCCCATTATATTTTTTTTTTCAAATTTAACAGGAATTTTCATCAAAGAAAATAGAAAAAATACATAATTTCAGAACTTATTTTGCTTTAAGTGTTTCATACTTTTCTTTTGAAATATTTAAACAGTTGCATAAGTTTCTCGCAAGTGGAAAAATTCAATAAAGAATTGTTTACGACATTTTAAACATCTTTTATTTATTAGTCTAGAGATATTTTGCATTTTTAATTCTTCGCAAGTTGTTGACCCAATATTTTCCAGGAAAAAATAAAAGTATCTTCGAAGCAATAGAATTCAAAGTATTTACAGTCGTAGTTTGTCTAAGCATTTCATTTTTGTTTATGTATCGCTTACGAGATTTCTTGCAGGATTTATAATCTGGAAAGCAAACAAAGCTCCAACCGACTCTTTTATAGGATTGTCAGTTCCACTCAGATTCTGAAATCGTAAAAAAAAAAAAGCCTTATTAGACCAAGAAATCAACATAGACAACATTATAGTCTACGATATCCGGAGTTCAGCTCATTAGTCTTGGCTGTTGTTAGCAGATGATTTATACTGTGTGTAACTCGTAGAAAATGGGATTTATATTTCTTGCTGATACTACAGGCATAGTGTTCGCAGCGATCAGTCCGAGAGTAACATACTTCCATAACCTTCTGCTTGATTAAGAAATTTTTACAAAATTTTATAATTTTGTCGTCATACCACCACATCTATGGTATATCTTCATACCCTGTACACCCTTCCTCGGCCACAGATACTCGTCGTTACGCCTTCTGATCGCTGATTGAGTTAATTACTTTAGCCGGCAACTTGGTTTATGTAACAACCCCGAAACACTATCCGCGTCCGACGATGCACTCGACATTACCGACGTCACATTCCATCAGTCGACTTCACAAGCTGAGTGGGCCGGGACCTCCAAACAGCACGCTGAAGGTTGTCTGCCTTCCGGATCTCAAATCTTGTCAGCTGCGTTATATTCATGTTAAGGGGGGAAAAATAAAGATTGTAAGAAACCTGTAAAAGAAGTTGTAGGCCTTCGAGGAGAAACAACCAAATAACTCACGATTTCCCCATGACGATATCCTAAATTACTGAATGGCCTGAACATAATTTTGTGGAAACAATACAAATGTACACATAGTCAAGATAAATGTCGTGAATTGGAGTAGGTTGACAAGAATAAATAGAGATTACGAATAGATTGGCCTCTAGCACAAGAAACATGACGAGTCTGTTTTCTTAGGAAGTAAAACTACAACCGATGACGGCAGAACGTTATCACCAGCAGCAGGAAGTTTCTGCAAAGGATAAACCTTTTACTGTGAAACATTTGTGCAACCTCGCTGTGATGTATATACCACAGTCCATTATGGAAATGAATCTTCGGGAATAGCGCAACGAATCAAAACTGGAGAATTTGAAGTGTGCTATGTTAAAAGCTCGTGGCTGGACACAGACCGAAATGGGCGCGTTAAGTAAAGACGGTGGGTGTGGTACGGGGTTGTTGGAACAGTCAAACAGAAGAACGAAGAGAATGGTGAATCACATTTTGGTTAGTTTCTTATTGGAGAAATTATTTGAAGGAAACGATCGTAGAGGGAAACAAATATCTGAATATGAGAGATACGTAATACAGTTTTTTGGTTTGAATACGACGAGGGAGAGCATTGCATCAAAACAGCAGATTTTGATGAGGAAAAAAAAAAAAACGAAAATTGAACTCCTGGTGGCCGGGGACTATTAATTCAACTATTATAAGGTGTTTTTGTTTTGTCTTGTCTGTAAATTCTGTATCTTATAAAAACCTGAATAATTCCGAATTTTTAATATTGTAAGGGACCTAGTGGCTCAGTGGTGGAGATTGAAAGGTCCTCGATTTCAATTCCTGTCTCAGCGGGGATTTTCATAGGCCTTTAACCCGTTGTTCACCTTTGTAACGGCTTGTTATGTAATGTGAAGTACGCCAGAATACTTCTGTGGTCCGGATTCTGGGTTTAACTGTAGTTCCCTCTAGAGCTAACAAACCTAGTTGTAATACCGACGTGTACACATCCAAAAGCAAAAATTCAAGCCAGTCGAAGGCTTAAAGTTGGTCCTAGTTGGACCAAAAATACGTAGATACATAGACTGTAAAAACGTTCACGGAACTGGAAAAATTTGAGATTTAAGTATACAACCGTTCTGCGAAGAAAACCTGTTTAACTTCACACTTTGACTCTCTTAATAATACAGCACATTCAAAGTTTTGGCATTCTTAACAGCCCCTTCATTTTGGTGTCCTACCACACGTTGCTGGGTCAAATCTCATAGGATCTGACAGGAACTGATATACATCACTGTAAATTCTTTGCCTTGTCAGTCATGTTGCATCATCCACGTTAATTTTTTTCCCCTTGTGGCTTTAGGCCTCGTAGACGTCATTAAAGGCGGGAGGGGGCTGGGGACAAGGAATGGGAAGGAATTCTGCCATGGACTTTTGAAGGAAGCATCCCGGCATTCGCCTGAAGTGATTTGGATAAACTATGGCAAACCCAAATCTGGATTGGAACCGGCGTCGTCTCGAATGCGAGACCAGAACGTTCCTGCTCACCCACCAAGCTTGGTTCCACGTTCATTAACAGACTGCAGAAACGCATGGCAAATGGTGGGTTCAGGTTTTGTATAAATTGCTTTCAATGTTGAGGCCATACAAACAGCGATATTTTCATTCACTCATATATTTTCAGTGGGTAAAATACTAACATTGTTCGAAGGAATAGGGTGGATTAAGCAAACGGTTACAGACGCCGGATGGGGCATACATATTTTAAGTGCAGCGTTTCTGTAGCGGGCCCCAGTGCTTAGATCCCATGTCAGTCCAAGGTCGTGGCCTGTGATTACCGTGCCTTTGGTGGCGTTGTGCAACAAGTCGCCGACGCCTCTCGTGAGGCAGCTATGCGTGGCAAGGCTGTTCCCACGTGTGCGAGGTAGTGTGCCCCCTTTACGTAAGGCGAGGTTTGCCCGCCCCGAGAAAGCGCCAGATGAACGCTCAAGATTGCCACGCCACTCTCACTGTCTGCTCGCCCCTCAACGGAACACTGGAATCTCTGTGCAATGCCTAGAGCCAAACTGTTTTCTAAATAGGCAAAAAGCACCAAACGGCTCGGCTTATTCATCAACGGACCCTATATGTCAATCGTATTGGATGTGCGCCTTTTTAGATCTGGAAAACCAGAGTTGTTAAAAATAGCACCCCTTTCCACCATTTTAGATTTTTTTTAAAATTGTTGTTATTTTTATTTTTGCACTGTGCCGAACTGCTCACTGCGACACATTTATATCCTGTTATATATAACTTCCACACTACAATAAGGAGACACCATTTCAAAAACACAGGCTTATTCGTTTGTATATCATCCACAACAAATCACTCTGTCCACAACTTTATTTCCACGGTTATTCGTGAGAGAGAGAGAGAGAGATCAAAAAAGACTACCAACAGTAATATTTCAAATTTAGCAGTCTCTACATTAAAGATGCTATATAATTTTGTTTCTATGCCAAATCAAATACCGTTACTATCAACATACTAATTAAAACTATGGGAAATACACATGTTAATAGAATCAGTGAAAACAATAAACCTTAAAAGGTTCATGTTGTATTCAAGATTTTGGAAGACTTCCTGTACAATGTCGGTAAAGCCACATAGAATAATATCATGTTATTTTCGAGTAGGTACACATTTCCTTAACTGAACCGTTGTAGACAGTGAAGCCACAGCACTGTTGACACTACATGACGTGTGCGCCAAATTACTGATAATTATTGCGCAGACGCTGCTGAAGACAAGGGGATTTATAGTTACTATAGATAGTTCGAATATTATTATTTTTTTCGTATTTTAAGATGAAGTACGAATCAAGAAGATAGTAGCATCGAAGAGCTCGGAAATAACTATTAAAACACTATGGGGCAAAAAGGACTAGAATAAGAAGAATTTGAAGAAATTCATCCACGATTCAGCGATAGTAACGAGTAAATTGGCGTTTTGTGTCTTGCGTCTCCGCATCACGAGGACTTGTTTGAAATTAAATGGAGCAGCCATTCAAATGGGACTTACAGTCAGTTTAAGTCTAAGTTTATCAAGAAACTATTTTCAGTTCTTAGGAACATTAACGTTGCAAGATCTGGGAAGGATTGTAACATTGTAACGAAAGTTCAGCTGACGGGTGTTGTAAAGAACCCGGACTTCAGTTATTAAACAGGTAATGAAAGAGCGACTCGTCCTTGACGTTAGTCCTATTCGCGTGATGTTCCATAAATAACAACAGTCGTAGATGTGTAGAACTCCATTCCGTGAATGTTGCCTCGTGGGTGGAAAGCGGAACTTAAGCTAGCTTAGTATCTATCGTTTTCTGAAACAACGTTTCGATGTCTATCTTTGTGTGTTTTGAAGAACCGCAATACAGAAACCTGACAGATACGGGTCACGTTAGCGCTAATTCAAAACTAGGTCCGTGTGTGCTGGCTATTCTCATCACGGGTTTTAGCAGATTTTCTATTATCACTTAGGCAAATGCTAAGACGCTCTTCACACGCTGCGCAAACAACACCAATCTGATTTGTACCAAAGTTTATAGGATTTGCAGACAGATGACAACACTCGCTTCGATCCCTAATGTTAGATCTTCCTGAAGATCCCGACGTCAATAATAAAAGCTATGCGCAAGACATCGTTGCCCGGGAAATCCCTGAGGGTTACGGCCGCCGATTAACTGTTGTTGCTTTGTCGCGCATTCCGGCTCCGTCGGAGCTGGATGCACTTTCTGATGTGGTATACAGATCATGGAGAGCCCTGGCGTAATTTGTACGAACAATTCTACGTCCGTTAAAAATTGCTGGGTGCACCAGGATTTGAACTGAGACCCTGGCTTTCAACATAACAACTGTAACACAAAGAAAAGTAAACGTTTGTCGTATGGTGGAAGCAGGAGATATTATTGGTCAAGTTTGTGCCTCGATTAATCCTTATTTTTTTATTATCTGACTTTGTTTTTCGTCTTCATCTGTCCATTGTATTTAAGAGAAATTGCGAATTGCAGTAACCTAGTTGGCCCGCACCAAAATTTCGCGAATGATAAACGCTGAGTGGCAGATGTTTGTTGTTTGTAATGGAGTGGAAAAAGAACAGGCTCATTTGTAGTTACATAGCAAAACACAACGTGTTGCGTAACAGTTAGAAATGATGAAGTGTTTTCCTAACAGAAACAAATGTATCCGAAAAGTTATTTACGTTAGAAACCGCGCACGGTATAAATATTTCTGTGGTATGCTGATGCTGGAACCTGGCAATAATACGTTCACTAGCAGCTTGACTGAACTATCGCATGCCCGTGTCCATGATTGCTCATAAATTTGCCATTTGCGGGCTGAATCTCGAAAATTTCTTTTTTTAATTAACGATGTTACTTAAGCGGACAACTTAATCTTTAAAATTATTTATATCGATTTTAGTAAAGTATGATCGGAAAAAGATGGCTCCTCACAAAAGAACACCTTTTAGAAATAATATATGTGATGATTGCTGGTTATACTTGTCTGTTTTTTATATCTCCCTGAATGTGTTCACATCCTTGCCGAAGCACAGCGCACGGTTTATTTTCTCAGGAGTATTTATTCTGATGAGACGGCGCGTTTTGGCCACTGAGGCATTGACTCCGCATCCGCAAACCGATTCGTGATGAAGCGCTTGTCCTGTAACTAACGTTAGTTCGCTGTGGCTTCTCGTTCACGTATAATGCTTTAGTCTGTGGGCGTATTATCTTCACCGTGTCCACCAAATATAATAAAGGCTTAATTTCCATACAAAAAATGTACTGGAAAATAAATTCAATTATTCAACTATTTAGGAGCGAAGAAGAAATAGTTTGGTCGCGGCGAATCATTCTATTTTATGGACAATGTTGTCATGCTGTTACCTGAATTCACCTGCCACTAACTGATCGTTCTCTTACCACACCTTCAGATTTTTTTTTGTTTTTTGAAACCAAAGTTGCACTGTCAGCGTTTTTTTTTTTTTATTTTTTAAAATTAGGCATTCAACTAAAATTTCTCAAATTAAGATTATAAGCGTTTGGTATTTGGTTCAGTTAATTCTCTTGCTTTAAAATACCAGTAATAGGCCCTATTACAACCCATCGTATAGATTGGATAATTCTTTCCATGAATTTTCCTGCCCATCGTTTAGCCGTTAATCGACTGGCTGTAGAAGTTGGCAGAATTCACCTATATTTACTACCAACCTGTATTAACATACTACACAAGTATTAAAACATGAGAACTTTGCAATAATAAGTAAATATGATTATTCTTGGCATTGAAATAATAATTATTCTTAACATTCAGTAATACTTTTTGGTGAATTTATATTGAACAAATTCATTGATCTCACAATACTAACAGAGTTTTTTTTTCTTTCTCATACCAATAATCCCAAATAAAACTCTCCGTTCACGTAACCTATCCACGCCAGCGTACATAGCTCGTACAGAGATTATCTATTATCATCAAAATTAATAAAATAAAGATATGTCTGATAACACTGTTACTTCTCCAGGTATAGAAAAAATTCACATCGTTGAGGATGCTAATGAAAATAGACATCAAAAACTCAGGAATTTTAAATGTTGTAGCGGTTAGAAGGTTAAGAGTGTCTATAGTGAATAATATCATTTTCACTCGTATTAGCAATCGGTGAGAATGAAGAAAACGTGGACTCAAATAGTCAAGGTAGGGAACTTAAAATCGAGAGGCTTGATTGAGGAGTGGCGTGCGGTATAAATCTCTCGCGTCGTGATGGGATCAGTTGGCTGGCCGGCCGTTGCCCCGCGTCGTGCTGTCGAAAGCGTTTATTTTTTTCCGCCGTGTCGTTCGCCGCTGTCATTATGCAGACCGGGCCACAGCGCTCTACCATTGCCTCGCGTTTAGTTACACTCAGAGATTTAAAACCCAACTTAGAAACTCTTAACTTTTAGTCCATAATGTTTCAGATGTTCCTCTTACTGAAGTGGGATGAAATTGTGTGAAATTTGTCATTAGCATGAGCCGAGTAAGGCTGAAAACAACTAGTACTTGTATCTGTTTGCACACACGCAACGAGTAAAACTTCTGTGTAGTATTCTGTGTAGTATTCTGTATATTTTTCCAGTGTATTTTTTGATGTTTCTCTCGCACTCGAGTGGATGCACGATACTACATTTATTGCATTTGTATAGTAAATAGGAACTTTTACGTTATTCTCGTAAACAAATGAAAATTATTTTAAAGTTAAGGCACACTTTACTAGATTATAGACTCTTACATTTACCCTTAGTCTGTATGTTGTGTTTAGAGCATTTATGTCGGAGAATGTCTTGGACAAAATTATGTGATAACCGTTCGTACAAACAATTTTCGTTAATACCTAGCTTGCAAGGCTGTCAAAAATTACAGATTTCAGACTTTAAGGAACTTGCTCCTTTTATATTAAGTGGAATAAAGGGCCAAAACAAATAAAAAGCTTCCTTTGTTGTAATACGAGCGAACTGAATTAAGTAGTTATGAGCTTGGTGGCATATAGGGACGCTTTTATGATAATAAGAAAATCAGTACAATAAAAACTGCTTCCATTGTAGACAGGACCTTTGTCACAAAACCCGAGAGTTATCTTGCACAATCACGCATTTCTTAAAATGGGACCCATCATCCTGTCTCTCCCTCTGTAAGACTCTTCCACGAACTTTCCTCACCCATCATTTCCAAAACAGATTCATTTCATACTTAACGTGTCCACTTAGTTGAAAGTGAAAAAAAAACTAAAAATGCATGTATCAGTGTGTTTACATTTCATCAATAACTAGTTTCTAAGCCCGTCAGAAAATCACTGGTTAAATGCATATTTCTGCCTCATAATTTAAATAGTTTTTAAAAGCTTAAATAACTCATTCCTTCTGCTGTAAGAGCGCATGCGCAGAGCATTTAGTGCGCATCGAACGCGTAACGCTGAAAAATTCTGCCTACCGCGTCCAAAGAAGTATCTCTTCAAAAATAGTAATTTCAATAACAATCTGCTATCTTCAATATCATATTTAAAATGACGCTATTTCAAAAAACAAAACAAAAATCCAAACTTGAATGTAGGTATAGTCAAAATGATCGATCAGCGAGGTAGGCTTTCTGAGGCTACGCTTTGGCCTTTTCTTTCGGTCTGATTGTAACGGTGTCACAGTAGTAAAACATTCTCCAAGTATGGCTCGGTACGTCTATTGTTAACCATCCATACTGATTAAACAAATGTATAATATAACGAAAGCTAACCCAATGTGAACCTACCAGAAAAAGTTCCACTCAGGTATCCAATTGTTTTTAGGGGAAAAAAATAACAGGATGTCACATAATTTCATTGTGAACCCAATTGGTAGAGAGAGAAATTCATTCTTTGTCTAATGTCTTTCGTTTAATTCATTATTCTGTGGCCAGAATTTTAGATATAATTTTTAACTCTTAATACTGTAAATAGAAAGTTACATTTTGTTCTTTAATGGTAGGTAGTAACAACTTTCCGTATCATAATTCGCTGAACTATTTTCCTGATATTTACTTTCATAAAATTTTATATTTATGAGTTTGTTTACATTTTGTGTAGTATTTTTGTATTCGTTTTATTCGGATACAGCGCTTATATTTGGAAAAAAAGAAGATAAAATGTAATTGGTATTGAAAGTTTTGGTGTCAATGTGTTAAAAAGATAGTATTTATTCAGGTGAACCAAAGATATTACATAGGGTAACGATAAGTATAAAAAGGACGTAAAAGCAGTCTCGGTATGGACATTTTGTTTACAATAACACTTTATTATATAATTAAAATCAATGTTCTTGAACTTTATTTGTATATTTATACGAGATTTATATATAAGAATTAATTTATACCTTTGTTCCATTAAGACATCAGTTTGATGAAATATAGTATTGTGAGACTGCATACGATAATGTAGGATAGGCTGGACTAAAGGTCAATGGCGACGCTCCATCGTCTGGGCTATTTCAGACGATGTCTGTAAGTGAATGGGAATATTTTTGATACAAACTTGCTTTCTAAGTCTACGAACATCGTTATAATAAATGGTGCCACATCTCCTTTCGATCATTTACTTGGACTGAAATATTACAGAGTGGAGAGGAAAGTATTGTTAGAAGTTAGTGTACCATTATTAGTCATCTACATTAGCGGTTTACAAAATCGTTAATGTTGGACCGAGCGTGGTGGGTGAACGGTTGACGTTCTGGCCTCGCATTCGGGAGGACGCGGGTTCGAATCCCCGTCCGGGCATCCAGATTTGGGTTTTCCATGGTTTCCCCAAATCACTCCAGGTGAACGCCGGGGTCCTCCCTTCGAAAAGGCCATGGCCGAATTCCTTCGCGTTCCTTATCCCCCGTCACATCCCGCCTCTAATGACCTTAGCCGTCGACGAGACGTAAAGCCCTAAGTAAAAAAAAAAGTTAATGTTGGAGTGGTAAACCGACCAATCAAATACTGAGTATCACACAGCACTTGCTTAGTTCCAGTTACAAAGATTTATTTGGAACAGGAGTTTTTAAACGTGTGCTGTCGAGCTAGCGGCAGATGCTGAGGAGGTGTAATGTCCCCGCTTCTTGTGAGGCCATTCCCCCCTCTCTCGCCAGCCGCTCGAGCACGACACGAGTGGTCTCTGGCCACCTGTTCCATCGTAATGAGACGCCACTTCCGTTACTGTCGTCCTCTAAGCGTACTACCCATATTCTACTCAGAACTATGACAACTGCTCATAATATCGAGTTTTATGCTACTCTGAAATCGTTCTGACAAGATTCGTAAGTTGTTGTGTTTGCATGTACAATTATTAATTAATGACTGATAATTTTGCAAGCATTTGCACTAGAAACATATGACACGTTCGAAAACTAATTTGTACAAAAGTTAATCCCTATAAAAGCCGTCGCAATAATTTTGTTTAAGTAGTACTTAGCAGTTTATGCCATCAGTCGTTGTTATATGAAATTAGTAAGTGACTAAATTATTCAGCTTGATTGATGCTCTACTTCATCGAAGTACGAAACAAATTAATTACACGAAAAAAACTTCCTTTCAAAAAAACCAGTAGTAGTTCAGGACGACACAGTTTAGTAAATCAAAACTTTTTTCTCTCACAATTTCAAGAACATAGTAGTAGCAGCATTGGACGTTTGTGCTTGTGCATGAGACTGTTACACATACCAGCATATGTAACGTAGTAATTAAAACGTCATTTCCGAAATAGACCTGGTCAGGATATTGGTACACGTCCCGTATGCTCACGTAAGCTGTATGTTGCATCAGCAGTTCCAGATGGAAGCTATGTTGAACCATTTTTTCCATCATTTTATAAATGATTTTGTGTACAGTCTGGATCTCAGTTTGGTAGTTAACCATTGGAGCTTTTGTGTCTAAGGAAGTGGAGATTTTCAGGACATATTCAGAATTGCTTAGTATATCTTGATATTGATTCAAACTGTATCAACGTATGTTGCTGTCCTGCGCGAATCTGAGTAATCGGTATGACGGATTAACTACAATACCATAAGAGTAAGGCGAACCTCGGGAAACTGCCATTTCGTAGTGCGAGATCTGAAGAGAATTAGGAAAGTAAAAGAGATGGCGTGTAAAATTGTGTACAGCAATGGTGTGAGGGGACACACATGTAGTTTTGGAGCCGCTTCTTGGTTTGTTATTCTGCAACTAAACTGCAACAGACTGGCATCAGATTCCGAGTATAGTTGACGATTCGTGTGCTCTCTGCTTTCATAGTTGTGACTCCGACTATTTAGAGTACTAACCGATTTCATTCTAAAGGTAACATAAGAGACTGGTAATTCAGATGTCACACAGAGATATTCAACATTTCTTTGGCTTTCTGGTATATATGTATCGCAATGAGCGAAAAGCATTTTAATACTGCCACGCGCAGTACTATATTACAGGAGACTTATTTAGATCTAGATGAATTACTAAAAATACTTAAAAATCGAAAAATGCTTTAAAAATACTCCAGTTGTGTGAGACATGTTTGTTGTTTCATTTCAAACGGTGACAGTAATTGTATTCTAAATTGTTGCTTCATAAATTATATTGTATTTTGGTTCAAACTATACTATGCAGCCATTTTGTTTAGACCCTATTCTATAAGTCGTCTGTGTTAATTTTAGTGTCATCAGAGCAGGGTAATAGAGATTTTGAGAGTACTATGTACCTCGCTGACGTTTCTTTAATTGCTTGTATTGGTTTATTAGGACTTATAAGCTAGTTTCAATAAACCATTATTTTGAAGAAAATGTAGAAAAACATGTAAAAGTAAATTGCATGATGTTTCTCGCGTGTATGCCTCTGTTCATTACAGATAGATCTGAAAACAGCATCTCTGGCCTGTGCTGCACTACCGAGGCTTGATCATTGTTTTTTTTTGTTTTTTTTTTTTATTTTAAGCTACCATAACCATTTGTCTCCGCAGTAGGTACATTCGATTTTTGTATACATGGTATATTTTATGCCTTTAATTCTTATCTATGCTTTACTCGTTTTGTGTGTGCTTGCAAGAGGTTAACCATTCCTGTTACGAGGTTCATATTTGGTGTTCAGCTTGCTTCCAAGCATTTATTGCTGCAGAGAATTTTCTTCTGTTTTTGACAAGATTTAATGCAGAAGTCGGAGAAGATATTTTCGCGAGAACTGTTTCTCTATATTAGTGATTTGAAGGAATAGAAGTGGCTATAAAATACTCGACGTTTCCTAATGTGTTGCTCAGTGTGACTAGGATTAAATTTTAAGAGCAGCCATAGTATTTTCCTTAAATTAAGATGCATTCTGTTTTATTTCTTGATCACATGGAAAAAGTTAAAAGTTGAATTACTCTTCGTCCAACAGACGTTACATTTCTTAAAAGAAATCATTCTAAATCCCCCTATCTACAGTAGGCTGGTAAAATTAGATTTACTGTAGACTTTCTTTCGTTGTAAAAAAAAGAATCTTCATAAGTACCTACATAAAATTTTGACGTGTTAATCATTAACCATCGGATTAGCAGGATTTCGCGTGTCTGTGATTACTAATCTTGAATTGTACATATGGCATTTTAATAAATAGTTTCAAGTGCGAAACGTTGGTGATATTTCTTGTTCATATCGTTCCAGTACGTTGTTAAACTTTTAAAAGGACTAGTATAGCACAGAGAGGGTGTTACAAATGTACAACTTGTAATTGGGAAGGTCTGAGGTGTTAGCTAACGGGTGATTGTAACGTTAAGGTCGGAGATGTCTGTCTCACCGACTGATGGAAGCGCACGCACGAGATGACCCTGGTGGCGCTGCTTTGCCAGGTGAAAGTGGTCAGCACACTCTCCTGGGAGGCTGCTGCTTTAGTCTCAAGCCCAGTTGGCTTTGCTTAATTTCTTGTTTTGCCTTTCTTACTACTTTATTAATTCTGATATTTATTATTCACTAAAGTGTGCATATTAAGAGAATTTAAGGTCTTAGGGGGCGTACATAAATTAGATGAGGTGAATTAGGGGGGAGGGGAGGGGGTCCGGCGAAATCTCACCGGGGGGGGGGGAGTGTCTACGGAAATCTCAAAATAAAATTAAAAAAAGTCTACAAATGTCGCGAAAGTCGATTTTAGGGGGGTATTTCGTCGAAAATTGGAAGTGTAACCGGCTTTTGGAAGGGTGAGACCTAAAACAAAAAAGGTCTTAAAAAGTTTCAAAGATCGATTTGTAGGGGGAGGGGGTCTCACGGACCAGATCTCACCAGAGGGTGGGATCCGGAAAAACACCTCACGTAATTTATGGATTCCCCCTTAATAGATGTTATCAGTTCACGGTAGGGGAAACCTATAGATGTTTCCTGCTTTGTCTTTAGTGACTTGAAAATACGTGAGGTGTGACTTCAGGTGCAAATTTTCATTTTTTTTTCCAGGCTACAGAAAAAGAAAATTGTTAAAAGAAATTTTGATTTCACTCATTCTTTGTTTTGAATAAATTGAATCTGTGAAGATTTACGGAAACATTTGTATTTAGCTTTCGATTTATAGAATCTCAACTTCCTAACTTTATATATACTGTGGTATTCCAGTCAGCTAATGACGTGAAAATTAATCGTTTTCACTTTGGTTAAGTTTTTTTCTATATTTCATTTATGAATCGTATAAATTATGAGGAGAGAATTAGGGACGACGGCAGCACTAGTGTACCTCATCAGGAAAATCATGCATAAACAACAACCAGTACGACCGGTATAGCAGTTTGACCGTGGTCAGATCTCGTGTCGTCTGCCGCTGTAATGACGGCAACCATACTTTTAGTAACTGCCGTCCCTACTCCTGGCTTGACGGTGCGCGGGGCATTGTCCGGGTCCCGCCCATAGCCGAGCCCCACCGAGCTCCATGTAAGGCCAGACCGCTACATCCTTTGTACCAGCTGGGACGGGTTCGCTTCTCCGTCGAAGCTTTCCTGCACGTTCAGCAAACCAGTCGGCACAGTAATACCTGCGCAAGCTGTTAACGTGTCGCACAGAGGGCAATCCGGTATCAAGGACAACTACTGGTACTGGTTTGCAGCGACATTTTGTGTGTAGTGAGAAGCGTATTTACGTTCCTTGAAAGGAAGATATTATATATGCACTACATCAGTTTTCCACTCCAATGTCGTTGCTAATTTAAAAACTTATTAAAATTATTATTCAAAATTTTTAACATGCAGGTGCCAAAATCTCAAAACTGCCTTGAAAACTAAAAACAGATATTGCAATTTCGCTTATTCTTACGTGACATAGAGGAATCGGTAGGATTAAAAGGAATTTTATGAGTTGCTTTTGATCATACGAGTGATCTACGCCACGCCAGGACGTACCGATTCTGCGTTTAATTGTAGGTCCCAGCTAAAGGAACTAGCCGTCCTATCTCCGACACAATGGCTTAGTACTCCTACTTTCGGAGGATCCAGCCAACCTTCGGGTTAATTTTTTTAAAAATTATTTTAAACACAATGACCTTCTTTCCCGTATTTTCAAGAAAGTAGACAGAAGTCTTTTAGTTAATCGAGTTTATCTAGAAATTATATGTCTTTATACAGAAATGGTGATAGAATCTGTGGGTATTGTTTAATTCTTTTACGTGGTTTAAAAAATCGTTATCGTTACGCTCTGTGGTAATTAACGCTTCGGTCGGGGAACAAAGGACTGTCATTGGTGTCCTTACAAAGAGAGTGGCAATACGATTGTTTGTCACAACACTGAAACTGCGTGAACCGAGTTTTCTTAATTCTACACAAATTAATCTACTTGCGAAGGATAAAGGAATTTAATCGAACGGCCAGTGTAAACTATAGGCAAGATGGAGTTCAACTGAACTGGCAAAGGTACCTGCTGCATTTGCAGTAGCATTGGGGAAGGGTGGGGGAGATACTGACCAATATCAGAATATTTCGAAAGTAAGTAGTTTCTGAGCACCATATTTGATTAAAATAACAAGAATTTTTAACAGGTGCAATGTGTTTTATGATTAGACAGTATAGAAGGATAAGCTATTTTCCCCAACGCTTAAAATTGAAGTTTTCTGAACGTTAGCAGTCAAAATAAGGAGTAATTGTCATAAAAAGAATTGTAGAAAGTTGTGCTCTATTTTCCGTTATAAATTTAAGGGTTTAAGTTTCAGTTAACTTAATATTTTTTTCCCCTTTATAAAAAAATTAAAAAAAAAACTACAGGTTTATATAGTTTCTCGACGGTACATTTCCATGGATCTTAATACATTCGCATCTGTAACTTCAGCGCAACCAAATGAAGCAGTGTGTTATATAAGCGTTGTAGCGTGCCTCCACTGCAATGCGAACTGAAATACAGTACTGGATATTAACTCATGTCGCATTTGGCGGTCCCATTCGTCAGAGAGTGCCGCAGAGAGTAAAACAAAGCCCACTTGTGACCAAAGCAGCACTCGACGGGCCAAAGCCTACGTTGGATTGCCTCCGTTAATAACGCATTGCCGTCAGATTACTGGGGTTTCGACGTCCGCACTGCAAGTGGTAATTCGACTTCGCGAAAGTGGGGACGATTTGATGCGCGAGTTGCCGCAATTATATACTCTAATTTTAGAACAGTAAAGTTTTTTGCTTCTGCAATAACGAGATGCTAGGTCAGCCGAAGACAAGGAGCAGAAGTGCTTTTGCAACTGGCCGTCTACATGGTTGTTATAAATGATTGAAGCGATTTCACAATTTTACTGTAGCTTTATTATTTGACATATTGTCAAAAAACTTTACAGTCATATAGAAGAAAAACTTTTTTTTTAATACATATTCCAAGTGCGCTATGTGTGCCCCTTACTGATTCTTCAGATATCAAGTCGACACTCAAGTTCTTACCACACTCCGTGCAGCACGTCCCTGTGATTGTTCAAAAGCCCCGTTGATGCCAGCTTGCAGTTCTGGTAGATTTGTTGGTAGTGGAGTCTGAATCTTTCACATAACGCCACACAAAACAATTGCATGGGGTTAGATAGGGAGATCGTGGAGACGATGATAGGAACTCGTACTGATCATCCCCACCACGACCAATCCTTCGGTTTCTCAATCTACCGTTTAAGAATTCCTGATTATCTTGTTGGAAATGGGTTGGAGCACCAACTTGTTCGTAGCTGAAGTCCGCACTGTTGGTCTTCATTCTCTTTCGGTTGCCAAGAACGAGTTTGATATACAGACAAAACAAGTTTTCTGAGATCATAAAACGACTGAGGTTAACGAGGACCTCAAATATTCCGAAATTTAATCGTTCATATAAATTTTAAATACAAATTTCAGTGGTTAATTTGATGATATCTGGATTAACTGTATTTTTTAATATTAATGGAGGATTACTTTTATTATTCTGTAACCGGGAAAGTGTTGCTGTAATAGTCCAGCAGAATTTTCAGGTTTCAGCAGACTTACTAAAAAATATAATAAAGTATAGAAATAGTCTGGTATAGATCTGTCAGGTAACCTGGGCTTTCTGGCCTCGCATTCGGGAGGACGGCGGTTCGAATCCCCCTCCGGGCATCCAGATTTGGGTTTTCCATGGTTTCCCAAATCACTCCATGCAAATGCCGGAAGGCTTCCTTAAAAAGGCCATGGCCGAATTCCTTCCCATTCCTTGCCCCCATCCTTTCCCGTCTCTAAAGACCTCGCGGTTAGAGAGACGTAAAGCAGTTAAAAAAAAGAAAGGTAACCTGCTACACTTTTTCTAGCAAAGCGGAAAATGGATGGTGTAATTATATTATGGACTAGTGTCAGAGTGATCAAGCAGGAAATTTTGAATATGATTTCTGTGGAATTTTGAATGAGAAACTCTCTTGGAAGGTGGCAATTAATTAACAACACAATTGATGCTCTTCGTTCGTTTTAGGAAACTGTCCATAAAAAGGGAGGAGTGGGGAATCACGCAGGATGTTTTGTTATTAATTGTGTGTCTGTGCGCGTAGGAAGAGTAATTTATATCGATAACTGCCATGGGACCATGAAAAACTATTCTGATACTCTTCAGATATAAAGTTCGTGTCTACTGCGATCGGAGTAGCAACTTCTACCAGATCGCCAACACATATTGCTCCAAAGCTTTTAAAATTAGCGATTGTATATTTTGCGTCTTGATTTCTAAAAACAACGGGTTGGTAATTAACGTAAACTGTAGCACATTTTCTTTTGAGTCTTTCAGATTGGGTGGGAGTGCAGTAATTATTAACTGTTGCATCTGGGACTACCCGACTTCAGTTCCCGGGCCTGCTATATGGATTTCGTTGTTACATTGTTTCCAGGGTTCAGTCGAGGTGAATGCTGGGATAGCTCCTTCGCTGTCGAGAATCTCGTCTAGGCTTTCATGACATCGGAACTGACGAGCTGTAAAATCCTAATTAAAGAAATCTCCCATGTTGTTTACTACAAGCTGTATGTGTAGTGATTACTTATCCCCGTGATTCATGTTCAAGAGATAGTTTTAATTCGTTAGCTGACATTGTCTCTTTTAGAAACAGATCGATAATCTGTAATATTAATTTCTTCTTAAGATCTTATGTCATTGATCGGCTGTATTTGTATATGGTGGTGTAGTTTAGGACCCACATTTTGGGTATCAAATACAGGAGTTGGAGGGGGCGCAGAGTAGAGCTGCCAGGTTTGTCTCTGGAAATTACCGCAGAACACAATCGGTAACTAATAAGCTGGAGTGACATTCATTGGAGGATAGAAGGAGGGTGAAGAGAGTTATCGGAGTGTACAAAGCCTATACTGGTGATGAAGAATGGAAAGATATTGGTGGGAAAATTAAGAGAGGTACTTGGAAGGGTAAGGTTGACCATGACCACAAGCTGGCACTTGATTTCAGGCATAAGGGTGTGGGAAAATTTTCTTCCATAGGAAAGGGAGTGAGGAACTGGAATAAATTGCCAATAGAAGTGTTGAATAACTTACTGAAAACTCTGAAATAATTTAAAGCCAAAATTAGTAGAGGGCAAAAGTAGGTTGAAAGGGTAAAGGGGGGAGAGGGGTGTAGGGAGATTGCCACCGGAGCGGGTGCTCCATTGAAATTTTTTTATCAATTATTATTAATTTAAAATTTTAGCTCGTAAAGATATTAAAATTAAGCAGTTTTATCTTGTCGATGAATCTCTTTGTTTCTTGTGACAGCGGAATGTTCCTCGTGGGCAGCTGCGCGCCGCCAAACACAATTTGCTGCCGTCGTCGTCTTCTTATCCGTCCGATAACGGCCTTCGTCTTTATTGCCGATCCAACTTCCGTATCTCCCCTTGGCGGAAAACCAACTTACATTCGGAAATTACTTTCTCTGGCTTCGCAAATTAAAGGAGAAGTGGCTGCAGATCAAGCTCCAGATATAAAACAAGTTCTGTTCTGGGCGACGGCACCAGATGGCACGTTCTGTTGATGGCTGGTCTGAATTAAACGTAAAATGTGAAAGAGCTGGTGGTTGCTTCCTACTGGCTGAATCCTTGTTATACTGAAACTGCATTTAGTCGGAACAACGGTCTCCCAGCAGATGAGTGTGCGTCTTGCAGTGCTTTCAGTTCTTGCTGTTGTTATTTCTGTGCAGATGCTCATCAGTTTTGCTATATATATATATAAAAATAATAATTAATCGGTGACAAGTCAGGATGTTACACGGGACAATGCCTAAGTCACCGATTAATTATTCCCACATAGACACAACACAGTGGAAGGTGACACGTCAACATGTTATATAGAACAATGCAGCTACATGTAAGCATGTTACATATGTCGATGTACCTGTACTTGAATTACAATGCTTTGTCATATTTTAATATTTGAAAGTCTATTAAGCCAAAGTTATTTAATAAAACGTTGTTACTCTTATACAGGGCGTCCAGGAATGAAGCATAATCCTGCAAACGCAGATCGGTCACATCATTCCATGCTATATAACAAAATTTTACTGTAGTAAAAGTCTCACTATTTTTCGAGATATTGATTTTTTAAATATTTTTCTCGAAACATGTGACTTTGTTCAGTTTATTCCATGCCATTTATACAAATTAAGACTATTTGAAACCTGTTTTTTTTTTTAATTTGCTCAAAGATATTTGAGTCTTTTCTAAAACATTTTTATTAAACGTTAAAAAAACCTTATTAAAATTCTGAAATGGTACAGTTATCTTATACTTCTTCTAAAACGATTGTTTCATGGTAGTTCATTCTGCCAAACTGACCATTGTGCATTTTAAACATGCAGTAAAATAATAATAATGATTTTAAAAAAGATTTTTTAAGTTTTTTTTTTTTTAAAAAAAAAACATTGTTTTAATCAGTGGTTCACAACCTTTTTGCTACTCGCGGAACACCTTACCGGTCGGGCGGTTGAGCAAAACAAACAAACAAAAAGTAAATAATTGTAGACATGTGACACTTGTGCCTGCTTAACAGCACACAGGTGGCTGATCCATGGAGAAACAGTTGACAAGTCAAGCTTCATTTCTTCCTCTTGGATGTTTTTTTTAATCTCAGTCAACGTCGAGAAGACCGATTCACATAAATATGTAGTTAGAAATGATAATAACACATTAACTGCCACGTTAGATATAGCCGATAATTCATTCCTTATTGTTAGCTAAAATGTACCTAAAGTAGAAGTTTTAATTTCAAAGTTCTGTCAGGTTTTAAATATGCGAGTTCCCCTTGAATATTAATTGGAAGATGTCTCGAATTTGCAACGAATGGATCACGAACCCAGTCTAAATCTTCAACACTTTCTCCGAAGTATTTTTGAATCTCTAATGTAGCACTTCTAAATTTTCTCTAATTAAGTCTATCACCATTTTTCTTACCGTCATGAAGTGACCATACAGTCGGAAACATCTCACACGACCCATTTTCAATCCTCTGTAACCACAGATCCAGCTTATTAGCAAATCCTTTAATCTTATCCATACTAATAAGAATATTTTCGTTCCCACCTCGCATTTTGATGTTCAGCTCATTGCAGTATACGAAAATGTCGGAAAGATATGCCGACTTACATTCACATTCGCCATCTGAGAATAAATCCACGTACTTATCTCTTTCAACAGTCAAAAATGCTTGCACCTCTTTAAGTTCAGATATTCGTGTTAACACCTTTCCTCGTCACAGCCTGCGTACTTCTGTATGTAACAGGAGTTTAGTGTATTCTGAACCCATTTCCTGACATAAAACGGAAAAAGTGGCGTATTTAGGGACCGCCATCTTATGAAGTTCACGACTTTTACTACTTCGTCCAGCACATCTTTTAGAGATGGTGGCAGAGACTTAGCAATGATGGCTTCGCGGTGAATGAGACAATGATCGCATCGTAGCTTGGGATTTACTTCGCATACTTTAGCTCCACATCTTTTCACTGGGCCTGTCGTAGCGTCTGTACAAACACTAACGCAATCCTTCCATGTTAATCCATGAAGGAGCAAACATTCATCAGTAAAACGAAATATTTCTTCACCTATAGTTTGCACTGCATAAGTTATAAAAGTAACGTGAATTACGTAAAAACCTATTTTTGAAGGGTTGTCTCGATTTGTAACCCCGAATCCCGATTTTTTTTGTTTTCCTTCCGTCCCGATTTTTAACAACCTGGACCTGGCAGCACTACTCGTGACAGTGCTGTCTTTCTGCTGTTGTCAGCGGGGTTGTAAGTATCGTCCTCTTGATATTGTAGCAGTATATATCATTCAAGATTTGTCTCGTATTAGGGTACCGTACCCAACGCTGTCTGTCCGTCTGTTAATCACATTCTTGTAGCACCTGAACTGATTTAGCTTCAGATGTGCACATACTATGTATTTCGTTTTCGCAAAATCGAATTTAATATTTAAAATTTGGTATATCCATATACTGTGGGAATTTTCACAGAAATAAGGGTAATCGATTTTTAAAAAAATATCCGGGTGTGTTTAGAGCATGTTAAGCAGACAACTAGACTTTCTTTTCCCCCCATAATAAAGATGACAGCGGCCGTACAAGTTGTTGGCCTTTTTTTATAACCTACTAAAAAACGGTTTTTCCCATGAAACTGAAATTTGATATGTTTTCTAAGTTCCCAACAAAACAAGCAAAAATTCTTAATTTGGGCTTATATTGCTGTATTTAATAGTATTTGTTGAATCTTGATTGAGAACTATTTGCCCATTAGTATATCACATTAAGATATTGTACTAACGAATCATGACGCTTCGTTGGGAGCGGAGTGCGCTCAAGACACATCTAGCGCTGATTTTTGTATCAAGATACTCTTAGCAGATACATATTTACGGTATGTCGTTAGAGTACGGAACCCTAAATCCGCGAGGCTCAACTCTTTCTTTCCGGACTATTAAATATATTCAGCTATCTAGCCGAGCAGCAACTCTGGGCTTTGCAAGTGGCAATGACCTAGTTCGACGTAAATTCATCCTCCTTTGCCTTTACCACGGTTTACAGATATTAAAGTTGAATATGAACATAAACAAACCACGATATCTTTCCTTTTGAAGGTGTCAGTCTTCACATGAGAGACTAGAAACCTCCGCTCTCGAACTGAAGGAGACTAGTAACAGAAACAAAGAGAGTCACGTTTAGGTGAGTTTTTGGAATCATTTCCCACCTCAAATGAAACGTTTTTTCATAAAGAATCTGTAACATATATCACGTCACTTAACTTTAAAAAAATCTATGTATGTGCATCCTCTCATAAAGGTTTTATAGCAGAACATTTAATTATTATTATTATTATAATTTTTTTAATCCACTTTAAGATTGAACTTACATTCTGTTATCTTTTTGTTACAGGTAAGAGTAAAATCCAGTAAGGCTCTCATTTCTGCAAAGAGTAAGTCAAGTTCACATACTATAGTGCATAAGTTAACATAAATTTTATCATGACTGATTACAGTTTTGAATTTATAACTGCAGTTATACAAGAAAGTATGCGAATGGATCGTTTTCGAATTGCTCTAGTCTTCCTAATTGTTAGGAGAATTGAAACGGCGTACCTACAGTTTTCCCCATTGAGGACAGTCAAAGACTAGAAATTCAGGTTATGGCATAGTCAAACGCTCCTTCGGTCCTTGTACGCTTGTAGCCTCATCTTTGAGGGTCGACAACTCTTCTCTGTACCTTGTTAATAGGTGTTTCAATTTAGTGTCTTGTTATTTTGTCTTTGTATTATGCTTTTGCATATTACAAAGACGAAAAAAGATCGCCTTGATCGGCACTACTAATTAGTATCTTAAGGAAAACGCCTGCAATTAAGAATCATGAAGGTCCCACTCTGGAGTGCTAAAAGCGTTTTGATATTATATAATATCAACCATTTACTGTCAGTTGTTGTTTTAATATTGATTACTGAAGTTGTCATTCCAATTACTGAGAGGTAGGTGAAGAAATAAAGTGATTGGCTTAACAGTGTTTCATTTTTGCCAATAAAATTAGTTAGCAATTTAAGATGCAAATTTATACAGTTCGGATAATTGAAAAGCAAAACATCGAAATTCTGGATCTATTAATCATCGGCTTAAAAAAAAAATCATCAGTTAACTGGTTCTCGGGTTTATCAGTTTTTAAAAGAAAACTAGCACCTTATTAAGTTGAGTACAGAATCGTCAATAACACACATTTAAATGCCAATTAAATGATCAGCAAATCATTTTATAGCTGTGCTTGAGCACTTATAAAAAATCCGCTTGAAATATAGGTTGAATACGGAACTGTTTTGTTTTCTGTGAGTAGTAGTTGACAGGGTCGTTTCTGGCGCCTTGCTAGCTACCATTCACTTACCAGATTCAGATGCTGACTTACGAGATAGCATTTAACTGCGTACTGTCTGCTAACGTCGTTGATGTACTCGCCGCTCAGTGCCTTGTCATCTCTAGAGAAACAAGCTCTCCCTCTGCACATCATTACAAACTCACAGGTATCCCCAAAAAAAGTCAACATTTCAAATTCGGGAATGATTTAACGCTCTCGCAACCCGTGATGGAACGGTTTCATCTTTTTGCACCTATACAAGCATGCTCATATATTAGACTTTTCTCTGTCCAATAGTAACCAGATTTTCTCTTGTCGACAAACACAAAGCGCCACTCTTCTTATAGCCGGGGACGTCTAGGCTGACTCGAACACAGTCGCGTACTTCAGTCCTTGCCATTTTTCGAAATTTTGAAATAAAAACGAGAAATCTAAAAACAAAAAGGTCACGGTAGTTGTCATCGCCATTTCTTTTACATATATGAATATATAATAAAAGAATTGAAATGAATTCCATAGCCTTTATATATATATATGCTCTGGAATCGATTTTTCGTACGACAGTTTGATTATTCAGAAAAAATACAAACCCCTTATTTGTATAGTCTTGTAGAACATAGTGTGATGTCTTACCTCGTCTAACTCCATGGCCTCTGAGGCAAGTTGTTTTTAAGTTATCCATATTCTGTGGCTTTAGACGGCATATACATTAAGTTATCAACTCTTGTTATTTTATGTAGAATTGGCAAAATGGTATCTTTGGTTAGCAGCGTTTAGTCAAAAAAAAACAATAAGATGCAATATATGACTTATTTTTCCTAGCAGGATTGGTACTTAGCGTTCCTGCCGATTGAGTTACGTCTTGAATGATTCGTTTTGAATCATCCTGAATTAAATGTGATTTCAAAATTCGTTTAAAAACTGTTCGGAACGCTGTAGCCTTTGGACGGTAAATTTTGTTTTATATTGTTTGATGGCAGGTGTTACATTCTAACAACCATGATACTACAGATTGTTTTCTCATAGTCTTTATGGAGCTTTCACTTTCGAGGCGAAACCTAGCCCGGAAGAACGCGAGTTCTATTCCCCGTCCTGCCATCCAGATTTCGGTTTTCAACGGTTTCCCGAAATCACTGCCGGCGAATCCCGGGATGTGGTACCTTTTTCCCCATTCCTAACTCGCAGTCCTGTCCCGACTCTAAAAGACCTCGACGTCGACTATGTGTAAAGACCTAAAGCAAAAAAAAAAAAAAAAATATTGGACGTCATCACCTGCGTGAGTCTCTACTTACATTCACTTACCCATTCAAGACGCTAAGCCCAGTACGCGGACTGTGTCATGGCGTCGAGTAGTTACGTAGTTTGGACGAATTACAACTTGTCCATTGGCAGTTGTAGATAGGCAGTGACGTGATGTAACGGATGCTACGCGCTCTCCACCCGTCCCACCTCGGAGAAAGTCCGAAGACACCGACGCGGCGAAGCTGCACTTTGCCGGCTGGCAGAACAGATTGCGGGGTGAAAGTTCTCGACTTGCCTTGCCATCACGCCGTGCTTCTCCTGGTAGGTCGCTCAGATACGTAATACCAGCTCAGGACACAGGCCATTTAACACGGACGTGGCCTCGAGTTGGTATTACAACATTATGAAACTAAAACATCCATCCCACAGAACTGGTGCTAGTGAGGTCACATCAAACTCGTAGGTCAAGAGATTTTTGTGTTTCAGTCAGAGAGCTGAATTCGTTTTAAATATAAAAGACTTCGTGTGCTCCTATTTTACTTTTTTAATTTTTGTGTTTCTGGGAATTTTGATTCCCGTGGCTCATTAATGCTTATTCACAAATCCTCAGCTGTACTTGTACTAATACCATTAGCTCTATCAAATACAAGACATACAAATCGTGGAGAAATAAAAGGTGCAAGTTAACCCCTAGTATTTTTATTGTTTATGGGAAGCAGTTCTTGAGATGGATTCTGGCACCTGTGAAACTTGCTGTAAAGTATTATTGGCAACCTTGTGTTCTTTTTATCTGCGCTACGGCTGCCAGCTGACGGTCTAGGACCTTAGCTTGCGCTCGTAAACAAATATAGCCAAGGAATTTAGTCTCGAATAACCTTCACCGGGTGGGTAACACGGAAACTTGCACATATCTTTCACCGCTATTGGTACAGTGATACTGAACATAAAGCCTGTGTAGATAAAATTACTCAAATAGTATGCTTAAAAACTATCTAATAACACATTCGTTTTCGCAGACGTGGCATTTAAATTTAATAATAATAAAACATCTTTGACAAAGTTCTAAAATTAATTCCTTGGTTTTCTGACTAAGACCACTTTTTCACTGAACTTCCAGCCTCTTACAGAGTTTCCATGTATTTTAACAAAGAGCGGCAAGCGTCAAGGAGCACATCGTTCGAATTGTTGCTGTTCTTTAAAATTACCAGTGACTGCTTCACTTACGTCTGTGCCACTACTGGTCTTCTTTCCACACCAGGAAACTAATTTGGTACCGAAATTCGCCTTTCTTTCGTACGGACAAGGAATCATAAATTGGACTACAATGCTGTAGAAGAGGGTGGAGGTGCCACAGTTCATAACCATACTGCGCGCGTGGTCAGTCACTGAGTAGGGTAAAGACCGTAGAACCACACCAGCTTGCGGATGTTCATGAAATTCCCTGCAGTTGTGTTACTGGAAAAACGCCACATTATCCGAAAAGTTTAGATGTTATTAATTAATATAGCACCCAAATGTTTTCCCGTCTTATTGAGATGCACGATAAAATATCGTCCCCCGTTCCATTAAGTAAATCTATGTTGAATTCTGAAGGCTATTCCCTTTCTGCTAAAGTTAGGTCTGGAATTATAATTAAATTGCTATATGGAAAAATTTTACCATGTTTATGTGATCTAGGTAATGCTTCTATCAAAATTAAAAAAAGAGCTTTTCGCGATGAAAGAAGCAAAAGCAACAGCAACAGGTGTTTCGAAAGAAGTACGTATGCTATTTAACTATTGTGCACATCACATTCAAATTACTGGCCTTATACTTTCTAAGCAAATGACATACGCCTGGTGTAAGTCGTTTTCTTCTTTTTAATCCATGGTATGGGTGGATTGGGAAGGAAAACTGAGGTATCAGCTGTGCCAGTAAACCGGCTTTAAAAAACTAACTCAGTCCACAACCCGAAGATTGATTGGTTCCTCTCGAGCAGGCATACTAAGCCATTGTGTCAGAGGCAGAACGGCCAGTTCCTTTCCTCTGGGACCTACAGTTTTAATTTGTAATCCGAGGCATGACACTGTCCTAGAATAAGTAATATGATCAAATACAACGCTTAAAAATTTCTGCTCCCGTCGGGATTCGAACCCTGCACCGAACCATAGAACTTTTGAAAGCAATCGCCTGAACCACCGAGCTTCTAGAGCGATTCCAAATACGTAACAATTCGCCCACTTCTACATACCATAGTGCTTATAAGCAGTCTGCAGTTTAGTTAGCTGCTTGTCGGAATGCATTTGTTCCATTTTACAGCCAAAATTTACGTAACAAATAATATTAGTTCTCTGCACGTTTTATTTTCTACTATTTACAAGTTACACTTCAGTGGGCTACAAATCATATATCCATATACATATATGCAATGTCAGCATCCACTACTTCGAATCCCCGTCCGGGCATCCAGATTTGGGTTTTCCATGGTTTCCCCAAATCACTCCAGGTGAATGCCGGGATGCTTCCTTCAAAAGATCATGGACGAATTCCTTCCCATTCCTTGCCCCCCCCCCCATTCTTTCCCGTCTCTAAAGACCTAGTTGTTATAGGAGACGTTAAGCAGTTAAAAAAAAAAAAAAAAACACTCCTTGATTCTGCAGGACGGAGGAAGGAGGAGGAAGATCAGGTTGATGGCACTGCCGGAGTCCAGTACTTGCTTCAGCTGTCCCCGTGATGTTACTGTCCGAACAGCTAATTGTCTGACGATGCTACGTGTGTTCAGGAGACCGAGCGTGGTGGGTGAGCGGTCAACGTTGTGCCCTTGCGTTCGGAAGAATGCCGGTTTGAATCCCCGCCCGGGCATCCAGATTTGGGTTTTCGATGGTTTCCCCAATTCACTCCAGGCGAATTCCGGGATGCTTCTTTCAATAGGCCATGGCCGAATTCATTCCCTTTCCTTGTCCCCAGTCCCATCCCACCTCTAATGACCTCGACGTCGACGAGGCGTAAAGAGGGAGAGAAATAGGGGCTTACGATTTTTAGTTTCTGCGAGATGCTACAGGTTCTTTGCACTCACCTGGCTGTATCTCAGAATCTTGTGAACAGTAAATGGAGCCTATCGATTTGTAGGAAAGTGGCTAATCGCACTGCAGATAACTGTGCCTACTGGAGGGACCTGAAGATTTGAACGGTAGTTCTGCCCTCCAGAGACGGATATTTCTATTTTTATGGGAAGCTACTATCCACCCGTACGCTTCCATTCACTGTAAAATGTTTCTGAAACATTTTTCTGCGAATCTTTCTAGTGTTTCCCCCCCCCCCCTCCACCTTCGAATTTCACCTGTTTTGAAACTTCTCTGCCCACGACGAGACCTCAGTTTGAGCCCGTTATAAAAGCGCGTCACACCCTTTTGGATTGTTTCTTTCCCCTGTGTTATGGTTTTATTGGAACGTGTCGACAGTGGTCGCAAGCAGGGTTGTTCGTTGGCTTCAGGAGCGAGCAGTTACATGTGTTCTCCAGGTTTGTGTAAAGAGAGGCGTGTACTGCGAATGTGTTTGTGTGTTGTAATTGCGTTGCGTGTGTCTGGTATTGTTCGTGAAGTGGGGGTGGGCGTTTGCGACCGTATTGCCCGCTAGAAGGAGGCGTGTCGGTGTGTTGCGACATGGCTACCACGCGCTTTGTTCCGCGAGAGAAAGCGAGTCTGGCCTGCCCGCCTGTAGCCTGCCCTCCTGAGAGGGAAAACGTGTTCCATGCCAGCAAGGACGAGCTCTGCAAGGACAGCTGTGTCCTCACGCTACAATCGCTGTCGCATCCTAGTGCCATTCCCGATTCCAATCAGTCCACCTACTCGGATCAATGCCTTACGATGCTGCCATATTCACTCGCGCCCCTTGTGGTTTCGAAACACACCCGAAGCATACTTGCTGTGTATAGTTACATCCTGGTTCACGCTCAAATCCGCTTCGTCCTTCGCCTAGAACTGTGGCCGGCAAAGTTTAGAAGTTAAAGAGCCAATATCGCCATTAAAGGAGTTGGGAAAAAGTTATAAGAGCCATAGTACAAACGGTTGTGTAAATAATATATTCATATGTAAATAGTAAGCATTTCAATTAATGAGAACAATGCGCTTTTATTTCCTTAGAAAATTTTATAATACTACATGCGTAACCTGTTTTTAATTTAGAACATGAATTTCTCATCGTTTATTTGGTTTCATGTTGTAAAACGTTTGTTCATAAAGGTGAGACCCTGTCTTTGGAGCTCAGCGACGTTGCTACTACTGCTACTATTATTATTGTCGTTAAAGATATATATTTAAAAAAATATATTATGAAAGAGCCGCACTAGTACCCTCAAAGAGCCGCATGAGGCTCGGGAGACGCGGTTTGTCGACCCCTGAGCTAGAAGACTGAAGTTTTACAGGCAGAAAAAAAATTTTCGCCGAAGGTGACATGTTCCTTCTTGGGGTAGGGAGAAATTTGTTAGCGTTACGCGTTACGAGATACACGTTGAATGCGCAAAATTCTGCGCTCTTTGCAGCAGAGAGAATGAGTTATTTTTAAGTTATGAGCCAGAAATCTGCGTTAAACCAGTCTTTTTTTTATATACATTGTGCACTAGTGTTTTTAGTTGCTTGTCTTTTAGCTATAAAGTAGTTATTAACGAAAATTTATAGTAAGAACAGTTATCAGAAAATTTTGTCCAAGATGTTATCCTACTGTATATATAAAAGCCGTAACATAAAATACACACAGACTACAACTAGACGCAATACTCTAAAATCTAGCGAAATCTGCTTGAACTTTTAATACAAATTTTCATCTGTTTACTAGAATAACTTGGACAAAATTCCTGTTTACTATACAAACGCAATATAGGTAGTATTGTTCGTCCACTCGAGTGCGAAAGAAACATCAAAAACGTCAAAAAATACATCTAGGGAAAATGTACAGAAAAACACACACAAGTTTCATTTTTTGCTCGTGTACCCGCTGATACACACATCAGCCTTTTTTCTTTTTTTGTCTGAGCTTAAAGCTACGACAGTAAAAATGTAGGCACCCATTCGGTTTATAAGTGTGAACATTGGTCCTCCCATCTTCACTGCATAACTCGTGTGCTAATTTCCCGATCAATTGGTCGACTTTTTGTTTTATGTTCAACCGTCCAGTGTTGTGTTGCCGACAAGTTTCTCGAGCGCCTCTGCGTAGTTCGGAAACGCTAAATGCTGCAGCCATACCGCGTTTGACTGAGAACCTCGGAGAGAGTGGGGAGTGCGGTGGTCCGGCGTGCATGTACTTAGTGTCTGGGAGTTAATTATGGTGGGTCGGCATTCCGGACGGGATCGTTGAAGCACGCGGCCGCCCGTCCTCGCCAGGCACGCAGCCTCGACGTGCCCGGGGCGGCACGGCGCGGCGGCCACCACGCCGACCAAACACGGCATACCAACCGCAAGCGACTACACTATTTTACCCTCGCACAAGTTGCCTACAGTATTGGATATGCGTTTTTTTTGTTTATGGCTGGTGGAGATTGTGGTAATTAGAGGGGAAAGGACTGGAGGCAACGAGTGGGAGGAATTCAGCCTGGACTGATTTAGGGAAATCATGGAAAAGCGAAATCTAAATGGCAGGACTGGAATACGTCTTCTCGAATGTAATTGGATATGATCGTTGATGTCAGTCCGATTGCGGCAAGGGTTACTAATGAGTGAAATATAGGGAGCAGTATTATGAAAGCTACAGCCATCACGGTTGAATCGTGAACAAAAAAAAAAAAAAAAAAATTGTTAGATTGCTTTAGATTTAGAAATATATTGTGCACAAACACTTACTTCAAAATGATCTTCACAAAAGTATATTCATGAATCTGCAGATAAACTATAAACATTCTCCCTCCTTGCAAGTTTTAACCACTTTTCCCGTATCTGTTCATTGTTTGGAACATACATAAATAACTTGTTTGGCGTTTTTATTGTTGTGCTTTTACTCTGGAGCAATACACAGCACTTATAAAACGAGGAAATCATTTTTAATTAAAGAACACTTGACACCTGCCATATACATACACGACTGCTTTGTTTTGGTTCTGGTGGTGTGACGTCATTCGCGACGCCATGGCAGTCTTGAGCGTTTTCGAGATAAATTTAAATTCGTTTTTTAAAATGCAAAATACATAAAGTAAATGTTAGATTTAAAAAAAAAAATTATACGTTGTTTGAGTAAAATAGATACTAAGGTAAAGAATTATCCTATTTTCAAATTTCGTTAACTAGCCAATTGTTTTGAACATCGTCTGAGGGGGCTGCGAAAAGAAGCCGTGCATGTGTGGAACTTGGTGGCACGAGCAGTGAGATGTTTTCCTCAGTAAATAGCAGACTAGTTTCTGGAATACTACTCCAGTTAAGTATGGAGTGTTTTCGACATTGTGCTAAGTGTCTGTTATTCTGAGTCTGTATAATCATTGTCTTGGAATATGGACCTACCCGCTAACAGCTCCTTTAGGTAATGCGCGAATATCGTTGAATGCATCGCTTCATGAGACAGCTTCTACGCCGGGACCGGCTGTCTTGATACACACTTCAGGTTCTATGTTCGTAATGTAACCAAACTTGTAAAATAAGGTATCGCGTATTTTTGTCCCCATTCCCTTGCACCTCAAAGTTGGACGAAATGGTGGCCACAGTAAGGCGATTATAAATTTTCTTATTTCTATATTGTTGACCTGTCTTCGAAATTTCAAACATTATTATAACACTTTTTCCCGATTATCTTTATCACATATGGTTATGAACTCTACAAATTCTGTGAATTTTACCTTGCTTTTATTGTCCATTCCTTCTAATAATAATTGTAATGCTAGAGCTGCTTCCCTAACTCGCCGAATTTCCTAAAGTGGCATTGGTCTTCATGAAATGATGGAAATGATCTCGTCGAGGGCATTTCTTGCTTTGTTTGATTAAAATATTTCGAAGATGTAGATGCAGTCATTGTCGTGGAAGGTTTTGCCTTCTGTTACCAGGGGACGCCGGATGTTACAATCTTAACGCCGCTCGTGGAGGCACCTTGCTTGTCCCCCAATATTTCGAAGAACTGTTGAATTTTATCCTTGAAGTGAAGTGGCTACCCATTTTCTGTCTCTGAATGGAAAGGAGTATAAACTCCATCTGATCGTCTATACAAAAGTTACGTAACAACTGCAGCAGGAATGATGTTTGACTGGAAATGTATAGATAGTGTATGCTTTATGGGTATCGGAACCTTTGCAGGTCGCCAAATGCTTTATATCACAATAATCGAAAATGTTTTCCCCGTCTTTGCGTCGACCTGAGATTTGCGGAGATTATAATGCTTTGTGCAAAACTTTTTTTTCCCTGCTTTTTGCTCTATTATTTTCTTCTTAGCTCGATTTTAGCCTACTTTTGACCAATAGAAGTAACTGGTTTACTGTTTTGCATTTTCTTCTCCTCCCAGAACTTTTTCCGTTCTTTAACTGGCGTTCCTGCACCAGTCTTCAGACCGGGTGGTCTTGGCCTTCGTAAATTGTTCCAGAAACCGCTTGAATTTATCAATTTTAGTTTGAAACACTCTTAGATTGTCTCTCTCATCTGGATGGATCCTAACTTTTTCCATTTCTTTTCTCGTCTCATCAACCCATTTAGTTGTCGCCTTTATTTTTGTGATGTAGTTGAAAATTATTTTTGTTAACCTATTCTCAGAAGAAGTGCGTAAAATTTCAATCTTCTCTTGTGTATTGTGTCTGTAATTTTCTCTGTATACCTATATAAATCTTCATTTTTTCCTCTTCCACCAGCTAGATTTTTTTTGGCCCTAGTATTTTCCTCTCTTTTTTTCTCAAACTCCTCAATCTCCCATTTTGTTCAATATTCTGAGCTGACCATTGTCTTAAAACTGTTGAAAAATGTTTAATCTTTGCTATGTAGGAGATGGTTTTCTTGTTGTATCTTTTATGAGTTAGCGTATATGCTGGTTCCAGCCATCTAGCTATTGCTTTATTCACTTTCTTACCAAGCCTATAGGATTAGATCCATTCACCCAGATATTTAAATTTGTCGATTGTCTTAACTTTTCCAAATTTAGTTCCTGGAGGTTTTTCATTATTTTGTTTTGTGTTCTGTACACTCAGTTTTTCCACAAGAGATCATGAGTCCTGCTTTTTCTGCAATCTCATAAATTGTTGGAGCTTAATGCCTCATCATCAACAAAAGCAAGACGTTCCACCTTTAGACTGTGCTTGCTTGGACCTAACCCTTCTATGCCTTCTTTTTTTTTTAAAAATTTCCACGTTCTTATTATTTTTTATAACAGCTTGTTAAATAAGATGTGAGACAGACCATCTCGTTGGTTGATGTATTTTCGTATCTCGAAAGGCTGTATCATTTTAGTAAACAGGATTTAAAGAAACATAATGAGTTGCGATTGGAGAGCGACTTAAACCCCAGGAGTGTGGCTGGGATGGAGCGGCCAAGGCTGCTCGTGCTGTCGACACGGCTGACCTTCCCAAGGGCGCCGGCCCACATGAAATATGTATCCCCGCTGGGCGTCTGCCCGACTCAAACTGCTCGCTTCACGTTTCGATTGAAAAAAATAAGGGGGCAAAGTAGTTTCTGATTACTCTGCGGACGTGTAAAAATATTTTACCCATTAGTTAATGTTTTTTTGCAACTAGGTTACTTTCTTGGAAGTAAAGCTACCCACGGAAAATAACAAATGCAGTATTGATTTTTATTTTTTGAAAGATTGAGTACTTGTTTCCAGTTTCATGGGTCATTTGTTAATTTGCTTGCAAACGTCTTGGGTACGTGGCATAAAAATCAGCAGGCAAGATTGTCCAGCGTTTAATATCACGATATGAGAACAAAATCGTTTGATCGGTATTTCGGTGTCTATGAAAGCTAGACTTGCTGCTTGTAAGCCACCTTCCCCGGGCCAAATGGTGAACTGAGACGCAAAGTAATCACGAAATCCGAACAATCTGTTAGATGCAGGCAGCTTCCAGCGTCGAGTTTCGTAATACACGACAAAAGACTGGCCTTAGAGCGAGCGTAATATACGTATACATGTATAAAATTGTGAAAGTGAAATGTCTATATTTTCTGTTTGTTTCAAGGAAAATAAGTGTTTTGAGACTAATTCAAAAATTTTCAGTTGCTTTTCCGTACTTTTCTCGTAGCATTTCAATTGAAAGACTTATATGAATTTCTTTGCTGAAGACGAAATTCGTGTTGTGTGAAAACCTTTTATGTACAATACCACTTTATACCTTTCTAACTCCCTTTCATTGTATTGCTCGCTACTCGGATCTCAGTCTTTGTCATTTAAAACAATTTATATAAATAAACTTATTCCTTGAACTGTCTTTCAAGTTAAGTCTATACTATTGTACGTTATCTTTATCACTCTATTTAAGAGTTTCCATCAGGGAGGATTACGTTTTTTCCGTCTTTTTTCACACAAGACGGATCTCAACGCCAGCCATCCGTTTATAACCTATTATCTTCCTCTTTGTTATATATATATATATATATATGTATATAAGAATGAATGTTTATATGTTTGTTCTCTATGCGCTCCTACACCGTTCACCCGCTTACGATGAAACTTTGGTGAGTTGTTGAGGGTGCACATCTGCGAAGGTTCCTGACTAAACTGGTTTTAATAAACCACCACTTCTTTCCCTTCAGACCCCTTAATTTAAACAAACCTACATATTTTATCTGATTTCGATGAAAATTTGCACACGTATACTTTAAAACAAACAGAAAAATACTGCCCACATATGGTTTCCCAAAACGCAACCCTGCTCCATTTTTAACATCTCCTTAATCTTTATACAAAGCTACGGTTTTTGCTCGATTTTGAAGAAACTTTGTACACATATACTTTAAAAGAAACAGAAAATGCTGTCTACATTTGGTTTGACAAAGCCTACTCCTCTCCACTTTTACTTCCTCTCCTCTTAATTTCCAATGATATTTATAGAAACCCACAGTTTCTATACGATTTGTATGGAACTTTGTATACATATACAGTACTTTAAAACAAAGAGAAAAATTCTGTCTACATTTGGTTTACAAAAGCCAACCTGTCTCCCCCTTTCCACCCCTCTTAATTTTTATGTTTTTTATCCAAAGCTACAATCGATAACATTTGACCGATCACCTTGAAAGCAGGCGCATATACGTATTTTTTCACGGAGGTTTCGGATCAAATAAAAAAATCCAAAAGCTTATACCCCTTAATTTTTATACAAACTCTCACTTTTTATCCGATTTGAGTGGAACTTTGCATATGTATTCTTTAAAACAAGGAGAAAAACACTGTCTATATTTGTTTCAAAAAAGCCAACTTCTCTCCCCCTTTACCCCAACCCCCTAATGTTTCTTATACGTACCCACAGTGTTTATACGATATCGGTGGAACTTTTCACAAGTATAGTTTAAAGCAAACAGAAGAATACTGTCCACATTTTGGTTACCAAATCCCAACTCCTTTCCCCCTTTACTCCCTCCTTTTTTAATTTCCAATGTTCCTTACACAAACTCACAGTTTTTATTTAATTTGGATTGAACTTTTCACATGTATACATTAAAGCAGAGAGAGAGATTCTGTCAATGTTTAGTTTACAAAAATCCACCTACTTTCCCCCATCACCCCAATTAAGCAAAAATTTCCCAGCGGTGGGGAAATTAGCCAAAGTAGATGGCGATATTTTTAGAGTACACAACATTTCCTGCACCGATTCCGATCGGACAATTGCTGACCAAGATATTCCAACTTGAATTTTAAAAATGATTTTAAAGTTTTTGTGACAACACACAAATCTAAAGTTTTTATTAGATATAAAAGGAAGTTTGCTCACACCCTATGCTTCAAAATAAGTGAAAAGATGTTTACATTTAGTTTACAATACTTTACTCGCTTTTACCTCTTTAAGACTGATTTATACATGCAACTTTTCTGTGTTTAGCATATATCTCCTAAACGAAATGATAGATTATTATTTTTTGTATATATGCCGAATGGAATCACCTAAAACGATGTGTATCCAAAACCATTGCAATGAACTTGAAGGAAACAGTAATTAAAATTTAAATGTAAATATGTTGTTATAACTAAATACAAACTTTCATATATATTCATTTTATTTATATGTGTATTCAAATCTAGCAATGGTGAAGCATTGCCGGATCAGCTAGTCTGAAATAAAGCTGTATACTCTACCTGGATTCTCTTATTAATATTTTCTTTCAGAAACAACACTATGAATGCCTTAAACAGTATTTCGTATACTGAACCGCTCTTTACATCAGTTCTACAACATTTAATGGAATACAGCTTCAAGATAAACAATATTCTCTCTGGCCGCAGCCGTAACTATTTTTCATAAGTCAACATTTTCCATGTTCAGGCATCCACAATCAGGTTTCATCTGCAATCATCCATTATTCAGACCAGTCCTCTCCATACCATTAAATCCGAATCCTCCTTCATTATTCCATTATTTCTTCTCCCTTGGCCATTGCCACATTTTCTCTGTGCCGCGCTGTAAAAAATCCTCCAGAGCATGTGATTAATATCTTATATTCACAATTTATATATAATATACATAGAGCAAATAATTTTCTATTTTTGTTTTTACAATTATAGTGTATGATTTAAAAAAAAGGGTAGATCAGTTTTTTGGTGTAATTTTTCAGTCCTTTTATTTTATGTTGACAGTAAGTACCGCAGATAATTTAATTTTGAAAAATTTATAATTAATTTTAACAATCCGCCACATTTCACTCTTATTACATTCTCAGATTTAGATAAAAACGTGCAGTATAATTTTGAAAATATTTTATCGATTTATTTTCTCAAAACTGAGATATCATTGATCAGTTAATTATTCAAATATTGTTTTGTATTGGGGAGCGTCCATTAACTACGTGGCTCGGTCTAGGGGGAGGGGGGCGTTGGCTGGAAAGTTACTGTGAGCTAAGTGAGGGAGGGGGGGTAGAGACAAAAGCCACGTCGGGCTACTTGGGGCGAGGGGGGGTTCACAGAAGGCCAAAATGGAGCTACGTGATTTATGGACGCTCCCTTGTGAACGTGTTAAGATAATTTTAATGTAATATCTGTAACGGTTTGTGAGATAAATTGTTGAACGTGACATATGATGTATGTTTCGAGGGAATCATGACGCACTGAAGCAGTTAGGTGTCGCAGTTTGTTGTGGTAAAGTGATAGCGGGCGAATTGCGTTGCCGCGCTGATCCGAATGTTCGAGCCGTGACTGCGGGTATCGCCTGTCTGGTATCGAGTGACTGCCGTGTTACAACACGCAATTGTGTCATTGGACCAAACTAGTTATCATCGAACAACAGAAGCAGCAGTGGAAAAGTTGTATTGCAGATACAGGTGACACTAACCAAAGTGCCCACAAGCAGGAGAGGATGAGTGATTTGTTTCTGATGGATGTATTGAGTAACAAGAAGTTTTACATTTTTTATCAGTGTATCAGCAATATTTGTGCTGGTTTTTCTGTTTGAAAGAAAATTCTCCTTAATTCACATTGCTGAATACCCTCGCGATTAATGGCCAACTTTTTATGCAAATGATTTCTCATTGGTACTGATTATTGTTGTAACGGAGGTCATCTTTGCGGGTGCAGATGCGGATTTTCAGTGCTTGACATCCGCGGATGCGGATGTTTTGCGGAAGCGGATTCGGAGGAGGAAAAATAAATTTATAATTATTTAGGCTTTAATATGCTATCAAAAATAAACTTAAAATAAAAATAAGTAATTTTTTATGCCAAATTCTAAATTTTTTCATAAATAAAGTCTGTTTCCATATAATGCTGCCATATTGTTTTATTTTTTGCCTCATATTTCAACAACCAAAAACGTTGGATGAATTCACAAGTGAATTAAATTATTTACATAACCGCGCACGTGTATAGAAAAATAATCTTTGTCGTATGATCTTTGTGGAATTCACGGCTCGACTAATTCAAGCGTCAAGCACAAGGCCACGCCACCACACATCTCCGTGCCCGCCACCCGCCTTTCCACCGCTCTATAGTACGCGCCACGAACGATGGCGAGTCGCGCAGAGAGAAAGAGAAATAGGAATGACATAGAATATGCGACGTTACCGCGTTTAACTGTTCCCTGTATACTTCTAAGGCTAATATCGCATACTCCATCAGTTCTCTCCTGAGCTCTGGCAACGTCGCAGTTCGGTCATCTTTCTTCTGTTTCGCACTTAAAATGCTTATATACTTTAAAAATTTGCTCTCTAGACTATGCAGAACCTTACGCTTTTGCTGCTTGTCTTCCATTATTTAGAATAGGAATTATTGCAATGCTCACTGATTTACAACCGTCTAGTTCACAAAAACATCGCATTCGATACTCGTGTTACCACGACAGGCTGTGAATTGTTACTGAATCCGACTTACATGCGCAGAGCCTCGCTAAACTGGGCTGCCATCGTTCGTGGCGCGCACTGTAGTGGCCCATTCACAGTCCAACTTGCAGGATAAAGGTCTCTTGATGGGCCGTGAAAGTGGTTGCAGGACTAGATGTAGGACGTGTTGGATGTTGTTGGACAACCTACAGTGTCATTGCCGTCCAACAAGCTATGGCGTTAGATCATGATTGGAGGAAACATCATACGAGTGTGTGTTAAGGACACTGGTGTGCCGCCAGAAAGTACGAATGGATAGGATTGCTTGAAACATTTAAGTTGGTAATAACACCGTTCAGTCCATTGTTACTTATATTGCAAGATCGTCAGGGTAAAAAAAAAAACACATTGTTGTTAGCTAAACGACAATGGTCAGCACCTCGTGTAAAGAGAATAATATATATTTCAATGTAAACAAAATATCCGCTATACATCCGCATTAAAAACTGCGAATGCGGAGTTCCGTTACAACCCTAATACTGATTCATAAACTACCGAGTTTCACAATTGGATTCAGTACATTGGTCGTATATGTAGGTGGGAACAATTTTCTTTCTAAGAGTAGTTGTAAAACAATGTTTTAAGATGTCTTACGTAGTTTCGCAATACGCGCTTCTGATAGGAAGAGTATGTATTGTAATACACTCATATATAGCCGCGTGTATTACATTCCTTTATTTGAGACCAATATTTATTCTATTTGGTGGTTCCATAGGGTTTTTTATCGCATGGAGTATGAATGGGAAGCCAATGCAGTATAATTAGCATGTTGAGATAGCTATATGTGGTTATACTTTGTTATATGTACCCACGACGGCGAGCGTGCTCTCTGTGGAGGGGTGTGCTCCCATTCGGCAACGCTGTGGTGGCCGCTGGAGGGAGAATTTGCATCCTGGGACTGACCGGCATTCCGAGGGGGAGGTCGGTCAGCGAGACACGTGTAAGAAGAAGGACCTCGAGACAAAAGTGCGCAACGTGTTCAGCGAGAGTGATTTATCTGTAGACCCCAAGAGGAAGAATCAGTGTTTTGTGAGTGCGGCTGTTTTGTAATCGGCTGCAGTGTGGAACCAGCTATCAAAGGAAAACGGTAAAGCTCAGAACATTTTGTTTTTGACTTCGTGCACGCTGCATACTGTTTCGTATCCATAAGCGCCCTTTAGCCAACGCTACTGGAACTCTGCTCAAACGACTGAGAATAGTCAGGAATCAAGAAAAATACTTTTCCTCAGTGGGGGGCTCATGGCCGATTTTTGAAATGTAATTGTAATTCAATTTATCTCTTCTATTTTATTTTATTTGGAACGTAGAACTCACATTTAATGAACTAGATAATCCTGTCATTCATTACGTGTATTTGAACAATAAATTTAATTGTATTTCAATTGAGAATTTCTACAATCTCTAATTCATAAAATCACTGGTATAAATAGTAATAATAATCTATGTGAGACCGCTAGGTATTACAGTATGTTCAATGAAATTACAAAAAATTGTTTGTTTTTAAAATTTGTTAAAATTGATTGTACATTCCCGAGGAGAATCGCTCTATGTTCTTTTTCCGCCGAATTCTGTTAATTAGTAAAATATTTTCGTAAAATGAATAATATTAAGATCTCTTACACCTGTTTAAGTACTTCAGGATAGTACGGTTTACAATGCATCATCATCATCATCATCGTGTGTAGAGGAGTATGGATATTTAGTACTATTGTTCCAGTATATGCTGCGGTTGTATGATTGAGCCTGGATTGTCAGGTGGAACTTTTGTATCGTCATCCAGATTCCCTTGGCTATAGAACAAATTAAAGAACGAATTAAGATGGATCAGATAGATTACATGTGAGTTATTTCCAGAAGCTTGAGTTTAGAAATATTTTAACCATCGTGTGTATCTTCCGAGAATTAGTGTGTAAACCTTTTGCATAGTTTGTCCTGTACCTTCTTCGGATATTTCTGAATCAGAGAGCTTGAATTCAGGAATCGGGATTGTGCCATTTTGCCACCTTGTCTTTCTCTCGGCTTTTTACCGATTCGTCAAAAGAAAGAAGCACTGAATGGTCCGTGCCGTGATTCCTGCCTTTCCAACTTTGCTCGGTGAACGCTGTTGTCCCGAGAAAGCATAAACAACTCTGCAAACGTACGATCTTCCCTAAAACTTTCCCCTTATTTTAATTAGTATATTTTTCATGACTACTATTGTATTCGCATAAATAAGCATCATGGAGTGATGGACATATGATCGCTTTCAAAATACTGAATGTGAACTTGAGTGGTTAACATATCTGCACTGCTATGGCGAGTTGCTGAAACTGCATTCGCGCGTTCTATATTTCGATCCACCTCCCCGTTACACGACATTCGAGCCTCATTTGTTTCCGCGTGGTAAAAATTTTGTTTTAGTACTAGTTTAGTATAACTGGTGAAGGACAATATACAGTTTCTCTTTGAATAATTTATTCATTAGCAAACTTATAAAATACATTATGGTAAACTTTTTCTAGTAACACAAAGGTGTTATTTGCACTTCCGCTAGAAGGTTTAAATATAAAATTCTTGATCGTGGTTGAAGGGATTTCTCCGTTTTTGTCAATATACGGCAAGAGAGCTCTTGCATAGCCGATCCCAAACGGCGAACCGCTTAGAGATTATGATCGCCGCAACCCTTTAATAATAATAAAAATATTAACAATTGTAAATTGGCTTGACTGGAACTGTCATTTGATAGCTTGCCGGGAATCTCGCACATTGTGGGTAGAGTTCACGTGTTCTTACGCCTCCATTTATGCTTTCGTAATTATTATTTTTATTTTTTCTCCGGACCCGTACGATAAGTGCGCGAACCCCAGGTTAGGAAACATTGCTTTAGCACAACTTTCCTGTGGATTGCATAATTCTCGGACGCACTGGCTAGCTACACATGTTCACTTAGAACTCTCACATATTATAGAGTTAGCCCGCCTGGCCGTCTAACAACAGCTCGTTATCATTTTCCTACCATGTATCATTTATGTGACGTTAACTAACCAACTATAAGTAAATATTAATTAAATTTTTAATTAATTCGTTTTTGTTTTATTTAATATTTGGATAATGCAACGGGACTATAGTCCTTTAATTTTTAACTTCTGCTTTACACCTCTAATCATCATCCTAGCTTTCACTCTCTCTATTGAATCTATACATTGTTTTTACGGAATTTAATTCGGTTTTCAACCCCCAAACAGGTGTCCAGTCCATGGGACTTGGCATTATTAAATGTGGCTCTATACACGTCAGTTCAAATGAAACGGAAATGACATGAGTAGAGATCTGGCAGTGAAAGAAACAGAGCAAGTATCACTGACTATTTCAAGATTCCTGAATACGTTTCCACATCAGTACTACAGTGGCTGTTACGTTAAGAGTCTTCACTATACTGACACATATCTACCTGTTCATGTAGACACACATCGAATGGTTCTTTTGACTGTTTAGAGATTCTACTGAGATTCTACTTATTTGCTTACCAGTGAATTGAAAACAGTTACAGACTTCCATTTATTATGTATAAAGTAAAGAGTTTAGAGATTCATCGTAATTCCTGGCCGGATCGGGGACTGGAAATACGCACATCCCCGAATGCATAACTTCATGAAAGAGCTATCATATTGTGACAGAACGTCACAGATCGGCAAAAATAATTTCTTGGGAAATGTGTGATAATGAAAAGACTTGATGGTCTATGGCAAGCTGATAATGGACAAACGATACGGTGGGCTGTGCGCTCGATATTTCAGTCGTTGCGGGGGTTCGTTCGTCAAGGTCCTCTCTGATGTTACAAGAATATCATACACCGTACTCTACATACTACACCACAGGGAATGCAGTACATCATTACTCGCGACTTCTGCTTCTGCAATGAGCACCATCCTACTGGATGAAACGAAGAGTCGTCATCTGTTGATGGAACGTGGAAACTGTGATGTGTGTTATGAGTGTATTTTTGTTTGTTATTTGTAGTTTGGGGCGTAGCTTTCACCCAGTTGACTATGGGAAACCGCCTGATAACCCTAATGAGGACGGCTGTTAGGCAAGGCGCAAATTGAGACGCGTATAGCGCGTGTGAGGTGACGCAGCACAGCGCCCTTTTTTTATACTACAGAATCAAATACAACAGCGCACATTGGAAACACGACGCTACGCGGCGCGACTCGCATCTGCTCTCAGTTGCGCGGCGCTATGGTCGAGGCACAGTTTCTCGCGCCACGCGGGTGAGCGTGTGGTGTTGTTAACCCTCTAATCTTTATCTTTTTTTAAAAAAAAAATGTTTATAGAGGCTGGGATGTATCACAAAGAGCTTTATTATACAAAACATGTTAATTGTATTAAGACAAAACTGAAGAATCGGACTTGGAGTGTCACTGGAAATAATTTTAATCTGAAAGACGATAAGTGTTACGCTAATTTCCGCAAATATCCATTTCACAATTTTTCGTTAATATAATTCGTACATACTAAGAAAAGGATTTTTCTGATGAATACATCAAAAAGTAAGGTTCGTTGTAACACGTCCCTGCTTAATCTATAGAATTTAAAACTTATACAAATGAACTGTGGTATGTTGTCAATATTTTCCAATCATAACGAATTGTCCTTGCCACGAAACTGCTCCTCAATAGTGGAAATACTCAGTGAAATTCTTCCTCAGTTTAAAACTGCTGATGAAGATTCTTGTTCATGCAGTGATTGAGTTTGCTGCAACAGTTTGGTATCTTTCACATCTTCTGCTACCACTACTAACTTGAAGACCAGATTGAGAACAGATTTCGATCCTCCGAGGAAACGTTGAAAGGATTTACTTTATGTGTCTGTGTTACGTTCACTTCTTCAAAATGAGCTCTAGTTATCGAGAAATTTTCGTGCAAACATATGTATGATAAATAACGTTTAAATATTATGTTTTTTAACGAGTAGTGAAAAATCTTTGTTGTGCGTTTAAAACATAAAATGTTACATAATATATATTCTCAACTTTTTTAGAAAATCATCATTTTATTGTTTATCGTTATTAAGTTTATTTTTTATGCGTTTTCTGATGAAACAGGTATGTTTCATCTTCATATTTTCTATACTTGTATCTCTACAGTTAATAGTGTAATGTAAGTAGTTGTTCAAAATGGGAGCTGATTTCACAATATCTTTCACCACGTGTCACTATGACTTTATTATCAAATGGTTTCCTGAACATACGAAACCATGAAGACGCTATACCGAAGGCGCATCCGTGGTTTGTTGAGCTCGAAAACTTCAGGCGTTGAACACTTGAGGTTCATAATTTCCAGTTAAATGCCTCCTTGTATATGGTACCATTATATTTTTTGTTTAAAGAAAGACCTTGTTTCCAAAACAAACAAAAAAAGTTCGGCATCGGCTTAGCAATAGTAGGTATACTATCTGGAGACAGAAGTGGTAACACGTGTTTCATCATATTCAGGTCTTATGCACTACTAGCAAATACATTTCCATTGATGAATCTGCCCACAGCCCAATATCAATGGTGATGAATTTTTAATCCGCTTTTCCTTTTCGACAAAATATAGTCATTAGGCTATTTAAATTTCTTATTCGGCAAGGAATAAAGAAAAACTCCATGTTCGACATCGTCTGATTCTAAATAATGACAAATGTTAGTAATAATAACGAATGTTCTCTTCGCGTGTTGTATATTTTGAGTGGTACGAGCGCCACTTGGAAACTGCGTATCAATATGTGGACCTCTCTAAAGACCTCGCCGTTAAGAGATGTTAAGCAGTTAAAAGAAATATATATATATATATATATGGACCCTCACGCTACGCTTGTCTCACGCGCGCTTCATGCCGCTCGTGTGACGTAATGTCACACGCGCTGTACGCGTCTCAGTTTGTGGCTTGCCTTACGCCGGGCCCTGAATTTTGACCCCTCCCAGTTCACCGCGGTGGCGCTTTGAGATGCACGGACACACAGTGGGTTTCAAATCAGGATGCAATTTTACTTCTGCATCAGTTAGTTAGTGGATGCGTAAACCATGTTGAAGTCGCTCTATCGTAATGGTACGGAACTTGAAGACTGGTTCTACAAAAGAAACGTCACCATTATTAAACCACCCTCCGCTATAGAGATACAGTTTCACTTATCCGAGGGAGATCTCCACATGATGATACTACCGTCCTGGAATTTTCGTTACTGTTAGTTCGTAAGTCGGGGATAGATTTATCATTGCTGAAGCAGCTATTCACCAAAACCTAGCTAAAGGAGACAGCGATCACGTGAAGAACGAAAACACAGCGTTTAAACATCGTGGTGTACTGGATTTTTAGAATCTGGTTTCTATCGGGAGAACAGAATCGCCGTTTGCTTAGTTGATTAGGTACTCTTCTACTCCAGTGTTGTAAACATGTTGCAGTTGCTTGTACGAGTATTACAGTAACAGGTGTTTACACTTTACGAAACAACAAACACGTACATACTGTACTTTGAATACCGTAAGAAATATATTATCCTTGTTCATTAAGAACAAAACTTTGTTGTTTGTGTTTCTTAAAGAAAAAAAAATCCCATATTATTACCTAGTAACACATACTTGTATTTTTCTGCAACTGCTTAAGGGCTGTACTTTAATTTGCATCGAAAATATACAATTTCAAAAAAATCCTTTTTGTTTCACTCTTGGCTTACTACGGGGTGGTTTTTTAATGTGAAATCACAGATTTTCTTCTAGTAAAAACAGTGCAATCGAGCAACCGTTAGGTTTCATCCAAGTGTTGGTGTTTTTATGAATCGAACATGTGAACCGCTAGAAGGTGTATATCCGCGAACTGGATATTGGCAACGAGGATAGCGCAATTCTGGGAAGCTCACTGGTACACAGCGAAGTCGTTGAGATATTTTTGCTCCAGTAATATTCCTCCTAATGGAGCTGTCTGCATTTCGGCGCCGCTTTTGCATAATCCTCGGTAATTCGGCCGTGTCGGCAGTTCCCTCGTTTCTGTAAACAGCTACGGTGGCAACAACCCTACATTAGCCTATGAGTAATCGGGTGAACCATAATAGGCTATTGGACAGCATTGAAAATATATTACAAATTGTAATCATTGTAGATTAATGTTTAAGAAAGCTATTTTTGTTAAATTTGGAAAGAAATGTAGATTATTTTTAGTAAAAAAAAGCCAAAATAAAAATAAGATTTTTCTTACCTCTCGTCACGTGACAGAAAACGCTCTAGGATTGGTAGCCCCTTTAGTGAGGTCACGTGCCTGTAAATGCTGCGGCTACAAATGGAACTATCCAAGTTTTCAACCAATTTAATTGTTTGTTGCTGTTTATTTCGTGTTATTAATGAGATTAAGTGTTGAATACAAAATTCAGAACAATTTGTAGAAGCCTACAGCGGAAAATAACTGTATTAGACGCCTTATTTGTAGGGCTAACTATTAAAACAACCGCTGACTTTTATTCTGCGGAGCTTAAAAATGTAATAACTTCAATTTGAGAATCATTTACATTTAAATTGAAAGTTAGAGATTAACAGAAATCGTACACTATAATGACTAAAATTTTAAATTTAGTTGTTTTAGTTGTATAGTTTAATGTAAGGTAAGCACAACAGTAAAATAACTAAATGTGGGGGGGCATTTTTCTTAGCTGCAAACAAAAAAAAAAAAAAAAAAAAAAAAAAAAAAAACAAAAAAAAGAGATTAGATAAACAATTTTTTTTACCGACTACACAGAATTTATTGCTCACTTCATCGCACCTAGAAACCGTGATGTTTAAGTGTTCACTATTAACAAGAAGATAAATAACGATGCCATGGTGTACGAGTAGCTGCGTGGTTAAAGAGTGCTAACAGTATTGAGAAGGTAAAAAATGGTAAAAGGGTTCCCGTAGAATTCGCGGATGTAGAGCTCCACATTCTCATCACAACCATTGGCACCTCCCATGTTCAAATTTGATTGGAATAATATTTTTATCGTGTGTAGATTTTGTTTAGTTTCTGTTTGTTGCTTTACAGATTCATGTTTTTATTCCAAAAATTCTTAAGACTATGCAAACGTCTGAAACATACATTGCTGCCATACAAAAAAACTTTTATGAAAAGGCCAGTCGAAAGACTAATGATAGCAAAAAAAAAAATCTTATTCGTTAAATTTTGAAACATACCAGAGATACATTATAATTGTAAAAAATGCAAGTGCCCGGCGATGAATAATGGAATTTATTTTAACAATAACATCACTTGAAGAAATTTCTCACTACTCTCGCAACAGTTGCGAAACACTTTGAATCTCCATTGCTGACATTTTTAGGTGACGATACAACTGCATGTTGCCGTTCTGACATGAACGCGTCTATTTAGGCGGTGTTTACTTTTAATGTGCAAGTAATTTTTCAGTACATAACATAAAAACTTTATCGTGTGCAAGTAAAGTCCAGTTTCACTTATGAAGTCTTTTTCGGTTATGATGTAACTGTTTGTAATACGTTTCCTATCCAAAAATTTGTTAAACCTTCGAAAAAAAAAAAAAAAACAATATTTTGGAAGACTTTCGAAAAAAAAAGAATATGCGATGATGCCAACAACTAGTATCCAAAGAAAACGGCCACAATAAAAAAAATAATAAATAAAACATATTCCGTAACGAGGATCGAACCTAAGGACCCTAATCTTACTGATACTCTCCTTAAACAACGTACTACATTTAACTAATGAAATTGTAGTGAAAATCTCGACAGAAAATGATATGTGACTTAGTCGCAGTATCTTCTACGAGCAAGTTGAAGTGACTTTTTTCGTATTTCAGCCATTGTGACAATACTTACGTTTTTTTGTGAGAGTTTTTATTGCTGTGATTTTAGATTAGTATACTACACACTATTTACAAACCATATTTCCAACAATTTGTACAGAAATTCCGACAAACAAACCAGACGTTAGTTATGTAGAGTGAGCGCTTGCTGGCACGTGACGTCACCAGTGTCGTTGGCTCGCACCAGACAGCAGAGGAGCGTTTTGGCGGGCTTTTAAATACTTTAAAGTTTAACGTTGAATTTTACGTAAAATAAGCACTTTCGCCAAAAAATAAATAGTACCCGTTGAATCACGTTTAGCAATAAACTATTTAAAACCATTTTCAAAAAATAGTCAAATAGCTTATTGTAATTTACGATTGCTCTGCGTGAAACTATTCAGAACTGAACACTACTCCAAAAGTTCCACAAGAACAACCCTCTATTGCATGGAAAAGTGTATTGGTATCATGACACGACTTTCAGTATTGTTTTTTGAAACAATATTTTAAGTTAAATGATTTGGAAAATTAAAAAAATTCCTCGAATTTATGAGTCTGACTTCATCAACACAGGCGAAAAAAAAAGAATCTGGAACAAAATTCTTTCGAAATTGCTTTTTAAAGAACTCTGCACCTGTCGTATTGTCTCAAAACCGCAAAATGACTGTTTTGTATTGATTCAACAGGCTGGCACTCGATTTCAGGCAGAAGGGTGTAGGAAAATTCTCTTTTTTAGGTAAGGGTGCAGGGATTGGAATAAGTTACCAAGAGAAAGGATGAATAATTTGCCAAAAACATTGAAAGAATTTTAAGTTAAAATTTGTAAAGGGTAAATGTAGGTGGATGCAGAAATGAGGGAAGATGGGTGTTTAGGGAAAACGCCACCGGAGCATGCGCTCAATTGCAATTTAATTTAATTAATGATACAGTCATACAGTTGTTGTTGAAGGAACCAACAAACACCTAACGGACCTTTTTGATGACGTTAGTGTCTCGAATTAGGTTAACGGTGATATTTTATTATCTTTTTTTTGTGTAGCATACCCGTATGGTAGCACCTTTCGTTAAATTTGACGTTTATGGTAAGTGAACTGGAGGTGGAACTGCGAAACGCTTACCGTGTAATCCCCCTGGCGCTATCTATTACGCTAATTAGTCCCCTGGGGGACCATATTTCGCGGTCGCAGGCGGCACGCTAATGGTAATTGCCCGGCTCTGTGAGTGGCGCACGTCGACCGCCTTAAGCCGCTTCTCCAGCATCACTACTTGCTATGTCGACGCGGCGCTTTAAATGGCGTACCCACTGCACTGAAACGGTTCACTGTATTGTAACATTTGTATGCTGCGGTGCATTATTACTAACGTTATGTACATTACTATTTTGAAAGTAACTCTGTTTTTCTATTTGTTACATAGTCTTGTTCAAAAGTTTAAACCGAAATTGATGAAATTTGACAACGAAAGACTACATATCGCTAGGAAGGACATAGAATACTTTTTTCGGGATAAATAACATACATCGTGATAAATTTTTGAAAACGAAACGGTGACAGAGAGACGGATAGCGTGTGTAATGTTATACCGGTTGCTCAGCCTTTGTTTTTCTCGCAGTCGGTGGAATGGCTTCCCCGTCATATTATCCCGATTCTGTGCTTTTTGAGATACCTTTTTCGCAACTTACAGGTTTTTATATCCAATTATAGCATTAAATTTCTAAGTCCACGCTTACGAAGTCGCGGATAACTACTAGTCTTTAAATATCTTTGCGAGTTTTCGCTTTCTCGTCTGTCTATTGCATGTGAATACAAATGCCGTAATACGTGGATATTGGATGGTGAGGACTGGTAAATTGCAGGAATTTATGTTCATATTTGCTAGTGAATTCCCGGTTACTGATTGATTGCAGCAAAAGTTAAAAATACCGATTTAACGCGAATAGAAAATTAATTTGGATTTTATTAATATGTTTGGCAGATCATATCGTTACATTTATTATATGTATTTTTTTAAATGCTAAATGTTGTTATAAACCTAAATTCTTTCTTGTAATCTGACGTCATGATATTGCATAGAAATTAATTGTGAAGTAATAACATCAAAACGCGTAATAGTTTGGAAATCTCTCTTTATTTAACCGATGCGGTAAAGTACATCTCTTCTTTTGTAATGTTTACTGTTAAACGTTTGGTAATAGTTCTAGTTTTAAATAAAAATGTAATATTTTTCATGTAATGCTGAAAAACGGTACGAAAAATCTGAAAATATAACAGTGAACTTGTTCTAATCACGCTGGAACAAAACAATAACATCAACACTTTATCATAAACAGATAATTGATACTGTATATTGACGCTTTCGACGTTACTACAGTTCCTTACCAAACCTACATGTCCATGGATCGTCATTTATCTGTAAGTAGGACGTATTTAATCTAGAACTTGACTCTGCGGCTAATTCTTCCATGGAAATCTGTCTTCTGGCTGTCCTCCACCCTAAGATCACAATTCCTTGGGTAGATGGCGGGTGCTGCTAATAGCGGGTATGCTGAAGTTACAAGGATTTTGTATTGCGGCTTGGATTCTCCTTACTTAATACAGATTGCTGTATATTCCTAATGTAGTCAGCCCCATTCGTCGTTTAATGCAGCCTACAGGTCTTCTTCCCAATCTTGTCATATCTGCATAACCAGAAGAATGGTTTCTTCATAAGGATACGACGAAATTCCTTGCCATTCCTTGCTCCCGTTCTCTCCCAGCCCTAATGACCTTGACGTCTACTGTTATCTGGCGTAGAGAAAATAAATTTTTCAGTATTGAAGTTTTATTTTTTTCGCAAATTTTATTTAGTGCACTTTGTTTCCATCCCTATATTCCGGTGTCATTCTGCAAGTACGTCGTATTGTTTTCACAAGTCGATGGAGATCACTCAGGAAATTCCTTTTGGATGGTGAGAACACGCGAGGCACTGTCGGGGTCTTGAGGAACCTGTCCGTATCGGTAGGCAGTGTCGGTTCGCCCAGTTCTTATCTCGACAATTAGGCGGGTGGAGGTTCCAGGAAATGCCGTCACAGATAACACACACGCAGGCAACAAGTTTCCGGCGTCTCTTGGCGTTTAGGATGGTTCTGCTGATACTGCGTTTCTTTTACACTTCTGGACCGTGGCTCACATAAATAAGTTCACCCTTTTCCTTTACATTGACGTTTGTTGTTTACATTTCAAGGGGAACAAAGGATCAAAATCAACTCACGATTTAGGAACGAGAACATTTACCACAAACCAAGTTATCATGACTTATTTCTGAAAAGGTCGGATGTTTTTAATGGAGAACTGTGTTGGCTTTATGGTTATTATTTTTTTATTTTCTACGACGAAGAACAACGTGTAAGAAGTATCAATTCTGCCATAGGTTAGGGAGAATCGTATATAAATTGAAAAAAAAATAAAAACGACAACAAAAAATAAAAAACAACAACAAAAACAATATAATCAGAGTAAACAGCGCTCATTGCAGGTGGCAACAATTGGTTTAGTGTAGAAAAATTCTGTGAAGAATAGGAAAAGTCATTAAGCACCATGGATACATAAGGTTAGTGTGGAGTTAAGAACCGTAGAAGTAGGAATCAAGTGGCTTTATGAAGCGATAAGCGTAGTGTGGGACGACAGAATAAACTGGAGGACTATAAGAAAAGTCCCAAAGTAAACGACTAAGTGCAATAACAGTAGAGATATGCAAAGATGTGTTTGAAATAATGTAAGGCGTGTTGCAGAGCATTTGGTAAAGAAGTATAACAGATGTTTCTGCCTGCTGGTTTGTGGAGAAGATTAAAAAGTGCAGGACCTGAAAAGGTCCAACTATCCAGATTCCTGTTTTCCGTGTTTTTTCCGATACCACTCAAGACAAATGTAAGGATGGTTCCTTCATAAAAGCGATTGCCGAATTCCTTCCAGTTTCTGGCACACAAAACCTCTCTGCCTCTAATGATCTGGAGATGACGATGACAGATTTAAGCTGTTGACCAAAATTCCAGCGTGGTAAGTGAACAGCCTGAAGAACTCAATTGAAATACGTAGAGGGTTATTATAAGTGATAGAACCGATTTCACAGATGTACTGTTGCTATATTATTTAATACATTGTTAGAAAACTTTTAAGTCTTATACAAAAACCTTAGTTTTTTATTAAATCACAAGTGTTCTATATGTGTCCCGTTATTGATTCTGGAGATATGAAGTCGACAGTCAGTTTCTTGCCACAATCGGTGCTCCATGTCCCTATCAAAAGCACTGTTGGTGCCGGCTGATAGTTCTGGTAGGTTTGTGTTGGTAGAGGAGGCTTAAACATCGAATCTTTCACACACAAATTAATGTGGTTTGATCGTAGAGGCCATGATCAGAATTGTTGATCATCATCCCACCATGACCGATCCATGGATTTCTCAATTTGCTGTTTGAAACGCAGCTATAATTTTTTCTGCAAAGTTTTGCAGCAGTGTATCAAATAATAAAGCTACAGTAAATCTGAGAAATCGGTTCAGTTATTTATAATAACCGTGTATCGTTATATCTGCATTACAGTTCACATCCCTTTGATGACGTAAGCCGTTCAGAATTACGTGACTGTGTGTTGAGCGTTGCTAATGTAAGTGCGATTCTGTGGTGGGCACGGCTGGTTCGTAACTGGCTGTTACTTTCTACGTGAGCTCCCTCCCAAGGACAAGACCGGAACGATGGCGCCCGGGTCGCGCTCGTTTGACCTCAATACCCCTCCGCCAACCAGCTTCACTTACCTCACTCTCGGAATAGCACATTCCCTCTTACTACCTCGGAGTCCAAGGCGATGCCAGTCTTAACAGAGCAACGCATATTAGGGGGCGTCGATAAACAACGTAACTCCATTTTGCCTCCTGTGAACCCACCCTCCTCCCCACGTAGCACGTAGCTTTTCCCCCTTTTGATTCCAGAAGACATTTTGTACTGTTTTCTCTTGTCAGACTATCGCAAAATACATACGGAGATAATTAAATGAAGGAAATATATATTCACATGCTGTTGTGTGTTCTGTTCCTTATTTTAACTGTGACAAATAATATGAATGGAAAGCTACGTGGTCTGTCTCAGAACCCCTCCCCCTCCGCCCACGTAGCGCAGCGTAGTCTTCTTCCCCCCTCTCCCTCTTTAGACCGAGACACGTCGTTTATGGACGCTCCCCTACTGAAATATGTTCTCAAGACATTCAGATTATTTATTTCAGTAATGGACATGCTGAAATATCTCGGTCACCTGTTTGATGAGCTCGAAGATCCCTTTTTTTTTTTTTTTTTTATTTTTTTAATGGCATTTGGCAACGGAGACCATACAGCCAACTCAAGGTAATTATAATTGCTTTCAGTGTATGGACGCCACAGGACGGACAGGACATTCACACAGAAACACAACACTTAACACCCATGCCCGCGGCCGGATTCGAACCGGCGGCCTTCGGCACGCGGATCGAAGATCCCTAACACTTATTTGATATGTTTGGAAGCCAATCGGCTTGTCTTAAAAAAAGACAGGTTGTATTGTAGCTAACCAGTCTTTGTGTGTCCTTTACGTACACTTGATAGCAGTTTCATCACTGTTTGTTTGTGACAGGAATCAGTTGATCTTGTATGTATTAGCAGAACACATTTAACAGCGAAAATCAAAACACGAGGGTCATAACCGTATCTGGCTGATTTGGGATTGGTAATCACGCCTCGACTAAGAGATTGAAATCGAGTAGCTTGGTGCACCAGTTCCCGTAGAAGCAGTGTCTTCTAAAAAGGAAAAAAATTCGCTGATATAATATTCTCTTCGTTTGGCTATAATGTTGCACGGTAGATATCTTAAACTATTGAAAAATATTTTGATAAATTTCTAATGCTCCTTCTTAATTGACACGTTATACAAACCTTCCAAATAATGATCAGTGATTATTATTTTGTCTCCTACCGTATCTCAACTCGAGGCATGTATTATTAATTCAGTCCCGTTTAGTTTTATAATTACAATTAGAAAATATTTCACATAGAAAAACCAGATGAAGTCTTTCAGATTGTGTTTAAAGATATAAGGATTTTGTAGATTTTGTTTATTGGACCACGAACCCAGGGTGGTATGTAAACAAACTACACAAAAAAATTTATAATTGTCTTTTCAGCTGGTAATAACTTGTAATTTTCGTGGATGTTTGCATTCCTTCGCAGTATTCTATGTGAGTAGTGTGGTGAGTGAACAATAACGCTCGGTCCTTGCGTTCCGGAGAACACTGGTTCGAATCCCCATAGGGCCATCCAGATTTCTAGTTTTCTATTGTATCTCGAAATTACTCCAGGCGAATGCAGCGCTGGTTACTTCAAAAGGCCAAGTTCCTTCCATTTCCTTGTTCAGAATTTGTTCCATAAATCATTTTAGTAATACATGTTTATCACTTGGATGCCTTCTGTGCTTGTGAATTATTTCCCCTGTAGGAGATGCTATAAATGAGTATGAAATGTATGGAGTGTACAAAACTTGGTTGGGATTGTATCTTTTGTTTGAGTACTGCATCTTTACAACTGGTAAATGTTTTATTTATGTGATCTGTCGAACTTTTCCCTCAATGAAACCTAAATATCATGCAAGAAGTTTCCTCGATTTTAGCTAATTTCTTGTGGTGGAGGATTCTAGAGCCTGTGAAGGGTTTAAATTTTTGTTAATACCTCCGTCGATAACGTACTTATTCCAGTCAACTTGAAAGGAAGACTTTACCTCTGTTTTTCAGTCTGACATACAGTGCTCATGGCCTATAGTTCCCTGTGATTTGCTACTGTTACTCATTTGCTAAATATCCGTTCAGGCCTCACAGTTCGCAAACCTGAAGCACTAACCACAGTAACATTAAATATACAATTTATTGAAGGGGCATTCGCCATCTGTCCGCAAACCATGAAAATATTGGCTATCGTGTTTTGTGTTGTTCTTTTCGTCAGATGTGTAATTTCATGGCGAAATTTTTTTACCTCTACAGCAGGACTTAATGTGTGGAAACATTAATTGCTCTGCCTGTACACTGCCGTTAGCATATGAAACTATAACAATCTTCATATTAACAGTTTTCATTTCAGCTAATCGGTTGCTTTTGTGCGTTGTTACAATGCAAATACATTTATATCAAGTCTCTTCAGTTTGTTCGGAAAGATGAAGAAATTAATATGCAAGGTTATATAAAAGTATGTGTAAGTTGGCGAAGGAAGTTCAAAAATCTAAAAGTCAACAAGAATACTTACACAATCGAATGTCTGCTATCACCAAAAACTATAGCTTATAATAAAGTAACAAACATCGTATTGTAACGCAAAGAAATGTGAATAATACTATCGTTACGCTTATTTTAGTGTTTATCTTTGATGGAGTGTGCAACCTCAGATTGGCGTGGCGTCCATTATCGAGATGTGTATCTTAAAATGTTAAAAATCGATCATCGTTATCCGACGCCCGATCACATAGGGGCTTAAAACATACCACATATTTTGAGCTAGAATCTAAGCTTTAAAACTGTGAAATCCCCATCAAAATTGTGAGATCCCCATCAAAATCCGTTGGATAATTTTTGCTTGATGCCATAAACAAACGCACCCACAGAATACTTCCTGTTACGGCTTTTGTTTTGGATTAAGAAGCTATGTAAATTATATATATATTTTTTGAAAGTATACAGTATTTCCAGAACTACGTATGTAAGTAAATGAAGCAAAATGGAACGCATGTTTTAAAAACGTGATGCATACGCTGTAGATGTGGATGTAATTACGAGTATCGTCGCCGGCCGAGGGGTCATGGGGAAGGATGCAGTGGGAGGGAAAACCCCTGCGGTGGAGGTAGATTCGGCCGCTATTGTCCGTGAGCCACCGACGAGGAAAGCCTTGCTGCTTGCACCGGGTCAAGTCATATTCGGACGTGACGGGCATTGTTAAGACTGTAGCGCTTCACCGCGCTCGCTTTGGACGCGAACTGCTTCTTATAAGGCGCAGGAAATAACTGTTCGCTAGCCAGGTCAGTTACTCGGCGGAAGTATCCTGCCTTCCTGATTCTTAGTTTAGAAATTACTGGCCACTACACGACAACTTGCCATAGTGAATCTTGGCTCAAACATATTTTACGAGTCAATCGAAAACTCCACAAATAAGCTAGTTCAGTGAAAAATTTGAATTTGGCGCAACTCCTCAAACCTCGTTTTGCAATTCAGTGCAGTAGCAACGTCCTACGTTAACAGGTGGCAGCACTGAAGCCGCTTGAAAATTGGCTGACACCGATGATCGTATTAAGGTGGCCATACACGATCGCTCCATTCGTCCAAATGGAGCGACGCCACTCCATTATCGTGTCGTCTGTGGGGAAACTGATGTGGATGACGTAGACTGACAGGATTATTTGGATATCCGGTCAGTCCAATATCCATCAGTCTCGTCCATCATGCCATCAAGCCGACTGACGGTGTGTGGGGAAAACCACGTGGAGCGACATCAAGCCATCACTCCAGTCGGCTCGTGTATGGTGAAACCGCGGTCCAAACAGTTTTCATTCTGTCGCCGACCACCGAGCAGACAACATCAGTGCCTTGAGTGGACTATGCAAGCATTGTACCATTTCTTTTTTGTTTTGAATCTTCTATTGAAATATTTGTTTCGCTACTAGTTAAATATTATTTTGAATGTAGAATTGAAAATAATACAGTTTTAAATATTATTAAGTAACAATTTGAACGATATTATTTTTTAAAAATAATGTCGTCTCAATAAGACTTTGTGCTGGAGATTATTGAGAAGTATAAGGATTTACTATGCTTGTAGGATCTCTAATCCTGACTACCATGACAAAATATAAATAAATATGGTAATAGATCAATTGCTAATATTATTTAAAAATAAAGACATAAACGCCAACAGAGAAACCGTGTTGGGAAAAAGAAAGATAATTGTTTGCAGACTTCTTTTTAAAAAAGATCGTAGTATGATAAAATTAATTTTATATGAGCCTACTTGTTTAAACATGTTGTTTTACAACATGTGACGTACCTGTCACTAATTTCGGCCTGCTAAACTACTTAAATCTGTTTTATAATCATTTTGTAGTATTTTTCAAAGTTTTCATAATATCAAAGCTTATTTTTCACAATTCGCACTTTTTTGACGTTTATTTAATGCTCAGAATTTGTATTCAGTATTCGATAGTTAGAATATGCTTTGAAATTAATTCGGGCTCATTTTATTTAGTACTTGGCATAAGTAGATTGTTGTATATGAAATTCATTACCTATTGTTGTATGCTTCGCCTAGTTTTTCATTGTCGTGGCTGACTGGAGTGATGGAATGATGGTGGGTGTGCTACGCTTTTGGATGTCATCCGCATGGAGCGATCGTGTATGGCCACCTTTAGACAGCGTTCTGTGATGGAATTCTTGAATGCGGAAGGTGAATGCCCGTGCGCTTTCATGTACGGTGCACTGTTACACGATGTGTTTGTCACTGTAGAGAATCTTAAGGACAAACACCGTTGGCTGACGAAAATCGGAGCGGAAGGCCGCCGACTGCAGTGACTACGCAAACATTCGGCGAGTCGATGACGTCATTCGTGGTGACCGCCGAGTGATGGCAGATGAATTGTCCCCCTCATAAAAGGCAGTGTAATGAGGATTAGTCAACAACTGGGGGTACTCAAAACTTCGTTCATGGTAGATATCAAGAATTTTAACCAACCAGAATAAAGAGACGGAAAAAACAATAGCTTCCACTTGGAGGGAGAGGAGTTTATGGAAAAAATTGTTGCCGGAAGCGAAACGTGGGTTCATTTTTTTGAACTTGAATCAGAGGCAGTCAATGGAATGGCATCACATAACCTCAACGAGCAAATTCAAAACTATGCGATCGACAGGGAATGTTATGGCAACAGTGTTCTAGGTTCCAGAGAGGCGATTATTGTAGATTTTTTTGGAGCAGGGATACACGATAAATTCTGTCCAATATGTCAAAACTCTGAAAAAGCTTAAACCACGTCTGCAGCGAGTTCTTCCAACAAAATCGTCGATGTGTCAATGGCTTAGGAAGCAGGGGCATGCTCTTTACCACACCGGAATACATGCCCTTTTTAAAACTGGGAACAAAACTGTATAAATGGATTGAGATTATATTGAAAAGTGACAAATTAATCGTCAGTGTTGTGGTTTTCACAATTAAAAGGTGAAAAGGACAGGAGGCATTAGTTTTGGCCCGACCCTAGTGTATTGTGTGAGATATCGTTGTTCTGCTTTATCGACTAAGGTCAAAGTTGCATTTTGCTTTCAGATTGAGTACACTCTCTTCTCTGGACTAACAACACGTGTACAGTATTGATATGTAGAAACTAGTCATTAAATTCTCTCAAACTGGTAAGGAAGTCTTCTCCGATGTTGTAAATTGTTGCAATAAGTGTCTACTTCTGAAATAAAATTAATTTCATACGAAATTCTAACTGTTTTATAGTAATTAGGTTAAAGTCTTGATTTTTCTATCATACATTACAATATTTTTTTAAGTTTTTGGCAACCCGTTAAGTTCCTAACAGGAATCAAGTTATTGACTCAATCTGGTCAATTCAGCCTATTAATTTTTGTTTGCACGAAAAAACTAATCGGATGTTTTTTGCATACGAAAGTATTATTCTGTCCATGGAAATAATATATATGGATGAACTTACGTTACCTAAATTCACAAATTTGCTTGAAACATTATTTAATTTTACAATTTTTGGTGGTTTAATCGAGGTCAAGATCAAATGAGATATCCCTAACATTTACGAAAACACTATAAGAGTTTTCCTATTTTCATTATTTTATGTGTTTTTTTAATAATAATTCATATCGTTTTGACTTATGAAGATGGAAACAATTCTGTTTTGAGTGACAAGAAGGGAAGGATAAAATCAAATAAAAGATGAGTGAAAAGGGTAATTTTTCTGTTTTTGATAACAGATTGCTTGGTGTGCGTAGGGTCGTGCTTTGTTCATTGTGGCTGGGTGGGAGAAAGTCGTGCTGTATTGTGCGTAAACAATGACTTACAGAATTCCTTATCGAAACGATACTAAATTTCGGAGAACTTTTTTAAACAAGGGTGGTATTTCAGTTTTGCAAAAATTAAGTAGAGATACCGTTTAGTTCTACGATTCACTGCAGTGCGGGTAAACATTCCTTGATGAAGCCGAGTGCGGCTCGTGTGTTAGGTGAGGAAGCGGGGTCGACCGCAGACCACACACATTCAGGGTCAGGGCTGCGGAAATACCACACCACACTGCACAAAACCTCCAAGACAAAGCGCGTCTTTAGATGTGCTTACTAGTCAAGGTTTTTGGTTTTACATAGTTTCTCGAGGATAGGCGTTATTTATTTTACGCCTTGTTTCTTCCCACTTCGTCGCCACTAATCCGTATGCTACGTAAACTGTAATTTTGGGATGTATATAATATATAAGCATCTCTCTAGCGTATATTTTTCTAGCGGCACATTTTTCCGGTACTGACTTATGGCTACAAGACTGTAAAAATGAATGAATTCATCAACAGGAATTTATAACGGCTCTAAGAGCTATGGGAAGGCCAGTAATGGGTTTCACTAGAAAATTCAACAAGAATGCGACAGACAGAAGATCATCTACAAAGATCAATGACAACTTGCAAAAAATAACAGCCTCCTCGAAATGGCAGTGGGTCGACAATGTTGTTCAAGGAGAGGTTGGACCAGTGGGACGAAGACATACGCCGAGTCGCTGGAGTTACCTGGCAGAGACCAATCTGCTTTAAGAAAACTATTGAAATTTTATCTGCTTTCTTGATTTTAAGAGGCTTCACTATTAGACTATCCAAATGGCACATCAATACTAATCTCACGATCTCAATGCACAAGATTATTGTCGCACAAGAAATAAGAAGTTCCGTTTTCAAGTACTAAACTTGAAAGTACTCGATGAGGCAAACATAATATCGACAACTCATTGCGATGAACAAAAGGAGCTTCACTAAAAATTGCATTAATCTTAGTAGTAACCATTGAGCTAACTAAGACTGTCTAATTTTTGTAATCTGTGAGTGCCGTGGACATCCTTTGTGGATGGAATACAGTGACGCTGTAGAAGGAGGAGGGGATTAAAAGGTTAGGGTGTCTTGTTCTATACGTTTTGTTGTATTCCGCGGTTATTGTATCAATGAACAAGTATTGAGACGCTGCGTAGCATCCCGTACAGTACTGTAAAATCTTGCCGCCCTGTCACAGCACGACTAGGTATAAAACAACAAAGGCGCACCGCACAGCGATTGATAATACAGACTACCTAGCCTGGCCTTTGGAAAAACCAGCGTTCCATTCCTCGTTCGGCACTCCTGATTACGATTTTTCATGGTTTTTCGAAATCGCTCGATGTGAATGCTCTAATGAATCCGTCTCCCTGGCTGATTTTTCTTCTCATTCCCCCCACCCCTCCCCCTTTCGCAGATCCTTCCCACCCTAGTCACTCCGTAGGTTGCGAGTCGTTAGCACCTTTTTTTTTTTTTTTAAAAATCTCCACATTCGTTTGATGAGAAAATAGGTGGGGGAAAAAACTATATGCGTAATTTAAACTCGCTGGCACACTCAGCACGCGGCTGTATATTCCATCAAGAGGGCTGATTCTAGAAGCAGCTTAGTCTTATTTCTGTTCTGAGTAGATACCTGAATCATTTTGTGAAGCCGATGGTGATAAGTTCGTGACTGTTAGGTCCATAAAACACTAAACGCCCTCTCTATTAAATTCAGTGGGTGAATGTCTCTACGAACATATGGCTCCCGTTATACAGTAAGTATCCTGGTGAACCGCGAGGAAGGAGAGCTCGCTGGCGATAGTCTATTGAGTTACAGAAATCAGTAAATAATGAGGAGTCACGCACAAATTATTCCTCTGTTACCTCATTTGGGTTATACTCAGTTTTGGATTGGGTGAGCTACTGATGTTTGCAGGAGCAAATTTCTCCATCACCGAACTTTCCTGCTCGATTTGTGGTGTTGTGATACAGGCTACAGTTCTTCGCCAGCCGCAAGTAATATTTAACACTGTGTATAGGATCTATAGCAACATTACGTACCTGACAATACGAACGTATTAGATTCATGAAACAAATCTCTCGGACGTTACATCCCATTAAAGAAATTTCGTTCGTTTATTTAGATATTGTACATCTAAGATGCGCTTGTCACTCAGATATACTTTTAATTTCTGCTATTTGTAATAAGCAATTTACGCTATTTTTATTTAATGATGCTTCCAAAATCTTTTTAAATCACATCCCATACAGTTACATTTTAGCATCTTTTGCCCATAAAATACTTGCTTAACAATTTCGCCCATTGGCAGAGTGCAGCAAAACTTCTTCCCTAGTTTTGTTTACGTGTTGGAAGGAGAGTGTTAGTTCTAGGGAGGCGTTACCTGTCGGAAAAGTTTTGTTTCCCGCCAGTTTTCGCTGAACCGTCGCATATTCGTGAATTTGATTGTTCATAATTTTGTCATTTATAGGTTGGATTCCTAAAAATTCCTTCCTTAGTTAATGATATTACCAAAGCGGATAATTTAATCTTTAAAGTGATGCCTCATTTATTCATTTTTGTTAAGTGTCGAGGGAGAAAGATGGCTTGTCACAAAAAACACCTTTTACAGATAATATAATTATATGATTGCACGATGCGATCAGTAGATATGTGTTTGTTGTGCTTACGCGATGTGAACGAAACATTTTTTTTCTAACTTATACATTGTTTTTAAGAGAATATTAAGTTCCAGCGATGTTAGAGCTGGTCAAGTATACAAATACTTTTTTTCCATTGAAAATTTAATGCACTGTCGATTTTGGAACCTTTTTGCTACCAGCGCTATCTCAAAAACGTACATCTCAGGAACTTGAAACTTATTCCCAATTTCGACTATGTAGTACGTTAATACTAAAAACACGTCTACGTTAGTAGGTCACTCTTGAGCTAAAACAGGTTGTTTTCTCCTCTCGCAGTTCCTGCAGTACGTAGTCTCGGCGGAGCATTTAATTGTGAAGCGCTGACAATTGATGCAGTTTCTAGATAGTTGTGCTCGGCTTGTTATCCTGTGTGTGACGGCTCTCCGTGGAAGGCAGCTGGTTAGCCTGTGAGCCCGCCCGATACGATCTCGATTCCTAGCAGCTGCAGTCTGCGACAGTCGTGAAACAAACTGCTGCGATCGACAGATACGCGGAACGGCCGCGCAGACCTTGTGTGTTGCCCTCTCACAGGACACATTTTCACTCTCCAGGCACTATTACATGCAGGGGAGAGGGAAATAATTGCTTGGGCTGGTTTCTGTTTGGACATTCTGCTACCGACGAATTGTGTGTTCAACCATGCAGTGTACAAGCCATACACTTTCCTAATTAGTATTCGTAATTTGACGCCGTTTACTAAACTTTGATGTGTGACAAAGATACCTTAACTGACTCAAAAGATGTTACGTTTTACTGAATAGTGAGTTTAAAATCTTCAAAAAGGAAAAAAAAAGCATGAGAATCATTGATATTATCAAAACAGTAGTGACTATCGCCGATGAGTAGTTTCATATGATTACTAGTAACTCGGGTGTTTTTGAATATTATACGGAAACGTTCAGTACTGATTCTTGCAAAATCTTTACCGATTACGGGTTTTCTGTGCATTTCAGAACCCATAGGGAAAAATGTTTGGATAGTCCCGGTTTATAGAGTTCGGAAACACATAGCAACTCTCTTTCCTCCCTTAGGATACGCCGTCTAAAATAGTCATAAATTTTAGCAGGGCGTTAAAACTGAACTGGCATATGTGAGCCACTATATTATTCTTGGTTAGCGGTTGAAGTATCTGTTTTCTATATCTTCCGAAATAGTCTAATTCGGAACGAGTTCAATATACAGGCTATTTATTTGTTCACATCCTTCTATCGGTTCATAGCTCATCGTCATCACTGCTATTCGGTAAGGCAGGTTTCCATTTGCTTGCTCTCCATGATCTGCTGTCCTCTACCAGCCTCTTCAAGTCCACGAAATTTCCGGTTTCCTTGATGTCATCTATCATTTTGTGAGTTCATAGCTGTAATAGACATATTTTGTTTGAACAGAAATACAACGAAGAGGGTCTTTAACAGCAGATAATGTTATTTGTAATAATCAGTAGAACCTCGGTAAGTCAAACCATGATAAATCGCGCAATGCAGAAGGAAAAAATGTTCTGTTCTGTATACAACAGACAATACTATAGATATGACATTCGAATTATTTAAAACAAAAAAATCCTGACTTTATTTTTTCGGTATTTTTGTGTATGTTATCTTAAGAATTTGTAGGTATACGTAAACATAAAAAAATTAAGTTCGGAATGAACATTACCGCTATAACACGAATTTTTATTTATTTCATCTCTCTATCTCAAAATTAGGTAGGATAGAGTCTAAACCTCTGCAGGTCGAACATGTACCTACAGAAACCTGTGTAAGTCAAAATCCTTCATAAGTCGAAAGTTCAATAACTTTAAGTTCGACCGAGGTTCTACTGTAATAATCGACAGAAAGTGTGTAACTGTGCAACTCTGCCACATAGATAATTAAATCTTACACTTCCATTTCACTAGAATGAATTACGATGCAGCGTTCACTTTTCGCTTGTACTGTGTGTGAAAGATGAAAACTTTTAAAAGACAGAACCAAGGAGTTTCATTCGATTTTGCACTACTTGCTGCTTTGTACAAAATTTATCTTTTTTTCTCATGCCTCTAGTTTACATAGTCCAGTATGTGCCATCTTTTATAAAATAAAGTGAATTAGATGGATACTACTTTCAATTTTGAGATACTAGGTTTGATAATTGCTTTTATCCTGTCCCGTGTCCAATTACCATGACTTGTCGAAAACGCGCTCAATGCCTTCCAGTTGGAGAGCTGGACAGCGTCAGCTCGTTGTAGTGAGTGGGGCGAGATTTACTGGTGCGGGGCTGTGCGTGGGGGCAGCGCGACCTTGGGGCCGTGCAACGTCCTTGCAGCTGGCTCACCCCGGGACCACGTATGGGTGCACTGCTCCGAGCTGCGCGCACCCAAACAAGGCGGCGCGGTGCACGCAGGTGGCTGGCTGGCCAGTGTTGCCAACCACGGAGCACCACGACTGGGCTGCTAAATTTTTTGACAAATGTAATTCACAGAGTTTTATCTGCATTTTCATAGACTTGAAGGCGCCGCTTGGGTGCACAGGTATGTCCATTCAAAAAATAAGCCAATGCTCTGTCTTTGTTTCAGGTTACGCTAGCCGTACCATTGCGTTTGACGAATACATCCTCATTTCTTCACCCACTGTAATTGTGCTCATACAAATATGCTTTTAGTTTAAACTAGATGACCCATATGCGAAAAATTTTCCGGGTAAAATATATATTTAACAATTGTATAGCAAAACACTACTCCGTGCGAAAATTCCGCAAATAAAATACCATGTACACCGAAGTTTGTCATTTGTAATAGATTGAAGGAAGAACTTGGTCATTAATGGCAATATCTTTCCGATTTCACCTGAAGCTTTCCCTTACTGGAAGCCGAAGAGTCGCAGATATCACTGGAATACACCAAACAAGTAAGCTGAACAAAACAGATATGTGGAGCTGCTGTGCAACGGTAACGCGATCAGTCGTTATTGATGCCAGCGAAACCTAGCGGCTTGGCTCTGAACTCTCATACGCGTGACCTTGACAGTTAATACTTTTGCCATTAATGGTCGAATTTCGAAAATTTTATTTTTGATGTTATCAAGGCGCAGACCTTAATATTTAAAAAGATACCTAATTTATCGATTTCGGTTAGGTGTCAAGGGAGATAAATGGTTAGTCGCAAAAGAAACACGTTTTAGAAATGATGATACTTTTGCGTCTAAAGGTAGATTCTGAAAAATTCTTCGATTTAAAATACGATATTATCAAAGTGGAGATCTTAATGTTTAAAATGTAACCTCATTTATCAGTTTCGGCTTGATATGAAAGGAGACAAATGGTGTATTGTCTTGATGCTTATCTATGGTAATAATACATAGCGGAAAAGAATGGAAGGATGTAAGGGATTAGATGCGGCAAGTCCAACTCTGGTTCGAAAAGCAATCGGAGACTAGATTCATAGAACAGTTTCGTTTGCAAAAGGGAAAGACGGTGTGAATGAGGCACACGCGGGTCGAGCAGTGCAGTTACCGAATGAAGTAGTGGGTTGTGAGTCGCCAGACAACATGAAGCAGTAACAGAGTGAAGAGTTAACGTACAGCGCAAAAGGCTTCTTCTGGCCTCGCCGAATTTCATACTAATTTGTGTTGGTATAGGGTAGAACGAATAATGGACACTATTATTACATTTACTATAGTTATACAACGCAGTGAGCGGTCTGGTCCCTCAGTGGTTAAGGCGCTTTCTTTCAAAAGTTGTGGGGCGTGCCCCGGGCTCAATTTTTAAGAGTTATATTTGTTCTGATATGATCTGTGCCAGGAAGTTCCGCGATTCTGACCCATATTAAACTGTAAGTTATATACGAAAATAACTGGAAAATAACTGGCCGTCCTATCTTTGACACATTAGGTTAGTAAGCCTCTGTGTTGTGGATTAAGTTAGTTATACAACACAGCAGGCATTGTATCTTCACAGTACATAAAATAAGGTACGAATCTTGTACTGCTGCTTCATAACATCATTGGCATAACGCGTTTCTGATTGGAACTCTAAAGAAGATTATTGAGAAATTAGTCCGGTAAGTTCGTGGTATTTTCAGTCACATGACAACAGATTGTGCAGTTTTTCAGCTTAGCAATTCTGCTGTATTTTCTAACGGGTTTTGTTGATGTTTATTTGATTTATGGCTTCCAGCAGGTTTCTCAGATTCAATCATATATATGCTTATGCAGTTTATTTGGCTCCTGTAATCAAAGCAGTTATCACTCGCCTATCTAATCGTATTAATAGTTGCCGTCCTGCAATAATCCTGTCAGCAACCTGACAAGACTTTTGAAAGGAGTTTAACTGTCGAAAGGTTTCTGGTCCTGACGCCGTTGTTGGATGGAACTTATAAAGGCCTTCCTCTCTGACGTAACGTTGCTTTGTGGATTAAGCTGCAGTGCCTCTGTGGATCGGATTCCGCGTAAAACTGCAGGTCTCATTTACCCTTTAGAAAGCGCTGGTTATGTGGGAGGGTACAACAGAGATAGCCTGAACAGTTAATGGTCCAATTCTGTCATGAAACCACCCGGAGTTATTGTATTTGTTACTCAGTATTAAAATGAACTGAGTGATGCGATTGAAATTGACCAATCTGCTGCAACAATGATGTGAGTTCCATAGTTTACCGTAGTCACTGCAGATGGATACTGAGCCCATCGGGTTGAGCGGTAACTCTAGGACGTGGTTCAAACTCCCCACCCGGTTTTCTATGATTTCCCGAAATCACCCCATGCGAACGCTGGGATATTTACTTCGAAACGCCACTGCCTGATTTCTTGTCTCAATCCTCTCCCTCCTCTAATGACTCCTATATCGACGAAGCGTAAACCCATGAATGAGAGGATATTTCAGACTGTTTTAACGATTTCATCACCGTTTTTTTACCCGACAAACTTTTTTCCTTTAAGGACTTTCACGTCAGAGAGACTCCGAAGTAGTAGTTTGACTGCTTTAGTGCTGGAGATTCAGACGCTCTCTTCTTACATCTCCGCCGTTGACCTTATAATGGAAATGGCAGAAGTTGGGGACCTTCGTAACATTCGTCTAGGTAGCCTAAAAACTTTAAAGGTATAATATTACGAGTATTAAACAATATAATCTTGTTTTTTTCCCCATATGGAATTCGAAAGGTTTGGTTGGGGAAACCTAATAGCAGCGGAAAGGAAGGAAAGACTATGAACGGTGGAAAAAATATTATATATGATTTATACTCATCTGTTTGGCTATCTGAGGAAGACGCGGAATTATTGTCCTACTCGTCTGTGAACAGGTTTGACGTAATTCTCCCATTCTTTTGTATCGTGTGCTTATATTTCTGCATTTACAAATAAAAATTGTGTTCCCTTACGCCTTTAGCTGTGTGATCTCCACAATGTTACAGTCTAACAGTGTTGTGAATGTGAAGACATGTTGCGCTGTTGTTTCTGGTGTTCGTCGTAACCTGATTTATATGTGTGTGTATAATTTTTGTTGCGTGTCGCTGCGACGGACTGAGTTGCGAGTCACGTCCCGGGGCCGGGATCTCATCAGCGCTTTTGTCTGTGCGTGCCAATACCGGCGTTATGTAAATAGCGCTTCATTAGTGGCGCCCGCTCCTAACTCGGTTTCGGCTCTTTTGTGCCGCCGGGTCCAAGACACGGTCTCCGTGCTCACTGCATCCGTCAGAGGGAACCTTCACAGAACACGGTTTGTATCAAGATACGAAACTCCTCTGGCAGAGTTTTAACCGTTGCCTCGATAAGCGGTGTTCAAGAAAAATAAGGGCTGATACGTGAATGTGGTAACTATATTGTAATTCCTATTTGTAACAAATTACTGATGAAGTTTACAAAAACACGCCTGACGAATTGTTTGGAATGTGCTTCAGTTTAACAATACTGAGACATTAAACGCTGACTTTGAGCTTATTCTGGAATGTGTCTGCAAACATCAGCGGTTGAAAGGCATATGTTCACACGTGACCAGCTGTTAGAGTAGGAATGATGTCATAAGTTTTAATCAAGGATTGAGTTGAGGTATAGGGTTATTATAAATGATTGAAGCGATTTCACAAATTTACTGTAGCTATTGTAATGAACATATTGTCACAAAACTTTACATATAGAAAAACTCGAAATTTTTTGTTTTGTTTTGTTTACATATTGCATGTGCGCTTTGTGTGTGTGCCCTTACTGATTCTGCCCATATCAAATCGACAAATAACTTCTTGTGACACTAGGGGCAGCATGTTCCTATCTGTTCAAAAGTAGTGTTGTGCAGAGCTTAAAGTTCTACTAGGTTCGTTGGTAGAGGAAGCTAATCTTTCACATAACCCCCCACCCCTAAAATTTTTTTCGTGAGATCTTAAACATTACATTGAGAAACTGATGGATCGGTGTGATGGGGATGATGATCAGTAATTTCATGGCCTCCACGCTCTCACGACCTAACCCCATGCATTTGTGTCTGTGTTGGGAGGGGAGTAATATGTCAAAAAACTGAGTTTTTCCATATTAGTGTAAAGTTTTGTGACAATATGTGCTATAATATAGATAGGCTACACTAAATATGTGAAATCGCTTCAGTCATTTATAATGACCCTTTATATTTCTACACTTGCTTTCCCTACTAACTATAATGGTCATTTAAAATTTCGATACTTCGCCGGATCTTACAAATTTTAGAGCAATTTGTAGCAGTATTGGTTATTGTAATGTGGCTGTGGGTAAAATGCTTTTTGGATGATAGAAGTACACGAATAATAATGTTCAGAATCCTTTAACACCCTTTTCCAGAATGTTTTTTTTCCAGATTTTTCCTAAAGGTTCATATTTCAGTAAATTATGGAGGAAACAAACCATTAAGTCATTCGAGGCACATTTTGTTCCACAATCAAGACATTAAAATCAGTATTAAATGCGTTTATTTGTATTATACTCAAGTTTTTAGAAACAATTTTGATTTATGAACGCCATCTCCATTGCAGTGGATCGAGGACTTTCCGAAATCAAAGGGGTTTGACCTTCGTATTTCCTTGTCATACGTCAACCAATCGCAGTTGAAAATATATCAACTTCCAGAAAAAAAGAAGTAAAAAAATAAAATTGTATGTCAGAAGAGTATCGTTTGTTCATGGTTGAATAGAATAAACTTAACAAAGATTACTGTAAAAGTTCTCATTTTGAAGTATTTAACTAAGAACTGCATCATGATTGGTTTAAATACTTTGCATAGTGCTGACAACACTCCTTGAGCCCTGCGATCGTTTGAACATGGTGGGTCGTTCAGAAGTGTCTTGCCACAAGTAATATAGGAAGTAGCTGTGAAGTATGTATAAATCTCCACGGTTTCATTACCAGTAGGCCTACTGCATGGACTTTAAACGAGTAATAGTTCTGAAAAATATTAACGTCTTCAAAAAAAAAAAAAAAAAATAAAAAAAATACAAAGATTTAGATCAGGGGTGGCCAACCCAAATGATCTTGCGGGCCACTTTTGGAAAAGCATCATATCTCCGCGAGCCGCATATAAAATTATATATCCCTACATTAGATTTACACCCACTATATACCTTTTTATGGAGCTAAAAATTGAAATATAATGAGTTGTTGTTATTATGTTTACTGTCATTCTTATATATAAACATAGATAATATGGTAATAATGGTAGTGAACGCACATTGTAAAGAAATATATAGCACAAAAAAGGATATATAAAAAATGTATCAATATAAATGAAATAACTTTTGAAAATATGGATGCACAAATAAATGTATTTTTTAATACATTGGGTTTCACTGCTTTGGCCATTATAAAATATATTTTGTAAAAGTGTGATGAATCTCGCGGGCCGGAAAAATATTCAAGGCGCACCGCATGCGGCCCACGGGCTGGCCACCCCTGATTTAGACGGTACCTGCAGCAATGTTTGTAACAATATGTTAAACATTTCCTCTGTCTTAGGACTATTTTATTAAAAAGGCATTCTGAATCATAGCCATTCAGCCACACTGTTTCTTATTGCTTTTTATTTTCTTGTATATAACACACTTTATCACGGTTAGTAATAATGAAAAGTGGCTGAACAACACACACAATACTGAGTTAAAGCCACCTATGCCTAGGGTCGGATTCGAACCTATGATCCCTGAAACACGAAGCCACTCATACGCTACTGGGACCGGTCTTTGGAATATAGTCTCGGTGAGTGTTACGTAGAAACTGGAAGTGAAACGGTGCTCATGTTCACTACTTCTTCTCTTGAGTTGCTGCTTGCAGTTAGCATCGCTCAGTGGAAACTCGTGATGTAAAGGTCAACAAGTGTCGTTATAACTGTAGACATATCATCTTGTTTCTCATGGAAAAGCCACTTGATGACCTGCTCGAGGAGATTCTGCTGGGGAAATGCAGCCGTGATTTTATGTTACACAGTTTCCAAATCAAAAATATGACTTCAGTTCATCATGCTTCATACTCCAACATCAAAATCTCCTTACTCTGAAAGTTTTCTTCGCCGTTACACTCAGTGGCGTAGCTAGGTCAACAAGGGCCCCGGTGCAAAAAAATTTATTTTGGTCCCTCAGGCCAGATGGGCGACCTTTTTTTTTGCTTTGTGTTGCTGGTAGGGGCCCCCTGAGCTGAGGATGGGGGCCCTTGAGTTGTGCTTAGGGGCCCCTGAGCAATGGTTGGGGGCCCCACTCAGCAGTGAGGGGCTTCCTGGGGCCCCCTTAGACGACTGTAGAGCTAAAAAAAAAAAAAAAAAAGTTACCAGTTTGCCATGAAGGCTCGTGGGCTCTCTCAACCGCGCTTGGGGGCCTCCTGAGCGTGAGAGCCCCGGTGCACTGCACCGCCTAGCCCCATAGTAGCTACGCCCCTGGTTACACTCGATGTCTGTAACTCCGTCTATGGTGCCACTGACGATGACTACTGCCGAAGCGCATGATTTTATACGATTTAAACGACTGCAATATATCTCTCCAGATACACTCATTGTCGTCCTGTATGTTAAATTAATACCGGAGTGTAAGTGGAGCGGCCAGACGTTGAGCCCATCGTCTCTAATTAATGCGGTTGTGGGAGAAACGAAAGTCTTAAGAACTACCTCCGCAAGATTTGCTACGCAGGACAGACTGAACACGTAATGGCTCCCGCTGTGAGCGGTGTCACGGGCGGCTATAAAGCGTCAATTTATTGTTTAATTTAGTCCGAGGCCGGCGCGTAAAGCCGAAGTCCGTTGGTCGCCAGAACGACTTCGCCAAATGTTCTGCTAAGACGCTGGATTGGCGACTCAACATTAATCTGTGTCACGACCAGGCAAAGTGAGGATCGGCAGATCGCGATATTCTAGCAAGTCGGAGAGCACTTTGACTGCCAAAATTACGTTAACACTCCATTAGTGTAGAATGGTGCCATCAACTCATCTTACGATTGACGGCTAGTCAACTATTGATAAGAAAAATACTGGAGGAAGATGAGGGTGAAAGCCTGTTGCAGAGCTCAATCGGACTCAGAATTGTCGCTCAAGATTTGCTCTGTCCGGTGAAAGTTTTCTCAATGACAGGGTTACCTCAGTAGGACGACTTGCTGAGGAATGTGGCAGCATGAAACACGCGTAGAAATCTTTTAAGGGGGCATCCATTAATTACGTGAGATTTGGTCGGACCCGACCCACCCCCCACGAATCGATCTTGCAACTTTTAGAGACCTTTTTTTTTTTAGATCTCATGCTCCGAAGGGCGGTTATACCCCCCTAAAGTCAGTTTTTACACCCCTAAATTCGACTTTCGCGTCGTTTGCAGACTTTTTTTTTTTTTTTAGCCCTACCATTCTACAAGAATTTCAAAACATCAAGTGAGATTTCGCCAGAACCCACCCATCCCCATCCACCCCCTTTTCACCTGACGTAATTAATGGACGCCCCTAAACAAGTGCCAGCAATTGGACTGAGTCTGATATGTTATCTCAGTGAAAGTCGGTAAACTAGCTCGCTTAGCCAAATTCAGTTATCTAAAACAAGTTCTAGCGATTTAAATCTTTCATTAGTTCTGTTAGTGAACGTCTGTACCTACCATTTGCATCGTACGCAATGACTAAAGATTGTAGTAAACATTGTAAATTGCAATGAATCTTTTCGCCAAAGTTTGTGGACAGTAAGTTGACTATTGCGACTCATCGTGGCAACGCTCTGGCCTGGCATTCTGGAGGACGTCGTTTCGAATCCCCGTCCGGCCATCCCGATTTGGGTTTTCCATGGTTTCCCCAAATCATTCCAGGTGAATGCCGGGATAATTCCTTCAAATTTCCATCGCCGAATCCTGTCCCATTCCTTGTCTTCATTCCTTTCACACCTTTAATGATCTCGGCGTCGATGAGCCGTAAAGTCATAAGAAAAAAATGCTAACCATTAGTCTTCACCAGAACTTCTCTCGCATTTATTGACAGTTGATCAATTCTTTGAGTAGAGACATTGAGTTACATTATTATTATTATTATTTCGTGTGGTCCTAATGACTTGGTGACAGAGTTTCTTATCGGCTGCACAGTCCACCTCGGGCGTAGCGGTCTGAGTCGAGTAGCCCCAATAATCCTTCCGGGTAAAGGGCACGTACAGTTAACCGTGAAACGCGAAACGTCATAGAATCTTCACAGATACAAAGCAAAAAAAAAAAAAAAGTCCCAGTCATGTGCCTTCACTATATGAGCAAACAGACCGCTCGAGTCTGATACATTGTGTTGCGCGTCCAGCCGTTCTGGGATGCGATAGTATTGCTTACCAGAAGTGATCTACTAACCATTAATAGTGGGTATAAACACCGCTTCTTATGAAACGAGTTCCAACAATAGAAGTGAATAGTCCAGTACTGATATCAAATAGTTTTTGCACCTTATCTCGAGAAATTTCATCTATTGGAGCACTATTAATGTCTTACAACACTTTACTCTTTGTAGAAACATAAAATTCGTCGACGCTAATGTCTTGTGGTTGAGATGATATTTGATATTGGTTACAGCTTGCTTAGCGCCGATTAAATTCTGTTGTGTTGATTCACAGAATTTTGTGAAAGAAGACATATAGTTTTTACCTCCTTAACATACATCGCGTGGTTGTTGAGTCATTTGGGCATGGTCGGGGTTGTCGATAAAAAAAATCAGACACTGAGTTCAATAAGTGGGTCGGCTTACGCCACTCTCCAGACAACTTTTTCAAGTAAATTACCGGTATTACTGCTGTTTAACTTGTGCCATAATGAAATAAGAATCATTTCCTTGGTCATTTTCGGTAGATGTAAGTTGCTCGTTGCTGAGTAGACTACATTATGTATATGGAGCCCGGTGAGTTACGTGAGTTACGTAATAGAAGAAGCAACGCGGCTGTATATCCAGAAACTCTGTAGTGGTTCTGGATACTGAGTTCCTTGTGGTGGAGGGGGGGGGATGGGGAGGAAACGTCGGAACCAACACAGAAGCGGTGTTTACCCACTACTGCCGTTATTCATCAACAGACTTACCTGTAGAACAGAGAATTTCAAAAGTGTTTATGTTAACAAAAAAAACTATCCTGCACTTCTGAAATTTTTTTTGTGTTTGACTAAAGCTTTTTTTGATAGTTGTAAATCTGTTTCCGCTAAAATAGTTGTAATCACACAGATGTTCTTTGTATGGGAGCCATCTGGTGCTGTAGTCTTCCTCTCCTCTCAGAAATTTCTTTGTTACACCCATGTGCTTCCATTTTGAGAAGCATGTTGAAAGCCATTTCGGACGCATCTCATTGTTGCCAGATATGACGAAGAAGCAGCACGCAGAGCCGCAGGAGACAGTGGTTGCCTTGACCTCGCTGCCCGTGGTCGTTGTTCGTGGAAGGCTGGTGGGCGTTAACAATTTATTGTGCTCGGCCGGCCGCTTCCCGGAATCCGGGGGGACATAACACTCCACGCGACCTCGCAACACGCTCCCAGAGGAAATTTTATCCCTGCTCCTAACTCAACCCTTACTCAAAATATCTATGTATTGTGCACGTAGGAATCAGATTTTGAAATGCGGAGTAAATGTGATTGGTTTACAAACTTTATTCTCCAAGTTGTTTTTTTTTTTTTTTCTTTTAGAAACTGCCTCTAGTCTGTTTTGAAGTCGCATATTACACCATGAAAATGTTATATGTTGACAACGCTTCAACTTCGCCATTCTCTGGACGTGGTTTTCACCACCCCTTTGGATGTAGTTGTCCCCTTCTTTGAAGATGGTCTGTCGCGAATTAGACTATTTAAAGTATTGCAATGTTGTTGCAGGCTATTTTTTCCCGCAGTTGCTAATTGAAAGGATAACGCCAATCCAGCTGTTTAATTTGTTTATTGTTGTGTACCGAGCGTGGCGGCTGAGCGGTTAACGTCCCGGCCTCGCATTCTGGAGGACGCCGGTCCGAATCCCCGTCCGGGCATCCAGATTTGAGCTTTTCATGGTTTCCACAAATCACTGCAGATGAATGCCGGGATGCTTCCTTCGAAAGACCCCGCCTCTAATGACGTCAACGAAGCGTAAAGCCATAAGTAAAAAAAAGCGTATTGTTGTGTGGTACGCGTTTCACCTCTCATAAGAGTAATTATTTAAAGTATGATTAATGCTTAGCGCTGTGTACTGCGGTGTCTATTAACAACGGCCACCTAACATGGTGGGTGAGTTTTCAATGTTCGGACGTCATATTCGGGGAGTTGTGGGTTCGATTCTTAATGGGCCGTGAAAGGTGTCACAAGACTACACGTAGGACGTGCTGCATGTTGTTGGACTCCCAGACAACCAACACGAGTCCTTGCCGTCCAGCAAACTACGGCGTTGGATTGGAGGAAACATCCTGCGAATGTGCGATAGAGGCACTGATGTGCGACGGGAATGTACCTGTGGAAAGGATTGCTTGGAACATTTCCGGACCCCTTCAAGTAGCGCGAATGGGTGAGCGCATCCTACGGTAGTTCTACGCGGATGTCCTATAAACTGGACCGCTTTACTTTACATGCTAGTACAAACTTGTAAATTCGTCGCTTAGATATAACACCGTTCAGTTCATTGTTACTTTCATTGCAAGATCTTAAGAAAAAAACAAATAGGTTGTAACATTTTGAATACTTAGGTCAATATCCTTAGCTGCTATACTAATGTTGGGTTTTATTCATCTAGCTGCACTAGACGGTGAATAAAACCCAACATAAAAATAGGTTGTTGTTATTGACGGTGGGCAGAATCTAATATAAAGAATAATATATACTTCAATATAAATAAAACATTAAAAATTGCGGATGCGGGTGCGGAGGTAGGATTTCACACGAATATTTTGCACTTGCGAATGCGGATATTAGTTGCACCCATAGTTTGCAGCAATGCTAAATAGTATTGAGCTGTTTATTATTGCTTGAGCTCGCTATTTGTCTTCTTGAGACAAGTTTCAAGCTGGAGTAAACTCCCCTTTGCTTAGTTGTCATTGTGCTGATGTTGGAAGTATTATTTTGATGTACTTTCTTTGTCTCCACGGTGTTTTATATACGCAGTTACACCATCCTACCACCTTCCGAATACTTTACACTATCTTCCATGTTTCATCATCAAGGTGTTGTCTTCGTTATAACATGATAATTTTTAAGCGAATGACTTTCTAAAACCATTTTTATTCTTACAAATTAGTCGAGTATATTTATATGAAATCTTTCCAGTTCTTTTTACAAAGTATTTTTGATTGATATAAATAGAAATGACGCTAATATTCTTGTACAGCAACAGAATGTTGAATGCGAGACACGACTATCACATTAGTAACACCACAGTACTGTTGACGCTGCCATAAACTGCAGCGTTGGCGTTGGGAGTAGTTGCCGTAGTTGTCTTTCTTGGAACCGTGAGCTCCATTTGGATCTCGGAATGGACAGAAGTAGCTCCTGCTTCAGAATGGCGACTACAGCGACGCGTGTCTAGCATACTGACGAAGTGGACCTTCATGCTTATGGCTTTACTACTCGTCGATGTCAAAAACATTAGAGGCGGGAAAGGACTGCAGGGGGAAAAACGGTAAGATTTCGGCCATACTCTTTACCCGCCGGAGATTTCATTTTAAATATATCGCTACACAAAGAGACAAGAAGCGGGAATGAAACCAGATGCCCACACAAAAATAGGTAATTATTGGATCTATTTAAGGTAACGTGAGGTTAGAAGAGGTTAAATAGCCGCCATCCAGTCCGTGGACAACATAACTGGTAATGTACATTTTGAAATTTCATGATGCTGTAAATAACCGGAGGTCAGGAGCACGAGGTAATAGTCATATCTTAGTTTACTAATAGTAAATATCCGTGAGGGGTGATTACCGTAATTAATGCAGTATCAACAGTTGAATAGCTGGTGGAATATAGGTTTTGTACTTTATCTTCAAGCGGCCGGCCCGCAACTGGGCCAATAATATCTCTGTATGAGGCAACGTGTTGGGCGCCCGTGACCTTTGACCACTGGCGGGTAACAAGTGAATGCACGTAGTGAGCCGCAATGGCCGCCATCTTTAACTTGTCCGAGAGGAGCCCTCATCCCATTTTCGTTGTGCTATGAGGGACTGCGATAACCCGTCAGTGTGGTTCATTGCGGGAGGTACAACATACCACGCACGAGCTCAGGTCCGCGCGTACCGTCCGTCTTGACAGCAGTTTTTCAGGCGGTTTTCCGCGTTCATCAAGGCTAATGGCGGGACGTTTCCCAACCTGCGTCTCATAAATCACATATTTCAGCAACACAAAATACATTATCACACGCAGAACATAGTTACACGTTCCGTAGACAGATGGTAACACTTCCTTCATTACGACCTGACTGTAGGCATAAAATGCTAGGCGTTAGCAAGGTTATATGACCTTACAACCGTAACTGAAATTTGATCGAACCAATGATGAGTAAAACTCGTCGGAGGCAACCGACCCCGAAAAGGTGGGAAAATTTATGAAGAAGATGAAGAAGAATGCGGTATGCGACAAGCAGAACGGTACCTCCACACTCATGCGAAGGTCCTTCTGCTAAACATATGCGCGCGGTTTTGTTGAGTGGTAGGTTAACGGAAATCGGGAAAGATAGTTTGAATTAAACAGTTTTTATCGCAGGCTGATACGACATCTGTAAAAATGTTACATAGTTGTCTATTCATGTCGTTCCTCCATTGTCTACCACAAGGCTGCTCAACCTCACATTGTGGCCCGCGGACTAATTTTAAATTGCCCACGTGAGCAACTATGAAAATTGTCGCCTAGTTGAAAATAAAATCTCTCAGCGCTAATTTTTTTTTGCAGAAAGAGTAGTTTCAAAGTTACAAAATTCTTCAGTAGATTTTGCATATTTCTGGAAACTGGTACCAAAAGAAGAATTTCCTGCAATAACTGACCTGGGCTTTCAGTTCTTAAGTATTTTACAGATCAACATATGTTTCTGAAAAGGTTTTTTTCAGATCTTAACTATGTAAAAAATAAATACCGCGCATCTCTAACTCAGCAACATATTTATGACTTGATGTTACAGTCAACATCTCATCTGACGCCTATCAGAGGAAAATAATTAAAAAAGAAACAATGTCACTAATCACATTGATTGTACCAATTACCTTAAGTTTTTTTTAGATTTTGATTTTTGTTACATAGATTTTGTTTATTTATTTTGCAGAAGATGTTATTTATTGTACTATTTAAATAAACGACAATTAAATTTCAGAATATTCGTTTTTTTGCACAAGACTTTTAAACTCATTGTTTATTAAAAGAAACAAAAATGGGAACAGTGGCTCGCCAGAGATTTTTGGATCGTCCATTTGACCCGACTGTTAAAAAGGTTGAGCAGCCTCGGTCTACCAAAAACTCGTTTATTTATAAAATGTTTATAGAAATAGCTACAGCTACTCTATGTAAGTAATGCAGCTAATAGCTGCAGTCTTGCCGTACGTATCTTCAATGCGGAGGGTTTTTCAGCGAGTCCCTGCCTGGACTGACCGTTCGGCTGCCATAATTGAATACAGCTAGCTGGTCGGGACTGTTTTCCCGGGAGCTGCTGCGCAATCAGCTATAGTGGAGCCCGAACGAGCACTTCAGCCGGCGCTCTGTACACACTCGCTGTTTGCATTCCATAATGGAATTACGAGTGATCACAGTGCTCAAGTAATTACTATAATCCAGCGGATTTATCGACCTGCGGATAAATCCTTCGTTCCTTCTACGTCTGGAGTTTTAGCAGATAGTTTGCACTCGTAAATTTAGCTCCTCCTCCTCCCTCCCTCTTGTTAAGACAAAAGCTTGGAATAGAATATTAAAATACGTCAAAATTCAAATTAAATCAACCTTTTTCACAACACCATGCTTTTGAATTTGGGTCTTTAAATATATGTCAACCTTTGTTCAAGATCCCTATTGAAATATTCCTTCGGGAGGTCGCGGGGTAAAATACTCGCCCGGCTATCCAGATTTCGATTTTCCATGGTCTCCCGACATCGTCCCTTTTGAGATGGTTCCTACAAAAGGCCATGGACAAATTATCTGTCCTCTCCCGATTCTAATGAAAGTCGTTGCGAAACAAATCGCACAGTCTTCTCGGTCATTCGCAGTTCGCAACAGTTTCCGTAATATTATTCGTGAACACTCGAAATTATAGTCAGTAATGTGTTTTCGCTTATGCTCCTTCGTCTTCACACAAGTGCTCCACCATCTTCAGTTGCACATCTCGATAGGTACAGCTGAATAATTTGTTCTTCACATCGTTAACCAAACGTTATTGCACAGCCGATATCAGTTCACGCCTACCGAACGGAGCTACCGGAAAACAGTTTCATGCATTGATTTATGCTAAGGTGATATCGACGCAGAACCCAGTCGCTAGAAACATAATAAATGAGGTAGCATAATACTTGAGCACAATACATATGTTTTCTCATGATATTCAATTCTTGATTTTGCTTTGGTTGGCATCTGTAGACCTAGAAGTCCGTACGTTCTGAAGCAACAAGAACTTAGACGTTCCAGTCCGTAAACAGCGTGCCATAAAATTTAAGATATGTAACCCGCACTTCTCCATTTCAGGCTGTGGACCACCACCAATCATTATTTATAATTTGTGACACAAGACACACAAAACCAAAATCTGCGTGGTGAATGTTTTCGGTGTAAAAATGATGGGTCTTCTCTAGTCTTTTGTAATAGGTTACCTCGTCTTTTGTGTGGCCTTTGTATCCCCTATCGAAGAATCATGGCTGTGGTACCCCGCAATAATATATGTATGTACATTCGGAACTACTGAGTTGCATATTATCTGTGACAACGCCGACAATATACGCCGTGAATAGTTAACATTTGATGCCTGCACAGCTTCGTATATCTCTAATACTGTACTATTTGTATGCTGAGATCAAGTAAGTCAACAGTCCAGCCTAACTTACATAGATCATGTGCTTTTAAATATCTACTGTGGCAGAAAAAGTATTGGGTCATAATAACAGTATTGTGTAAGGGTGCGATTAAAGCATATTTACAATACTTCATTGAAGCGACAGTCTTGCTCTACCGGGATGTTGCCAGAGATGCGATGGGTGTTCACCACGTTATTTTTAACGAATAGCCTGTTCGACTAAAAAGTTTCTTAACAGTTGCTTGGTTGTTTTAAGCGAACTTCCTTAATACTGTTTATTTTGTGTTCTAATTGAACTAAACGTAAACTTCGTAATGCTGTTGTTGATGTGACAGTAGGTTACCGGAACCAATCTGAGCATGTCCTTCCGGCCTGTCCGTCTGTCCGGCCGGCAATAGGTTTCATCCTGCCGGACATCCTGGTCACAGATGTCGCGTCAAGCGTTCCTTTTGTCATTTTGCGCGTAACAATAGAAATAATGCATGGGTGAGCGGTAACGCTTGGTATTGGCATTTGCGTGAACACGCGTTTAAGTTCCCCTCCAGCCATCAAGATTTCGGTTTTCCATGGCCCCCGGAATCACTCCAGGTGAATGCCAGGACGATTCCTTCAAAATTCCATGCCCGAATTCCTTTCGGTTCCTCGCTCCATCCTCTTTCGCCTTTAATGGCTTCAAAATTGACGAGGTGTAACGCCCGTGGGCAAAAAAAGACAAAATACTGCATTCAGCTGCATCTAAACACTACTGATTTTATACAACAGCGCATAAAAGTTTGTTTTTTTCTTTTTTTTTCCCAAGCGTTATCCATCTCTACCGCTTAATTTTCGAAATTTTGGTGCAACCGCTTATTGTTGACTAGCCGCCTGGTCGCAGTAGTCTATGCTGTGCAGGATGACGATGTCGCTATGTAAGTATCCCATAAGTTTTTGTAATTAATTCACACTAATGATGTTACACGGTTGCACTACAAGTTATAAGGAATTCCAGTTAATACACCAGCTGATTCGTAATGGAAAATTAGTAACACCAGAAAGATTTTTTTTTCTTATGAATCGCACGTACTTTGGCTGGCAAATCAAATGTTCTTCACACGTTCACAAACAAAATGCGCTAATTTAATTATTCCTCGGGTTTTTTTTCGGTAATTTAATTCTTAATGCTCAAGTTTTGAATCTTTATGAGGCAGAATTTTGTTGGTTTTAATCATTCTTGATCATGTTCAGCACTCCATGTCAAACAATTCGCTTATTGAAGAAGAGAATTATGGTTTATCTCTGAAGGTTCATAAACTAAACAGTTGATCCTGTTTAAAATTTGTTTCAAGTCACGACATTTCTAAAAAAATAAATGCTGGGTTAATAAGAATTACTTTAATAGTTACACGGTGTACTTGGGTTGTAACGACGTTGAGGTAATTTGCACTTAAGTTTCACAAAAACACTGTAGTCGATTATGGAAATGGTCATTTAGTATAGACCTAGAGAGATCTTGGGGGGCATCCATAAATTACGTGAGGTGTTTTTCCGGATTTCTGGACCCCCCCCCTCCCCCCTGGTGAGATTTCGTGAGATCTGGCCGGACCCCCCCCCCCTCTGGTGAGATCTGGTCCGTGAGAACCCCCCCCTAGAAATCGCCCTGAAAACTTTTTTTTAGGTCACACCCTAACTTTTTTGACGAAATACCCTCCTAAAATCGACTTTGCCGCAAATTTGAGGCCTATTTTTTTTTCTCTCTACTGTCCCCAAATTTTAAAATCTCACGTGAGATTTCCGTAGACCCCCCCTCCCCCTTGGTGAGATCTGGTGAGATTTCGCCGGACCCCCCCCCTCCCCTATTTCACCTCACGTAATTTATGGATGCCCCCTTGTTCTCGGTTTCAGTAAAACTTCCTTGGTCGATTCGAAATTAGGATGAAGGTGAAGCAATTTTTAAATAGAAATTTGTCTAAAAATATGTGTCAATCGTTTAGTTGTTAGGAACTGTCTTCTATTGTTAATAGTTTCAAAAAAAAAAAAAAAAAATCTTAAACCCACGGCGTCGCGTCAGCGAGAATAAAGTAGCTGTCAGCTGGTCCGTTGTTTGCTGTAATTCTTGGCTGGAGCCGATGTATTTGCTATCAGTAGCATGTGTTAACGCCCACTTCTTCCGCCGTAAATATTTATGAGGTGATCGGCCGTGGCTCGCTGCCACTTGTTGGGACTGTGAAGGCCGTCCAGGCCCCTTAAGCAGATGTTATAAGTCCTCCTCGCAGTCCTTCCGCAGCGTTCTGATCACAACTCAGCCGTGGCGTGTGGGAGAAACACACAGTGGCTGCCAGTGAATCACCCTGTTCGAGTTGTGAATGATTAACTAGACAGCAGTGAGTCAGGTGTCCTCGCTATACCCGCTGTGCTGGACATCCTGTCACGCACCTGTCAGGTATTCCCGCTGTCGTCTTTCTTTCCAAAAAGTCAACTTCACCGCTGTCGTTCGGCTCGCTAGCGAAATACTAAGCTCAAACCATACTTCTCATAGTCTTTACAGAACTTTCACAATTTTTTTAGTTTACGAGTAAATCGAAACTCCCCTATTTTACCCACATTATTTAAATCTTTAAGATATCTCATAGACTAAACCAAACGAGATTTACAGTGTTGTCTTCATTTTCTAATTAAATGATGAAATTCATATTTCGCAAGTGTTACTTTTTAATGTTATATTACACATACAAGACCTGAAGGGAAAATTCGAAACCCCATCCAAATTAATAATATAATCTACTCGGTACTGTCTGTCACCTTGAAAGTAAGCCGTCAAGAAGGAAGCTTGCCTTGAATTCTATTTTTGCTGCTTTGTTACTGACGTAGCCTATTTGGATTTAAACGATAAATTTCGCCAGAAATTTCTATATGCTTATCAAATTAAGACCCCTTGAAATAACATACGTAAATTGACCACCACGCTGTTGGCCAATATTCTACTCTCCGTAGTGACGCGCTTATCATGGTAGAGAAACCAGTGATGGAGCTTTCAAGCAGTATTATTGGTTCAACAGAACATTTGGTTACCTGACTACCACCAATTAAAGTTAATGGTTAATAACCTGGGAATCTAAAGAAAAGACATCCTTGAAGTAACCGCATTTGGTCGAAATTACCTTGGCATTGTCTTGGGAGTTCCAACAACGTGCGCGTTGCACTCCAGCTTGTGTGGTATAACAGATTACATAAAGAAAAGAGTAGAAATAATAATTACGCTGAGAAAGAAATTGGTAGCTATGGTAACGTTTAAGAAAAAAAAGGGGAAAGCAATAAGATCGGACGAGCGTGAAAAAAAGTTCGTGTGTTCGCTTTCGGTTGTATAAGCTGCTGCTAGCAAAGGACCTGCATATCTTCGGATCTTTAAATATTAGATAAAGTGTTAATAAAACGGTATGAGTTCATAGAAGTTTTACTATTTATTTCAAATATGAAAGACGAAACTAATAAACACTAAGCTGAAAGTTCATTCATTCATTCACGAGTTCAAAACGATTTTGTATCACAGCTCCGATACCAAAAGAAATACAACATTAAAAAGGAGTACAATCTTATAAAATAAAATAATCATATAAAATACGATACTTGGACATCAGTTCCGAAATATTTTTTCAGTATATGTGCGTTTTAGATATCGTGTTTCACACAGGAATTCGCACTAATCAGAGTTTCCCTTCTTTCTGACTCGACGTAAATGGGTAATATTAAGTATCCGTGGTGTCAATTATATATGATTTTGGTTGCTAGAAATCAGTTCATCTTTTACGAGACGAGTTGAGACTGCAGGGATGAAATTTTTAAGATTCGTTTCAATGTGGTGCACTGTACTGAAAAGAAACAAAAATTGAGACATCTGGAGAGAATAACTGATATTCAGACTGAATAAAAAAAAAAAAAAAACCAAGAAGGTAGAAGTGGTCCCTATCAACAGAATTCCTCCTGTTTTAAACCACATGTCACAAAAAAAGAAACGGAGAAGTGACATTAAAAGATGGGAGGAACATTTAATTGCACTGCAACAGACCCTATTTGATGATGTTTGCGGACTTCAAACTGATAAGTCTCCATCGGTATGAGGTGAAGAGAAATTCCATGCCTTAGCTGGTGTTGTACTGCTTTCAGCTGCCAAGAATCCGTAACGTGGCCTCGCATTCGCGGGGAAACTGGTTTAATTCCCTGTCCAGCCATCCAAATTTCAGTTTTCCACGGTTTCCCGAAATCACTCTAGTTGAATGCCGGTATGGTTCCATCAAAAGACCACGACAGAATTCTTTCCCATTCCCTTTTCCCTCCCTCCCCTCTACCTTTCGGCTCTGATGATATCGATGCCGACGAGCCTAAACCCGAAGCCCCCACCAAAAAAATTAAAAACCGAAGAACGAATTTCGTAAAGGGACCCTTGATTTGGGTGAAGACTTTTTTCTCTTTTTTTTTCTCCTTGGTATTTGGTGTAATTAATGTAAATCTCACTTCATTTTAGGATGAGTTCACTTTATTGAGCACAGTGTCTCTCTTAATCACCTCTGACATCTGCGTAACAGCAAAAAGAAAATCTTATATCTTTAAACGAGCAATTCTTGTATATATATATTTCGGATCTCGGAAACGGCTGTGATGATTTGAATGAAATTTGGTATTTAGATAACGTTTTGACTTTTAAGATTACCTAAATAGTTGTCTTCCCTACAAAAAAGCGAGTTTACAAAATACGAACAATTTTGTCGCTCCGTATATCGAAAACGGCACTAGCGCCATCTCGTAGACAATTCAGGTACCAGAAAGCCTACAAATTGATTTTCTTTGATTTCAAAGAATAATTAAACGAACAGTTCTTGTATACTGGCTGACCCGTGGAAATATTAACACTGCAAGTTTAATTGTAAAACATTTAAAAAGGAAGATAATTAAAAATTTATCAATGGTTTTATCAGAAACTTCTTTATAAAGTAATCATCGTTTACTTTTTGACCGTAAAAAGTGGTTTTTAGTTAGTCATTAAATACTACCTCCTTAATTATAAAACATCTTTCGATTTCTGTTCAATGTACAAGATTTCGAGTAGAGTTTGATAATAAAGTAAAAAGCCGCGTGCGAGTGCACATACGAAAAAAAGGGTTCTGATAAATAGAATCTTGCCTTTTGAATCGTCTGACCTTGTGCTTTATTAATGTTTATAATGAAGGTTACTTCTTATGGGAATTGTTTTATTAGCATTTTGAAATGCTGATCAGAAGATGTGAGATTACTGCCATGTATGAGCATAGTTTTATCAGAGTGAATAAATTTAGCACAGATGATGTTCTATTAACGTCACAACCCGATGATGAATTCTTATAGAACTCGATGAAACATATCGAAAATAAAGAATAAATGTTCTTGGTTTTCGAGATATAGCATGTCAAAAATCATTTATAGGTATAGTTCCTTGTGCTTTTGGCGACGTTTCTTCTGGTCCAGGCTGTATTTCAACCTAACAACAACCACTAGGTACAAAATAAAACATTGAAATTACATTTCCACCATATAGACATGGTCATTTTGGTGGATTTTTTTTCTGGTCCAGGCTGGAGCTAATCCTAACCTCTTCACTTTTGAGATATAATATCCCGAGAACTAAGCAAGATATCAGAAAAATTCCTTTTTTTTTTCGATTTGTCTCGACGAGTTTCATACGAATTCACCATCAAACTTGGCTATGGCGAAATATGTCTTCTGGTTCAGGTCGCATTTCAACCAACCGCGTAAATTTTGAGATACGATATCTCGAGAACTAAGCGAGATATATATAAAAAAATATTTTTTACTTTCAATTTTTCTCGTCGAGTTACATAAGAATCCATCATCAAGGGTTATCGTAGAATCCTCTGAAATACCACAAATCTCGCACCATTAATTAATAGGGCTAGCGATTTGGATGAAATTTCACATGTAGATAAGGTTTTGCTTTTCAAGTTTTTAACACGATTTTTTTTTTTTTAAAAAAAAGAAAGGAGCACATTTGTATTTGTTTTCTCGAAAACGGCTCTAACCTCATTACGTAAAAGTTTCAGGTACCATTACGCCTACTGATGTTAGTTAAGCTTCTCTTTGGTGAATTGTGCACCTCAAAACGCCTAGGAAGCCTTCAAGCCTTTTACTTTAATCAAACTTTACTCGAAATCTTGGATATTGAACAGAAATCGAAAGATACCGAGCGTAGATCGGTCACCGAGGTACTGTACAGTTTATTGGCGTGCTTGCATACGTGTTCGCTATCATGAATCTGTAAAGGGAAGTTGTGGATTTATTTATCCATAGATGGCAGCTGATTGTAATTTTTCTCAAGTAACGTAGTTGGAATAAGAACATGCTGCATTAATCATTTTTCGCTCTGTAGTATTTTCTGAAGTGTTTATCTGAATACAATTTAGATACAACTACGTAGGTAATTGACCGTTAACTATTCGCAGTTTCGTTACTTTTGGTTCATAGAAGATTCTCATTAATCAATTAATTTATCCGATTGAAATGAGTTCGTTTTACAATAACTAATTTGATTGAAGTAATATGGAATGCCGTAATTTGATATGGAAGGTGAGCGTCGGTTTACATATCCAGTTGTTTTTGTTCGAAATACTCTAGGCTTACATATGTTTTAGCTGTGAATAAAGAGAAGTAATTTAATTAATAACTTCCAGCAATGACTGAAATGGTTTTGTTGCATCGGGCCATCACTTTACACATATATCCTTTTCGCTCCTCAGATTATTAGCTGATTACAAAGAAAAGCATATTTATAACTGAATGAAATGTTGTGGTAATCATGACATGTGGTTTGTGGAAGGTTTCCTATATTCATATATGAGATGTAATTAAGTTTATCAGTATGCGTTATGTTACGTGTATTGTAACTTGTATTTGTTTTCATTACAGGTAAGTGGCAAGACCTGTCGTGAAGCGGCCAAGCGCGAGGTTGGAGGTGGATGTCTGCAACCGCGGAGGTATTTGCATATTCATGTACGATAAACGAAGTGCTTCATAAGCAGTGGGACTTGCAGTGCATTTCGATCCAGAGGTTAATTAGCTTTTCATGTATCGCGCGTGTTTGCAGTTCTGGCAGCACAGTGCTATTCGAGACTTGGAAATTGCCTGTACTATTGTTCGACAGAGGAACTGCGATCTGAGAACACTTGGATCTGTGTATGCAGTTTGTACCGGGGTATTACGAAGTAATCAAAAACGGGGAATGTTCATAATTCACTTTGAATGTTATGACTCTTACTTCGCTATTCGTTGTCGATATTTTCTGCGATGAGCAACTTACAGTTTGTATAACAGGACGTAACCGTTAGACTGGTAGAGATGTTCAAACAGAGCAGGCTCTAGAGAAAAGCGCGCGCGACGAAGACAGTGGGTTGCTGTAATTACAATGCCAGCGATCACAGCAGTGGCTAAACGAGTTTTTCAGAAGCAGTAAGCACTCCAAGAGGATATTCTGACTGACCACTCAGGAGACGACGAAGCAAGCATAAAACATTCGTCATCCATTTTAGCTCTCGTACCCATTTTTTCCCCACAAAATTTCTTCTACAATTCGCTTCCGCCTTATTACATTATACCTCCACTTCCTGCATCGTTCATTACTTCTTTTTAACCTTCTGACATACATTATTGAGCTACATTCTTTATCTCATCGCGATCGTTTTCTCTTTTATTCCCTATTCTGATTTCTATCCTTGCCTGCATTTTTCCCCCGTCACCTTTTTCCCTTGGTTTTTAATTTTTTTATTTTCACTATCCCTTAGATACCTTTACTTTTCTTACCTGACTGTAAACCGTAGGAATGGTTATTGATATCGCTGTGAGAGTGACTAGGAAGCAGACACTTGCGTGCCTTTTCGGTTCTTTCTACGGAGCATGGTGGGTGAGCGGATAACGCTCTGGCCTCGCATTCGAGACGCCGGTTCGATTCCCCGTCAGGGCATCCAGATTTGGGTTTTCCATGGTATCCCCAAGTCACTCCAGGCGAATGCTGGGATGCTTCCTTTAAAAAGGCCATGGCCGAATTCCTTCCCGATATTTACCCCCAGTCCTTCTTCCCTCTAATGCCCTCGACGTCGACGAGGCGGAAAGCCATAAAAAAAGCTCGGTTCTTGCTGACGCCAAGTCGGTGAGTTAAATTTCGCCGCTCAGTCATTGCAGTTTAGTCCTCTTGGCAGTTTCTCTATCGACTGCTTTCGCCGATCACTTTTATTGATGACCCGAATGGTAAAATAGAGCAGCTTCTCAGATCGCCATTCCCTCCTGGTTGGCCAATTGTTTTCATGCTACCCATAAATATTATTGACATTCCTTCGGAAAATGCTTCTGTACTGATTTTGCAATATCAGTGCCTGTTGATTCTTCTCTACTGATCACGTTTAAGAATTGATGACCTATGTTACAGTCTGTCACCTGTGACTGCTTTGTTTTGCTGCTTCCCTTCCAAGTAGAAGCTTTTGATCTCTGTTTCCCCTGGTATCTTCAAATGATAATTGATTATAATCTTTTCCTCCCTCAAAAACGGCCTAAACCAGCGTTTCTCCATTCGAGGACCAGTTAATTGTCCTAAATAATGCTACGGACCACTAACTTAAGCTGGCCTGAATTTTTAACTACCGAATGTGTTAACAATTACAACATATTTTATTGTACTGTTTCTAAATATTCTGCCTGTGGACCACCAAAAACATCTTCGCGGACCACAGGTTGAGAAACTCTGGTCTAAACCGTTCAAGGTAACCTCGGCGCGGAGGCACAGGTGTCTCTGAAGCTCAGCCTGAATTTTTTTGTTTTGTTTTGTTTTTGTTTCTGTCCCTTTTCTACCCCTGCTGCTTTATTTTGATCCATTCAGTAAACGGTTATATGCAGTTAACGGATGTGGGATTTACATTTGTCGTTATATGACAGAATCAAACCTAGAGTTAAGGGAATCCATGGAAGAGAGACTTAGGTCATCAAGACTTCGATGGTTTGGGCATGTGAAGAGAATGACTAGTAAAAGACTGCCAAAAACTTATTTGGAAAAAAGGATACTGGGCAAAAGACCAGTGGGAAGACCAAGAAGAAGATGGACAGACCAACTGAAGGAGGACGTAGAGAGAAGAGACTGGAATTGGGAGTACATCACAGACAGAGAAACCTTTCTGGACAGGAAAAGGTGGAAAACAATCGTATATAATAACCAAGGCTCGTAAACCACACCCGGGAAACTGGAGATGGTCCCCAACGATAATGATGATGATGACAGAATCCGCTCATTGTTTGCATTTTTTTTCAGACTTCGTTTGCCGAATCTCTTCGGCTGCGGTCTTCCTGTAAATAGGGCCTTACACTTATTTTATTTTTTCCTCAAGTTGAATACTCTGTTTATAGGAATCTGATTGTAGTCCAACAAAATGCCATCCCCAATTCATTTCATTCCCAAGGTGAGTTTCGTGAAATGTGGAGGGTGAGCGGTAACGCTCTGGCCTCGCTTTCGGGAGGACGTGGGTTCGAATCTTCTTCCGGCCATCCACAGGAGAAATGTTTCATATGGCGGTATTCACAAACGGTGCTGGCAAAATGCAGCTTTGTTTTATAAAATAAATATACGTGAAGTAAGTGTGAAGCATTGCAAAAAGTGTTACAGCAGGTCGTGGAAATTACGGTGGTCAGTGATAAAGAATTTTCTCGTCACTTTAAAAAGCACTGCCTGATTCATAAACAATGGCACGGCGGGCGGATTGTTGCCTCATTAATCTCAGTTGCATCAGCAGTAGAAATAATGTGAATGAAAACCACGTTTGGTAAGCACCTGTATAGTGCACAGTGAAGCATATCGGATGGTTTTATTAAGTTTCACGAATTTCCCAATACACCACTCTTTATTTGGTCACACTCTGCGGCTTCATTCCCCGAGTTCCATAGGTGACGGACGTCGGCTCTTCCGTGTGGGGGCGCCGCCATAGCATATTCATGAGCCGGAGTGGGTCCAATCACGGCCCTCGGGCTTATTAAGGATCCACCGCGTGGACGCTGGCCGATAACGCCCGCGCGCGCGCTGCCCGTAATGGTTTTTAATGAAACGCCCGACGCGTGCCCGCCTGCCGATCGATCGATCTATTGACCCCATTCTCGCATCTGCCGCCGCCAAGAGCTCTCGGTGACGCAGGTGTTGTACAGCTGAAACCGACCAGCCCACGCTTTCGCTTGAATTTTTATTCGCGTTTTATAGTCCACTAGCTGTTCCCTGCGACTTTGTATGCGTGGGCCGATTTTACTGCTAGAATTGGATATAGAAAAATTTAAGTTACGTGAAAGGTGTTCCGAAAAGCACAGAGTCGGAATAATATGACGGAGAAGCCATCGCTATACCATTCTACCACTGAACCCGTCTCATGAAGAGATCCAATTTAGAAATAGCAACAGACTAGGGGGAAGGGTTAACTGTGCGCGTCAACCAACCACCGTTCCTCCGACAGATTTTCGTTTGTGTTTTAAAATTATTTCACTTTCTGGGGACATTTTACGTCAATACTGTTTTGTATCCATATCTATACTATGTAAGAAGTTGTATCTGTACATGGCAATTTCGTACACAGATTGACTGCGAGAAAAACGAATCCTGAGTGACCGATATACCGTAACATCACACAGACTTAGACATGCTATACACTCTGCTCTGCTCTGTCACTGTTCGATTAGTTTTTTTCATGACAAAATTTGATATTTATCCCGAAAAAAGTATTCTACATCCTTCCTAATGATAAATAGTATTTTCTTGTCAAATTTCATCAATTTAGCCGTTTAGTAGTGAAAATGTAACAGACAGAGACCTAGTAACTTTTGCATTTGTTATATCAATGTAGGTGGAAGTAAGATGTGAACACATTATGACTACTTCCAGTGCCTTATACATAAAAAAGAGAGAGAGAGAGGAAGTCTTTAGCATGAATCATTGACCTACAACTCTGAATGAATTTTATAAAATTGTGCGATACCATCATTGAACCTACACGATCTACTATGAAATGGTCTTGACAAGATTAAATTAGACACCTCTATGATTCGGCGCTAGACTGCGTCGCGCTATGTATACGCGATAAGATAATGGTGGTGCATCAGGATATGAAACGACATATCAACTGCTTGAATAAACGGCTTATTTGGCTTGATATTGTGATTAGTTATTTTTTTTCCTTTACCTGAGGCTAGTTTCCTTTTGGGTTCCTCATTTTTGCGGCAATCCGCGCGTTTGAATTTTACTTGAATGTACAGAAGACTAAACACATTTGATGTGTCTGAATCGATGCCAGAAATTGTTGATTTGAATATGCGGCATGGGAGTGTATAGACAACAGCTGACTCCGTCTACTAAATACAAGCACACAGCATCGATACAGCCAGCCCCGTCAAAGATATTTATTCTGGAAAACATTGAACTCTCTTCGGTATGTTCAGGTAAAAGCCTGCTACATTGATTGCCAAAAAGAGTGTTGCATGAAGAAGAACACGTCGAAGTGTAAAATTCTCACAGATAATCGGAACAGTGATACAAATAACTGAAATGAATCGTTTATTCGAACTTTTTCTACGTACTTTTTATATATCGTGTTCCACCGGCACTAGTGCCGCGATAAGGTCTGTCATGCAGCCATAGAAGTTTAATCTTTTCGAAAATCATCACATAGTACGTGCAACTGCTACACCAGATCCTCTGGACTTGTTTACAGCTGAAGCCGCTGTCCTTGCTGGTCTTCGTGTGTTCCGTAAGCTACAAGTCTGGGGATCAGGCGGCTAAGTTACTACGTCGATACCTCGAAGGCAGTCCTGAGAAATCCGTTCTGTATGTGAGGAAATAATTTCCGTTTGAAAAATTGATGACCAAACAACTCGTTGCGAAATTACCTGCGATGATCATGTGTGCAGTCAATGTGTTTGAGTTATTGTTTTTTATTGTTTCTTTCGTTTAATAGATTTACATTGGTTTTTAGTTTGATTGCATTATGGCATCCTTAGTGCTGCCGCCCATAACGCCTTCTTCACCTTCCTCGTTTCATCTTTCCGTCGGTAAATGAAGTAAAAGTACTTGATTTGAGATTTCCGCCTTCTTATTTTTCAGTTCAGTTGCGTGTGTACGTCATTTAACCCCATTTTGTGTTATTTTGAAACGTGCTATCTAGCAGCGTTAAATTTTTTATATCAAGCTACTGAAAGTGCTATAGTTCCAACTTGTTCATGGAGTTAAGTGACTTTTTAAAGTAAGTTTACAAATTCAAACTTTTTAACCGGGAAAAATGTACGAACACGAGATATTATTCCGATTCGGGTCTTTTATAGGTTTAGGTATCTAGCTAGATTCTTCTTCTAACTATGCCTTAGCAATTGAGAAGTTTGCAAGAAATCGATACGCATCAGACAAGTTAATATATATTAATTCGAAAATTTTTCTGCTGTATTTTCAAAAATAGTTTAATTGAAACGGTAATAAAAATTATAGTATTTTAAACTGTAAATCGTTTGAGTTACGATACTCGGTTAGCATGATATCTTGACTTTATTTGAGGTAAATGTGTCGTTTATAAAGCCGATTGTTTTGGAGTCAGTAGGCCGAGCGATTGGTGTTGCGCGCACTGAGAACAGCTTCGGTCCATTGCGCACGACAGATCACGTACAGCGCTGGTTTTTGCGCTCTTTCTACTTCCTGTCACTTCCACGGCAGAATCCAGTCTGAAAACTTTAATACGCAATGCGGAATGTGATGCTGCCATCCCCTGCTATCATTCCATTTTCTTTCGTAAATCATATTTAGGGAAGCTATTTCTTTTAAAAAATACCATATAGTGTTCCTACCATTAGTATAAATATCGGAATTTAATTGGCTCGTTTATTCTTAAACGTACAATGTTGTTATAAATAATTTCATAAATTGACTGTAGCTATATTATTTGACATATTACAAGTTTCTCCTTACTGATTCTGCAGATATCAAGTCGACAGTAAATTTCTTGTCACATTCGATACAGCATGTCTCTATAAATTTGTTTAAAAACACTTTTGATGCCTATTTTTGGGTTATCTGAAAGATTCAGTGTTTAGGCTTGTCTCTACCAACAAACCTATCAGAACTGCGAGCTTTTGAATAGGTTAATGGGGACATGCTGCACCGAGTATGACAAGATCTTGATTATCATCTGATATATGCAGAAAAAAGGGTACACATATAGAGCACTTGTTATATGTGAGAAAAAAAGGTTTTTGGGTTTTTTCTATATGACTGTATAGTCTATGTCAAATAATAGCTACAGTAAATTTGTGAAATCACTTCGGTCATTTATAAAGACCCGCGTGGTTCTAGACGGAACTATGTTCATGTTTTGTAGGTCAGGAGCTGGTGGTAGTTAAAGGAAACGTAACATGTTAACTGAGGCTTTGCAGCAACACGCTGAAGGAATTAAACCATTCTCCTCGAGTCAACTCTTCCACATGCGTCAACACAGGCCTTTAGAGCACAACAGATGCTGTCATCGACAGTACATTTTTTTTTTTGTTGTGTTCCCCGTCGTACACGCAGTGCTGGAATGGAACGGGAGTTAGAGGTTACAAATGGATCGGCTTTTACTGAGACTGATGGCGTTAAGAGTGAGGCCGCTCAAGATTTTTTTTTCTCTCGCTTACAGAATAATTTATTATGAATGACAAAAAAGAAGAGACAACTGAGGAGCTCAAAACTTTTTAATGGCAGGATTGCAATGTTTATGACAAAAACTATGCCTGCTTCTACGCCATTTCTACGTATATTTACGCTAGCTTACCTAAATGATAGACATGAAATAAACAGAGATATCACAGAATTAAAGACCTAACGAAATTTGTAAAGAGTGAGAAAAATAAACAGGGCGATTCGAATGTTGTTGTGAAAGAAAGGATTAATATTAGGAAAAAGAAATAAGCTATTAACAAGGTTGTTAGAGTCTTATCAGAATATCCACTAGATGTAGCAAATAGACTTAATACGACAATGGTCATTATCATCTTACTTCAAGGATTAGACTGCTGTCTTGTTCCAATCTCTTGTATTAGTAAAATAATACGGCGTGTCTCGAAAAGAAGTATCTGATTTCAAATTGTTATATTATGTAAAGGAACCGTGTTGGAAACGCGATTTTTTGCAATAAATTCTACATGAATCCGTGTTTTTGTCACCATTTCAAATGTTCCGCGCGGACGGTGTCAGTACGATAGTCAAATTAATCAAGACCCTCTGCAACATTCCCTCGGTAACAGTTTTCACGGTACTTTTGACCTTACGTTTACTTGAAGGTCCGTGCGAAAAGGTGCGACAAAAACAACTATTATGTACACTCAGAAAAAAAAATTACAGGGTGTGAGATCAACGGCAAACGCGAAGTGCATGTTCTCTTAGTCGACCGCGATCAATCCAGCATTGAGAGAGTCTCATTGAGAAAACGTGAAACTTAAGAATGCCAATGTAAAGGACCTCTATTCAGTTCGAAGATGAAATCCTCCGAATCTTCATCAAAAGCCAATTACCAATTTGGCTGTACGCCTCGTCGACGTCTAGGTCATTAAAGGCGGGAATGAATGTGGCTATGACCTTTTGAACGAACCATCCCTGCATTCGCCTGGAGGGATTTGAGGAAACCCAAATCTGGATGGCAGGATGAGGATTCGAAACCGCGTCCGCCCGAATGCGACGTAAGAGCATTACCGCTTACGCTCCACGTTCGGTTAGCCAGTTGTGCAGCTTATGCCCAGTTAGGTTTACTTCAGTGTAGAGATATCACAAAACCCGTTGGCTTCCGGATATCATGTTCAGCAATTGAATGTGGATTTTCGAGCCCGAACAGTGTGGTGGTTAACCTTTCCACTTAAATGAAACGTAGCTCCATCACTAAAAATTATACGCAGCATAACATCATTTTCCATGTTCTGTTGCATCACATCACAAAATTCTTTGTTATCTGGTCGTGTGGTTTGAGCTGTTGCACTGGTTGCAATTTGTATAGCTTAAAGATTAACCTTCGTCTTAGCACGAACCATACAGTCGTGCGAATGAGTGCTAGTTCGCTACTTGCTTGGCGGACTAGCTTGTGCGGATTGCGCTCAAAAGCCTCTTTTAATGCTTCACATGGATTATTCCCCAATTCGCGATTGCCCTCAGTTTCTTACTTACAGACAAATAGTAACCTAATTTTTATTTTTTTTACACCATTCTTCTTCTCAATAAGCGGTTCAGTATTATTTAAACGTCTAGAAATGCACTGCGCACCACGGTAACCGATTCGGTTTTGTGAAACTACAGTAAGCAGAACGCCTTACGTTGAGGAGACTGCATTTCGCGTGCGACTGTACCTTACTGTGCGTGGAACGACGCACCTGAGGACTGTACGGCTCTCTCTCCGCAATTAGTAGCGCGCAGACCCGCCAGGCTCTTTGTTTTCGAGTTAAGATACTTTGAATCGGAAAATGATTTTTAAAAAAGCTAACAGACTATGTTTTGGTATGAAATCATACTATGAACTGATTATTAGCTTGACCACAATTTGATGGTCTTTATATACTAATTCACTTTCAGGAATATAGATAAAGACGGAAGGAACAAAATAACCTTGCATGAAACTGTTGTTCGCCGAAGATAAAAATTCTGGTCTAAAAAACTTGGAAGAACGTTCAGCAAAAGCATAATGGAAATCATTGAAGAAATATAATTAAAACCGTAAGAAAACACTATACACGGAAAGGATCGTGCCGAATATATAGGTTCACGGTTGAAATTGAGGTGTCGGAGGAGACTGCCGGAAAGTTTTTGAGACAAATAAGGATTACAACAGAACCGATATTTTTTGAAATTAAAGAGGTGATATTAATGATAACAACAATGTTTCATCGTACGATTCCTCCCATCTCGTTTAAAACTGATTATAGCTCGAAATTATGTCAATAGTTACAGCCTGTGCTATTGAATTTTAGTCGGAGTTGGGGTTAAAGAGCACATTATTTACCAGAATTAATTAAGTTGTTTTAAAAGCTTACGTTTCGACGAGCGATTCCCGTGTCGCCTCTCTTGGCTGAACTGCTGTGGTGGACGCGTTCACAGAAATTGAATTAAAATTGTTAAATCAGGTTCATTCGTATCATTTACCGCCATCCCTCATCTTTAGCGCTGTGCCGGCAGATTTGTTTATTATACGTGACTCCTGTCAGGTGCAGTAGCTGCCTGAATCAAACTTGTTTTGTGTGCGCTGTTCACAGCTGGTTGTACTTCAGCGATAACGTTCTGTACAATCATTTTTCCCCCCCAAAAGACAAGTACTGGGCCCATAATGCCGAATGTTATGTGAAACAGCTTTAAAATGACGAAGACTGTAAGCACTAGACACGCTAGCTTGTAAGGTACGATGTATGGAACATAGATCAAAATATTCCTGCTAGGGTTTTGCGTATGTGTACTATTCTTCATGGTAATTGAAATGATGGATTAGCCAGGCGGAAGTGAGTCGAACGAAATAACAGTTCTTACCATTGCTCATCTGTATCAAAAGATTTACGATACTGACAACTATTAAGTATTCAAAATCACTGAAAATGAATTATTTAATTATTGTTCTGCAATTACACAGCTCCAGTGGTGATGGCGTCACCAAGTCTTATGCCCCCATCAGTATGACGGAGAGCTGGATTTAACCAGCGCTTTCGTTACACATTCCTGCCGCTTGCCCCTGCTCTGTTGGCCAAGTACTTCATGACAAGTACTTCTTCCAGCATTGACGCATTGATACTCCTACGAGCTTACCACTCGCACACCGCCACACTTCAGCCACTTACACCGCTGGCATTTCAACTCTCCGCACAACTCAAAATAATAGCCAATAGTTGCTTCTGTTGAGTGCGTTAATTTGTTAGTTTCTATAAACGGTGTATTTCCCGTGTTGGTTTAGTTTAACTTCATAGATGACTATGCTCGATCCCCTTTTGTCTTCATCGTGGCAGCATATTTTTCCCATAGATTTATCTCGCAAGTGTCTTCTGCCTGTGGGTTGATATGGAGTGTACAGCAATTGCTGAACACTCTTCTTTATTCATTTATCATGATCCAGTTTGTTAGAGACTTGAAGTTCTAAATTGAATCCTGCCTTCGTTCCAGTTTTCCTTTTGGCACCAAAAAATGACAGATTTCTGAAATATGAGTTTTTCGCCATCCATCAGCGAACTCTCTTAGATCTATTATTTGTCTTTTCCTAATAACTTATTTTGTAAAATGTGTTGTTTTCAAGTGTCCTAGCTTCCATTACTAGTTAAGGCAAACGTCTTCATATCTGAACGCAAGGGGTGGTATTTAAACTTAACTTGATTTTGCGTTCCCTATTGTCCAGTATAACAATGATTTAAAACGTTCGTTAAAACTGCCAGATATGAATGTTTGTATTAATAGTTCACGTGTATAGCCGGAGCGTGCAACACATTTTTGTGCAATAGACTATTACGTTTATCGTCAGCTGCCGGCAACTGCGTTCCTACTATTTAAAAATATTGAGTTTTACCTCCTGTTTCGACTGATTTTTTGTCTGCCATACTAACCAAAAATATATCATTTTCATCGTCCTTTACGTTAGGATCACACCATTATTATAATTTGAGTTTTCTTAGTTCAAGATTTATGATATATTGTCAGTTTCGAGTTTGGTGTCAGATGTTCATCCTTTCTGAGTAGGCTGTTGCCTGCCGGTGCGCCGCGGTCTTATGCAACCCGCAAAGTAGTTGTGTATCGTCGTGTGGAGCCTCGCAGGCTGAGCTAGTCACACGTGAATTTTGCCTGACTTTTTTCAGATTCCATTATATACGACGCGGTTAAGAAGGTATTTCAAAGATAAAGAATCGATTTTGTGCCTAAAGTAGTTTTAACTTATTTGGAACGTTTTGTTTGTGTGTGTGCTAATGGGTTTACATCAACTCCTTCAGGTGAATAATAGATCTTATTTTTCCTAATAACGCATTTGTGACGTTTGCACTTGACTGAAGTTTTCTATTTGCCGTATTTAATATGTCCACTCAAAGTTTCCAAAGCCTATAAACCTCTGTGTTTTCTGTAGTTGGGCGTAATTGATGTGTCTTCTCAGAAACGGTAAAAAAAAGTTAACCGCGGAGTACTATTGTATCATATTACGGTAGCGAATTGTTTGTACCTCATCTTACAATCGGTTCACTTAATAGTTTAGTGTTTGTGATTTTATCAGCCGAATTTGTTCAGTGTTCAATGAAGATGAGATGGAGAATATAAAGCGAAAATACCATTACAATTTTATTTCATTTCGTTCTTGAATTTGGCTTTAGTGATTGCCGTACAATGGAATTGCTCGAAATCAACCATTGTTTCCATTAGCTTTATTGAAACTTACGGCTGAAATTTCTGAATTGAGTGCTTTTTCTTCAGACTGTTCCCTTTGATTGAATCTTAAACTCCATTTTACACAATTTTATCATTTTCCACTCTACGGCGTAAGACGAACTGGTTAAAAATTTGTCTTTTCTTTTAGCGCTCACATATTCGTGTTTCTGCCTTCCTTATCCCATTTAATGAGGTATATTACCCATTTTCGTAATTAAAAACAAGTCAAATGGTTGCTATAAGATATTCTGAGCCCAGTGGATGAGTTGGGAAAGCCAGAGCATAGCTTTCGAGAGGACGCGACTTCTCATCATCCAGATTTCGGTTTTCCGTGCTATCAACAAATTGATCCAGGTGAATGCCGGGATTGTTACCTCGAAAGACTGTAAATGAATTTCTTTCCCCCAAACCGAACCTCTCCCGGGTGTGGTGATCTGCATGTAACCAAACCTTCGAGTCCAGTTTTTTTTGCTGTCATCAGTCTCTCGACTGGTTTGATGCAATGGTCCATTTCTTTCTATCTTGGGCTAAGCTCTTCATCTCAACATACCCGTTGCAATCCACGTCCTCAATTATCTGCTTGGTACATACTAATCTTGGTCTTTCTCTACAGTTCTTACCTTCGACTAACAAAGTAACCAGTCTAGCATGTCTTAAAATGTGTCCCACCATCCTGTCTCTTCTTTTGGAAGACTCTTCTACAAACTTATTTTCTCATCCATCATTTCCAAAATACGTTCATTTGGTACTTTATGTGCCCACTTAATCTTCAGAATTCTTCCATAGCACCCATTTCAAATGCTTCAATTTTCCTTCTTCTGGTATTCTTGAAGTCCATACTTCGCTACCATACAGAGTTATAGAAAGTTATTTCTTAGTCCTAGATCAACATTTGAAAATAAAAGATTTCTCTTTTTCAAGAAGGCTCTTTTCGCTATTGCTATTCTTCTTTTAACATAATTCCTGTTTTGTCTGTCAGTTGTAATTTTATTTCCTAAGTATTAGATTTTATTCACTTCTCCTATTGTATCCAATCCTGTTTTTATATTTAATCTGCTATTATTACTAGTCTATAATTTCTGCTACATTTCATCACTTTTGTCTTGTTTTGGTTTATATTTAGTTCAAAATTTTCTTTCAGCAATTTTTTCATGCCATTCAGTAACTTCTCAAAATCCTCAGTTTCTTCTGTTAACAGGACAGTGTCATCAGCAAATCTCAACATACTGATTTTTTTATCCTTAAACACTTATGACACATTCAAATTTTACTTTAACTTCCTTTATTGCTTCCTCTACATACAAGTTAAATTTTGGTTGGAATAGACTACAGCATTGTCTCACACCATTTTTAATTGTTGCATGTGTCTCTTAATCTCTACTTTTATTATAGCCCCTTGATTCCTATGTAGATTGTAATGTATTCTCCTATCTTGATATTTTAGATCTGACTTCTTAAAAAAATTTGCCCACCTAACATTATCAAAAGCTTTTTTTAAAAAATCAACAAATGCAATAGAAATATCTTAGTTTTTCCTAATCGGCCCTTAAGTATTAATCTCGAAGCCAGAAATGTTTCTGTCGTACCGTTGTTTTTCCTATAACCAAACTGATTTTACCTACTGTCTCTTCTACTATCCTTTGCAATTCCCAAATTAAAGAAATAAAAATATGTCTCGCATTTATATTGTTATTAATACTGCCATAAGTTTGACTCGACGACTGTATTAAGAAATCGGAAAAGTACAGAGGAGCAGAAAAGTTGATGCTCATTTTATCCAAATAGCGATACAATTGGGAGTAAGCTGAGCTGTAAATGGGAGAGTGATGTTAATATTGCTTAGTTCCCTTGTTCTCTGATTCTCGTGATAAGCAAGTTCTGCAGGATTATCATCGCTTTACCATAACGACACTTTTTCACGGGGTTAAGGTCTCAGTGGCTCGTGTTTTTTTGCCGTCCTGTGGTGATCGCCACTCACCGTCAGTCATGGCTGTCCTTTATAAGAACCGCCGAGCTCGGCTCACTTCGGCTGCCAGCTGTTGTAATGGAACTGACATTCAGGTACGCCGCGGCTGAGAGTTCAGATAACACGAGTCTCTGAGTCTCTGGAGGAGGAAAGGCACCACGATTGATTTGCTGTCTTGGCATGGTAGCTCTTATATTGATCTCCGCCACCTGAAGAGAAGCTCCTAACCTGCAATAACCACCGTCATTGTATTCCCTCTTCGTAGAAGGGAGTCACATGCGATACCACCTATGTTGAAACAACTTTTTTTTTTACCACATTGCCCTCATTAAATGATAAAACAAAGATTCTGGAAAAAAATTGCGAAACTGATTAAAATTGCGGTGTTTGTTTTGTGGACTCATAACATCGAGTCAAAATTCAGGTACACTTAACTGACTTTTCATTTTATGTTGCTCCGTAAGAGTTTTTGATACCCATTTAGTACAGAATTTTTCCTAATTTGGTTTGCGAGAGACAATTTCATGGAGCACTGAAAGTAATATTTTATAAAAATTTATTAACAGATATCTAAAGACGAGTTTTCCATTTTTTTTAACCTTCCTCACGGCTGCGGTAACGTAAGCTGGCACCTACTACATTTTTCATCATGAAAGCGTTACGAAATTGAGTAGTAAACTGGGCAGCGATTCTCTGGTAGACAGACGACATAGGTTTTGTTTGAACTTACACATGCGTTCACCCACTTCCATTTTCGATTGCGATGAAATACTTAGTCTACCAAGCTGCTTGGATTGTCATATACGAGAGATGAAGTTAGAGAAATAAGGTGCCGCATTGATCCTTATATGAGTTCTTTCTTCCCTCGTACCATTCGGGATTGGAAATAACTGAGCAGAAATTAGTTTTGGTGGACCTACAATTTTCTAAATTGAAGAGTATAGATGTAGATATAGGCATACATTTTCTCGTCGATCAAAGTGTTGTACCACTCTCCTCACAACTGACTCTCTCATTTCATGTTCCCCATAAATCTCTGAAATTTGACTATGAACTTCGGAAGGGGTTATGTTCCTTGCATTAAGAAACGGAATGATAGATCCCACCACGCGTGCGGTGAGATTTCCAATTTGCTATGAACAGTGTTAACACTCAAAACGAGGCGAACACAGTATTCGGCCCTACAGCTCAGACAGTAAGACGTACAGCTTATTTTCTGAACATTTTTATTATCTTAAAAAATTGCACGGTTTTATTTTATGTTTTGTACTGGGAAACATTCTACTAGACCTTCAGGCGACCTCTGGACTTAGCATGTTATGATTGAAACCAGTAATACTGGCTGCCTTTTACCAGTAACAGTATCGTTGTGTGACTGTTGACAATTTCACCTGCCGATCTCATTATTTCATTTCGTAACGTACTGTTTAGAGAACCAGCCACTTGTGAAGGCTACGTGTTGAGGCCTCCGTGAACCTCTGTCGCCAGCTTCAAAGTTCAAGGCTGCCGCCCGCCCGCCGTCTGTTTACATACGAACGACCACTTTAGAGCGCCGCCTCGTAGCTTCAAGCTGGCCTGGCTATTGTTTCCACCTCGTCTCACCACCCACTAGGTTTAATGCTCTCATTTCTCTGCCTTGCATCTCATAACTCTTCTTACAAAATATGGTTGTCCGTGAATTTTATAATATTCTACTAATACACGGAAAAAATATTAAACACACATTTTTCAACATGCGGAATATTTCTGTTCTAGTAACAATAAATTTCTCGTCTGCATTGTAACTTTCGTAAAAGCTTTTGCCTCGGTGTAAAGTAAATTTTTTAGTGTTTCTCTGTACCGTGTTCTTTTTCTGTGAGCATCCGATTGTAATTTTCATTTCGCTATCCACACAGTTCCTCGCGACTCCGTGGTGCCACTTTCAACCTGAGTTCTGGGAGTCTGAGTTTCTCCAAATGCCATCGGATATACGGGACCTACAGTTTCAGGTGGATCAAAACTAAAGGAGCAGTTTAAACACACAAGGCAAGCTTTAACAGAAATGAGGGACACTTGAAATAAACTATGGAGACCCCTGCATGAACCGGTATTCGAATCTCGGACGTTTTGTCAGTCATGCACCTCACCACTGAGCCAAACCTTTGGCCTTTCTCTTGCTTGCGTTCAGCACCGTAATGTCTCCCTTCGTAGTCCAGGGGCGGATCCAGGATTTTGGTTTGGGAGGGGCTTGAGCGGACTTTGGTTTCGGGAGGGAGGGGACTTGGCTTGGGTGGATTTTGGTTTTGGATGGGGCTTGGACCTAGAAACTTTGGGGGGGGGCTTGAGCCCCTTAGACCCCCTCCCCCTTGATCCGCCCCTGTTTCGTACTGCGTACCCTGCACGACAACTGCCTACGATTTGTATTACGATTAGGGCCTACTCCAATCTCTTAAATCTCGCTGAAAAGTGTGCCACTTTAATATTTTCTCTTTGGTGAAACATACGACGCATCGGTTATGTTTCGCTAGCATAGTGGAGGCCGCATTCCAACAGATGCCAACAAGTAAGAAAATTTCTACTCCAGCCGTTTGCCTTTAAGAAACTGGGAGAATCGGGGAACTTCTCCATAGGGTTATCGTCGATAATTTTAAACAAAGCTGCGATTCTTAATCCCATTTGATGGATTTATGTTTAAATTGTACGTTATCCTGGTGAGTGAGATACGGCTGTACTGCGTGATGTGAAATGAGAATCTCCCTAGATTGAGCGTTTTTTCAACAGTAGTTTGCTGCTTTGTTCTACTGTATATACATACCACAAACGAAACTGTTTGACTGGGCATCAGATCATTCGCATTCGTCAGTGCCAAGTATATCGTCCTAAGGTGTTGGTAACCCGGATATCGTGGTGCGTACTTAGCCAAGTCTGGAATGATACCCAACAATTTCTGTAGGTCATTTTTCTGAATCACCTTTGCGTCTTTCTGAATCGTGTGTGCATATCTTATATCTTTAAACGAGCAATTCTTGCATGTATATATATATATATGCTATCTCGGAAATTGCTCTAACGATTTGGATGAAATTTCATATTTAGGTAAAGTTTCGCCGTTTTAGTTTATCTAAGTAGGTGTTTTCCCTGTAAAAACGCCATGTTACGGAAAAAAGAGAACAATTTTGTATTTGGTATCTGTGAAATGGCTCTAACGTCATCTCGTAGACTTTTCAGGTACCAGTAACACTACTCATAGTTAGTTTCTCTTTGCTTGGACCAAGGAACTCATATAATTATCATTCAGTTCTGTCATTTACTGATGTGGCCTCTTAAAGTCATGATTTCAGGTAGAATTTAAGCAGTTTTTTCCAGGTCGCACGATCTTGGGCGATCCTCTGCCAGTTAACTCCGACCACCCTGCGTAAGTCCATTTCCCATCGGTCTGGTGGTCTTCCTCTAGGTCTGGTGGTCTTCCTCTAGGTCTGTGGTGATCCCTTTGGCTCCACTCTAACACTGTTTTTGTCCTTCTCTGGTCTTTTCTCTGCGCAATATGGTTGGCCCATTGCCACTTCAAGGTTGCTGTCTTCCCTAAGATGCCTCTGACCTTTGTAACTGACCTAAAGTCAGTTGCTCTTTTCTTGTCTTTTCTCGTTAGGCCTAGCATTGAACTCTCCATAGCTCTTTGGACAGTCCTTAGTTTACCTTTTGTAATTTCTTTTAAGAGTCCAGGTCTCACAACCGTAGGTCAGCACAGGAAGAATATACTGGTCATAGACTATTTGCTTTAGATTTCAGGATAATAGAATGCCTCCCAAACGCTTGCCATCCCAGCTTGAAGCGACGGAAAATATCGGGTCTTACATCACCTCTCATGTTTACAAGCTGGCCAAGATAAACGTACTCGCTGACATTTTCTAAAGACTCATTATCTAGTTGTACACTCCCCTCTGTGGCCCATTTTTATTTTTGAAATATTTATTCTTAGACCAACTGCTGTCCATTCTGAGGCGAGGTCGGTAACTAAGGTTTGGAGTTCATCAAGGTCATTAGCAACAAGCGCAATGTCATGAACAAATTTCAGGTTGTTAAGTCTTCTGCCATTGATTCTAATTCCCTTTTGCGTCCATTGTAGCTTTGACGTTGCCATCTCCAAGACAGCTGAAAATAATTTTGGAAAGACCTTGCTTAACACCTCTTTCGATGCGGAACTCGGTTGGTTCTGTGACGTTGACAAAGGCTGAGGAGGTGGCATAGATGTTAAGAAGCACTCGAATATAAGCTGTATCCACACCATGGCTTGGGCAGCTTTGTGACTTATTGAATCAAATGCCTTTTCGAAATCTACAAAGGCTACACAAAGAGGCATCTGCTATTCGTTTGCACGGCTAATTAGTTCTCGCAGGGCAAGAATGAGGTCGATTGAGCTAAAGCTGCTGCAGAATCCTGCTTGCGCAATGGGTTGGGCAGAATCAAGGGTGGAACTGATTCGGTTCAACTAGATCTTTGAAAAAACTTTGTATAGAATACCCTACAAGCATATAGGACGATAGTTTTAGATGTTCTGAATACTTCCCTTTGTTTGTAGCAGAATGAGTTTAGCTCATATATGAGTCTTAAACAATTTTTGTGTACTAGCTAACCCGTGCGAATAGTATCGTAACCAGTCACCGAATGGTAATATGGTAATATAATTAAATAAAGTAAATGCAAGTATTTATTAATGAAAAGTATTTTATTTTGATTAGTAATAAATATCAGGCTTATTGTAAAAAGTCCTTATCATTAAATGCTACATGTTCAATTGTAAAACATTTTAAAAGTAGATATTTAAAAAATAGACATTGGCTTTGACAGATTAATGTGATCATCGTTTACTCTTTGACCGTGTGTGCCTTTAACACAAAGATAAATTTTACTGAATCTACGATCTCGTAAAAAAAAAAAAAAAAAAAAAAACCAAGTACAGGTGTCCATACGAAAAAAGAGGTTCTGGTGAAAATAATCCAGCGCTTTGAAGCGTCAGATATTGTGCTTTATTAATGGTTACTTTTATTGCGAATTGTTTTTTTTTTTTTATCATCTGAAAAGATACGGTTGAATCAGAAGGGGTGAAGTTCAAGATACGAGCATAATTTTATCGGAGTGAGTGAATTTAGCCCGATGATATACTTGTATAAGTGAATTAGCACTAATCTTGCACCATTAACTAATCCCTGATTAGCATTCAGATTTCTATTTAACGTAATAACAGCATTTTTCTTTAAAAACAATTTGTGAGGTGGTAAACCGGACCCAGGGTTGTCGGAGTTAGCTGGCAGAGGATCGCCCAAGATCGTTCGACCTGGAGGAAACTGCTCAAGTTCTTCCCGAAATCATGACTTTAAGAGGCCATATCAGTAAAAGATTGAACTCTCTGATAATAATAATGAAACCCGAAGATCTCGGAAACGGTGCATTTGGATGAAATTTTTATATGTAGATAACGTTTGGTTTTTCAAGTTCGTAACACGATTAAAAAAAAAAAGAGCAATGCTTGTATTTGGTATCTCAGAAACGGCTGTAACCTCATCTCGTAGGTTGTAACAAGGAGTTGTGTATTTAAAAATGGCTAGGAAGCCTTTCAGAAAAAAAGATGGAATAACATTAACTTTAATGAAACTTCACCCAAAATCTTGCTTATTGAACAAAAATTGAAAGATGCCGAGCGAAGATCGGTCTCCCAGGTACTGAGAAGTAATGCGTAATTTTTTGTGTTGTGAAAAGCAATTGTAGTTTTTAAATTTTGTTGTTGCCTTTATTCACAAACGCAGTGCTCTCTTTGCAATAAGGTTTATATGTGGAAAACTAAATAAATCTGTGTGATCGTACGAGCAGCTGACTGTTTCGATTTGTCGCGCATTTCGCCTCGTCAGGGCTGGACTTAGTTTAACGCGGAATCCGAACCAGGGAATGTTCTAGCATAAGCTTGTGAACAAAGCACAGGCGATAGGCCGCGCGGGAATTCGAACCCGTGGCACTTAAGTTTCCAGGCTAGCACCTTAAAAATATTTTGTAGATAGTACATAATTTAGCAGTCACTCAAACAATCAAATTTATGACTGGATATTGTGGGCCATTTCCTCAATTGCAAGTTAATCAATTTTTTATAAAGGTGAATAACACGCCAATGCAATTGAATTTTGTTTTATTTTGGTGTCGTACGCGTTTCGCTCTATATGAAGAGCATCATCAGCGACATCTGTTAGATATTTATTCATTTATTTAGTTACATTTGATTTACAAAACAATATAAAGTTGAGGTGAAATTAAATCTACTTACATGTTACTTTTTTACTTTTTTCTCATGATCAGAGTTGGCTTCTGTGTGTATGTTTTGTAGAATTTGCTGAAGGTATGAAGCACTACACTGCACTGACCAAATTTCACATTGATACTATTGTTTACCGTCTTCAAAACATGAGAAAGTAAACACCACGCCATGTTTTTCACAGGTCCATAGAGTGTGTGTTTGTTTATGTTTCAGGTTTCATTGTGTTTAGAGGTCCTTGGTTTTTACAGTCTGCTTTGTGTTATCTTTGTTGGTAGGCGGGAATTTGAAATGGTTGTCTTTTTGTGGATATTTATTTCTTTTTTAATGTGGCATATAGTGTCTGATTAGTTAAGCTCGTATAATTCATACAAACTTAACTAATCAGACACTATATGCCACATTAAAAAAGAAATAAATATCCACAAAAAGACAACCATTTCAAATCCCCGCCTACCAACAAAGATAACACAAAGCAGACTGTAAAAACCAAGGACCTCTAAACACAATGAAACCTGAAACATAAACAAACACACACTCTATGGACCTGTGAAAAACATGGCGTGGTGTTTACTTTCTCATGTTTTGAAAACGGTAAACAATAGTATCAATGTGAAATTTGGTCAGTGCAGTGTAGTGCTTCATACCTTCAGCAAATTCTACAAAACATACACACAGAAGCCAACTCTGATCATGAGAAAAAAGTAAAAAAGTAACATGTAAGTAGATTTAATTTCACCTCAACTTTATATTGTTTTGTAAATCAAATGTAACTAAATAAATGAATAAATATCTAACAGATGTCGCTGATGATGCTCTTGATATAGAGCGAAACGCGTACGACACCAAAATAAAACAAAATTCAATTGCATTGGCGTGTTATTCACCTTTATAAAAAATTAATCAAATTTATATTCAACAAAAAACTTTAAATGAATATACGTTGTGCAGAGAGCTCCTGCCATTGCCGCTTTCACTTCTCGGCTTCAGCCTGAAACAGCACGATTTTGATGAACGTGACCTGCTTGCTCCAGCTGACCTGTGCATTGTTGCCACAACACCTAGGATTTCTTTATCCTGAGGAAATCTTTAACCTTTTTGTCATGTTATGTAGATGAAGGCTTCATACCTGTCTCTATCCTATTTACTCGGTTTCTGCGTTTGTATCAGCCGCAGAATTCCAAATTGTTAGCGAATTTAAAGTACAGCTATTCGGTGTACTGTCGGAAATGCGAGTGAAGATCAAAATTAAAAACCTATTTTGCGTTGGTATAATACGTGCAGATGTTTAAATTTTAGAAAGTCGAAATGTAAACATCGCCAAAGGTCTTGAACCCTGTAGAATTACTAGATATCATTGAATAAATTAATTAGTTGCATTTATTCCCCTTTGTTCTCAGTTCAGTTAACCTAAGCCACCGTGGCCGCCTATCTTTGTAAATGTATAGTTCGCCGCGAAGAAGAGCAGACCTTCCACTTTGGCAAACGACACTGTACTCCTTACATCAAAGATACCAATCATAGTTGGATGCTATAGGAGAAGTCAGTGAATTTTGCTACTTATGTAGCAGGAATGATTGTTAAAAGCAGAATAGCAGTAACGAAAAGAGCTTTCATGAAAAAGATAAATCTTTTAGTTTCAAATGATAATCAAGGACAAAGAAAGAACTTTTTGAAACTCTGTGTGGAGCACAGCACTTTATGGCAGTGAAGCATGGACATTAGGAATAACAGAAAGAAAGAAAATCGAAGCATTTGAAATGTGGTGCTTCAGAAGGCTGAAAATTAAGTGGTCAGATAAATTACGAAACGAACGAGTTTTGGAAATGATGGGTGAGGAAAGAAGTTTTGGAAATGATGGACGAGGAAAGAAGTTTGTGGAATAGTCGTACAGAAAGAAGACACAGGCTGGTAGGTCATATTTTGAGACATGTAGGATTGGTTAACTTGTTAGTGGAGGAAACAGTCGAAGGTAAGAACTGCAGAGGAAGACAGAGATTGGAATATATGAAGCAGATAATTGAGGACATGGGTTGTATGGAGTATGCAGAAATGAAGAGGTTAGCACAGGATAGGAAGGGACGGAGGATTGCATCAAACCAGTCGAGAGACTGATAACAACAACAACAACAACAAAAGACCACCTGCAATCCTCTTTCTCTGTTCGCCGCTTGGCAGTTCAGTTGGGCCAGTTTATGACCTGTGACATCTACTTCTGTCACAGCCAAACGTCTATAGATTGTGTACAGTACGAAAATAAAGACAGTAGAAATATTCCTGTACCCTTACAACCCCTGAATACCATTCTGTGAGCCTCTCATAAACTTAGCTTTGGAGTTAATCTGCTCATTACAGAAGTAATCTTCGCTACGAATATCGGAGGAACCATTAGCCATACTGTTAAAACGGTAATTATATTGTTGTTGTAACGTTTGTATGACTTGTAATTAATTGTAAGTGTTATATTTGAGTAACATCTTTTAGATCTGGATAATTTCAAACTATATTGCCTACGTAATTAACAGATGTCTTTTCATGAAAAATAAACTTTTAAGAGCAAGCGGTTCCATTCGGAACAAATTGATCCTGGAGTTTTTTTTTCGAATTTCAGTATATACCCTTTTTTAGGCCTGAGTGGACTTAGAGCTGCCATAGTGGCTGCTGCCTCTCAATCTGAAGCGGAACATTTACGCCAAGGCCAGCAGACCCGCCAAACTGAATCTCACTGCAACGAGTGTGCGCACTCCAATGGCCTGTGTGTTACAGAACAAACTAGCGCAAAGCGTCTGCTGGACAATGGAACGCTATTGCTATTACGCTGCAGTTAAGCTAAAGTTAGTGGCGGCAGTAACAGTTACTGTTGATTCTGGGTCACCAGTTTGCCACACGGGTCGAAATGGTGTGCTGTTTTATTCTCATTCTACAGACAAACCGGGATTTTAGAACGCATTTCAGCCTTACAGAATGAAATGTAGAACCTTATTTTTTCCAGTTACGTTTCTGTAATAAATGTGATTTACCAAATATCTTATTTTTTCTTCTTCGTTTATGTGTGTCTCATCTCATTACTTTTCATCGCAGCGATTAGAAAAATTAACTGTCGTGAAGAACAGTGAAAAAACTTTTCAAAATAATAGCATTACTGATTTTTTTACTTTTGACTTGGTGATCATTAAACGTAATCGGTTCGAAGGAACCATTGATTTCTGCAGACATGCTCAATAGAAATATTAGTTAGTGAAAGAGCTGTTTCTTTTTTACATTTTAGTTGCCATCTGTATGCTGGTACTGCTTTAGGAGCGCCCAGGGGGAGGGGGAGGTGTTGGATAGAAATCTACGCTGAGCTACATGCGGGGGAGGGAGGTTCAGAGACGCTATAAGCTTCTGAGTGCCAAGCAGAACATGAGTGAGAGGGCTTTTCAAATTCTTAAAAACTCCGATCTCTAATTTATCACTAACTTGATGCAAACTTCTTTGACATTTCCCCGTCTGTGTCTGAAACAGGGAGTACATAGTAAAATGTTCAAAGATTCAAGAAAGGCAGTAAGGAATTGATCGAAAAAAATTATATGGTGTCTTATTTCATGATTGATCGGAACATCGTATTTAATAGAATTTTTGTACTTTTTCAGAATTTTCAGCCCCGCACTCCAGGATAGTTTCTTCTTATAGACCATTCCCAAACTCATACATTTAGGCTGTTAACAGTATGTTTTGCCTCACTGTCGAAATAAAATATTGCTTTCCACTGGATTTATTCATACTTGCTGTATAAATCAGATGATCATCAATTTTTATGGGCTTTGTTTTGTTCATATTATTACGCCAGGAAGCTCAGTGTCTCGAATTTCACGTTAAACTGTAGGTCCAGCCAAATCGGAGAAGTAATACCTGGCATACCGAAATTCTTAATTACTAGCTCATAAGACTACAGGAATCTATTTTGGTTATGGTGGTAAAAATCGCCTTAATATTAAAAGGAAAAAATATTTATTTATTTTATAATATCAGGTATTTACGAGTTGTGATAATTAGAAACAAGCGCTAGCGTACAGATTTTGGAGACTCCTTCCGTCTTCCACGACTGCGTAATAAAACTTTCTCGCCGCCTTATTATTAATTCTTATGAGTTAGAATGATAAGAAGCAAAACCCGAGCGTGGTGGGTGAGCGAGAACGGGAGAACGCGGATTCGACCCCCCGTCATGGGTTTTCCATGATTTCCCCAAATCACTGTAGGTGAATGCCGAGAAGGCCCGTTCAAAATATCATGGCCGAATAACTTCCCGTTCATTGCCCCAAGTCCTTTTCCACCTGTAATGAGGCGTAAAGCCATAAGCGAAGCAGAGAAGCAGAACAAACCGGACGCATCGTATAATGAAAGTTGTGCGGAATGGTGATGGTGAGCTTGTGAACGTGCAGGCTGCCCGGCGGTCACTTTAGTGAGCGGTAGCGGTGTCAAGTAGATAACAGCCCCCCTGTTTGATTAGGCCTTTCAGTATCAATAGACCCGGCTGACCTGCCCTGCAGCCTTTGTGTCGGCTGATCGACCTATCACAGTCCAGTCTCTAGGGGACCCCGTGTTTCACGTGTCAGTCTTCACTGCAGAAGAAAATTCTTTGTTTTAGATAGTTCGGGAATTATACTTTTTGTGCTGTTTTTTTAATCTTGTGGTTAGGTTAGTAACATTTAAATATTTGTGTATACATTATAAATTGTCACTGAATAGTTTGCAGTAAGCAATGAAATACATTCTCTGTGGTTGATGATTTTTCTTGATCCTTTCCTACCTTTCAGTAATACTGACATCCGATTGCTCAATACCAGGCGCGACTGTGCTATAGAAATATACATTCTGCGCATATATGGGCTTCAAAGTGTATGGTTTCAGATGTGTGGAGAGGAATTTTCTTTGTGTCTGAAGCGGAATTTGTAGGAGTGGTACTTACACAGGAATAACGAAATTCCTTGTCGAGCGATACTTTATGCCTAAGCTGATTGTACCTGGGTTGAATCCCGTTGTTAGAAGAACGTTTACTAAAGAACATTTTACAATATAGCGTAAGCTGCCATTCATCACACCGTCCAGAAATAATATCCAAATCGCGCTGAATTTGTAAACAATCGTTAGAATTATTTTTTTATTTTTTCTCTCTGAAGATGACTACATCATCAGCAAACAATCACAAACGGCTATTAACTTTGTCTCCGAGATCGTTTATAAAATTTTAAAAAAAGGAGTGGCCCTATTTCACTTCCTTGAGAAACGTTTGATGTAATATCTAGATTAGATTAGTGGTCTCCAACCCTATGCTGCGGCACATTTGTGTGCCGCCACAGGATGAAAATTGTGCAGCGGAATTTTACTTATTGTAAGAAATTGTCTTTTTTTATTATTTACTTTTTCAAATTTCTGCGTTTCATGTGCCACGAATTGTCACATATTGTCGCAGTCTAAAAAATTAAATGTTGATTATTTACTTGCAGCTTTGTTAATTTTAGTTGATTTTTACAGTGGTGTGCCGAGTTGCCATGAATAATTCATGGCGTTCCCCGAGAATAAAAAGGTGTGTCGCGAGTAGAAAAAGGCTGCATATCACTGGATTAGACGACATACTACGACCAATCAGTTAGAAAATCTCGCTTCCATCCAAAAATCTTCACAGACATACCGTAAGCTCGTATCTTCGATAAAAGGCAATTGTGTGATACAGAGTCGAAGCCTTCCTGAATATCAAATAAAAAAATGTATGTACTTGTGAATCTGCATCAATAACTTTCAATGTAGGGTTCGTTTTCCCCTGGAAAATTCATGACGTTGGAACATACAAGATGGTCCAGAACTATACTGCAAACAGTTGTTATTGTTATGGTCGGTGGTTCCTAGGATCTCTTCGATCTCCTCTCTTAAAAAAAAAAAAAAATGGGCATTCAGTCGGAAGGTACTTTTTTCTCTTTTAAGGATTTACACTATATATCAGACGGAAATGGTCCGATTTCCTTCGCTTGCTGGAAAAATACTCATACTGGGATTCCATAGGGACCAATTCAGGTGCTGTAATTGCTATCCATTGGCTGCAGTGTCTATTCGTAACGATCCTATCTCCAACGCCACACGATGTGGGAAAAAAAAATTGGTATGTTATTCATTTTTTCAGCAGTGCGTGAATTTTTTAATTAACCTTGCCGCTTTCGTTGACCTCGCATCTGTCGTCAGTTGGAATTTGCATATTGTTTCACTACTTCTGACTTTTCTTACTTACGACCAAAAATTCTTTGATGTGTGATGCATATATTTGGCATCTTTGTAGCGACAGACAGTGGTCTTGATTACCAGGTGATACGATGTGTCTAAACAATTATTTTATGACAGAATTAGCCAGTTGCAAAGTGTTTGAAAACCTTCATTGTGCAATTTTTGAAACCTCGATTTTAGCCGAAAACGCTCCCCTCGCTCTTGTCAGAGAAATGTACATTTTAGTTTTGCGGGAAAAAAGGCTTGATTTACGAATACGAAAAGTTGTGAAGGTGAGATCATTTAAATACTCCGCAATACTAGAGAGCGAAAGGGATCAGAAAGTAATGTTCATGCTTATAATATTCAGAATGTGTTTTCCCGTAATATTAACTTCCTGATCAAGAAGTTCTGAAGTGCTTCAGTCTCTTCTTACTTGCAGACATTAATTCTGGAGTTTCAGAGTAAGTCGTTGAGAAGCAATCAGTAAGTGGTGAACACTTCAAGATTGACAATTATAATGAGACGTTTGTATATAACTTGGGAGTTGGTTGAATGTACGACGCGACCTTGGCGTGCAGGTACTGGTCGTACCCTGCTCGGGTGTCCTATCGTGTGTAGTGAAATCGGAGCCTGCGGGCCAGATGGCCGCCTCTGGGTTAACTCTCCCTCCGTGGTCCTGCACAGTGTTCAGGAATTCAGCCGCAGTGAGGGGTCTCCGCTAATGCTCGTCACGTCAGGCGCTAGGAGAATACTTTTTAGATTCAGTTTACCAGAAGCTGAATTTGTGCGAAAAGTATACGCCATTTTCTGCTTAGTATCGTAAGCTTGGTTGCACCAATTGAAGTAGTTGTTTCCTTTCCACGGAATTTGTTTTTGGGCTGATGTGAAATTTTAAATATAGTGTACTAACTGCTGGTCCGTGATTAAAGTATGGAAAATTATTTAATGCCAGCCGTGATAGTACAGAGTTTGAGAGAGTGCTTCACAGGTCACGTGCACAAAGGATTTTAAGAAATTGATTTTCTAAATGATCAGGAGCAGAAAGATTTTTAAAATTACTGTTACTGCAATTATTCCTTTTGAATATATCAGAGCCTATAGCTGTGATTGATTGCGACTCGTTTTGTTTTAAATACTCCGCTGTCGCTCTGTACACAGAGATGCAAATGTTATCTAGAGGAGGAAGTACACAGAATGCTCTCTTTTTGAAGTCGTGAAAGTGGGACGATTTGCTTGAAATAATTATCCGAATATTTGTGAGAAATGTTTCCAGCGTACGTTAAAATTGCACAAAATTATAAAAGAAAATAGGGGGGGGGGGGAAGCGCAGGTAATTCTGGAACATCGTGAAGTTGAGGAGCAGTAGTTACCTCGTAAGGAGTCTGCGTGGTCTATTAATGTTTCATTTTGGGTCGGCTAGGTCATTTATTTACTTAGCGTATAATGCTTACAAGACATTTATGGAAAATACACATTTAAACATGGACAGAACAGATAGACTATGTGGTCCTTATAGACGACACGAAATCAACTTTAGATGACTGAAGCGTTCCACACAAATTGAATGATTGGCATGTAGAGGACTACGGATGCGCTCAAATAATAACCAAATCTTTTAAAGGTTGAATAAAGTATACTGATACATCCATTAAACCACGCGGCTGTTTGCCAGCAGCTGCATGAGGAATCGTATGTCATTGGTTATAGAAATATATCCACCACATGGACACACTTCTCCAGCCGGAGACAATAGTGGCGCGTAGTTGAGAGGGGCTACATTTTGTCAACACTTCACTGCCTTTTGAAAATACTTCATACCAACTGTTACTACTTAACGGTTAGTTGAAAAAATCTAAATTACAAAACAAACTGTTTTTAGTTTGGTGATAGATGAAATCAAGATGTTGATTGTAATAAAAAGTTGACTCCTTTCGTCACATATCTTACTGTTCATGAACCCATTTATGGTCGCTTGCAATGGGTAAAACTGGAAAACGGACTCTGGACTTCACAATGTAGAAAATACAGCAACATCACCTGATGAAGTCAGTATGCACATGAACGACAAATCGCGTCTCTTATAACAGCTACCGACATCCTATGGTTCCTGATATATGATGCTCTCCAGTGTGGTCTTCAGAATATGTTCACATTAATTTTTCGTCCAAGCGTTTACTTCTCGAACGAAACGGCTAAAAGCAAGTTGATTGCGGAGGATATGAGAATTCTAATGAGTGGCTTTATTGTTGGAAGATTTACTGATACTTTAATGCGTAGGACGGGTTGAATGGCTGGCAGCAGCTGTAATAGTTCCTGTTTATGTTACGCTTTTTTTTGCTAGCTGTTGTTCCGTGACGGGCGGTACTTAATTTTGTTGTGTTCAGCCCCGCCATTACGAGGGCCAGCTGACGTGCTCCAGGGCCGCTCCAACAATTGATCTCCACTGGAGAGGTCCTTCCGCAGTGAGATTTTAACGTCTCCGCACGAGTTGTTGGCTTCACACCAGGACGGCTGAGTTTAATCAAACTCTACTACTTCCAGTCATCCCAACGGAACATCAGATTCTCGCTCTCTGAATTTTTATTATACCTAAGTAAAGATAAATGCTCATTTTCACGGTAATCGCATTATTATCTGATTCATGATGTGCAAACGTTATGCTGCCTGCCTTTTAAGCAACATCGTACAATAATTTCCTTTGTACCTGTTATTAATAAATTTTTTTACGAATGTAAATGTCTGTTAGGTTTATATCATCATCAGACGTGATAAAGATTTGTCATATTTTAGCAATTTCTAGGGACGCAACGAAATGTAAATAAACAGTCTTAACATAGGAATTCTGATGGTGAATAAAGAAGTTGGTTCAACAGAAGAGAACATTGAGAACAGAATAAAAACGATACAAAGATTTATACTGGATCCTTGAATTTTCAATCGTGGGCAGCAGCCTGTTTGTGTTTAGTAGAAGTAGCAGAATTGTACAATCGTGTAGATCTCTTTACCATCGTCTCCCACGCGATCTTGCGAGAATGGCAGAAATTTCCGTCAGATTTAAATCGCAGGTCCCGATCCTGCTGGTTGATCGGTAACGTTTCCTCCTGGTTTTGGGTGAACGTTTGTTCGATTCCTGGTTCCGTGATCCATATTTCTGTTTCGCCGGAATCACTCGAGGTGAATTTGGTGATCGTTCCTTCAAAATGATATGTCTTATTCACTTTCCTTTAGTTGTGCACAGGAATACACTTGCTGTAATAAAACCCCAACTAAGTGTCCTCCCTCTTGAAAACGCGTACGATCATAAACTGTTCTAGTAACCACTGTGCTGTCTACGAGTTCCATTTGCCAGACGAGATCATATTGCTATGCAAATCGAAATCTGAGAGAGTTCCTCTTACAAAGGTACATGTGCTGACCCACGATATCCATACGGTGCGTAATATTAATTAGGAATGTATTGTATTATTTGGCAGGAAGAAATTTAAATCTCCAAATCAGATTGATCTCAAAATTATTATATGGGAACAGTAAAATCGAAAAGTGTGAGGAATACATGCGGTGCAACTGGTAGGAGTTTAGACTACTTGTTCTGAAAAGTTGTTAAACTCGTTTCAGTTACGTTATAAAAGTGCTCCCTCCTTCCCCTACCAGTTTTTGGACAGTGCAGGCAATTATCCTGTCCCTGTGTTAATATTTAAACGCAGATCAAGGGTTTGTTGAATATCTGTGACCTTTCTGCTGGACTGTGTCTTTCACCCTGCAGACATTCCTGATTATGGCGCTAGTAACATAAATATTGACTGATGGTTAAGACCCAGTAATACCAGTTTTATTTATTAACATATTAAATCTTATAACTAGTAACTGTATAGATTCATTTCCGCACCTTAACAATTTTCATGAAGTTTTAAAATGTAAGTATAAACTTAACTTTCAATTATTTTTTTCATTTCTCCCGTTCCTGAATGTTTTTGTGTAATAATTTTTAATTGAACGTAACACTTTAACTTCCAAATCTGTTCATCACACGAACTTTGCTTTACTTCAGAGCAGTTCGTGGAAGCCACACAAAGAGAGATAATTTCGAGTAGCGGTTCATTGTCCCTCGGTGTATGAGCGGTCATCTCGTGGGCTGTCCTACGCACGGGCGGACGAATTTTCGCAGAAGAATCCGTGAGTGTATCGGACGCGTCAATCGGCTTCCTAGGAAGGTGTCCCACTTCCCGGCCGGCGATGGCGCTGTTGCTCAGCGTGGGACGCAAGCTGGCGCCGATATTGCGGATCGCGTACACAGCGGCAAATTCTTTGCTCTTTTTATTCTTTTATTATTAGTTTTTTGCTAGTTCTACTTCATCATCTGGATGGTTCCTCAAATGTACCTGTAAATTAATAGAAATGACACGTATTTTTAAGCTTACAGACCTGTTATTAGGGCTCGGCCCAATAGCTCGGCACACCGGAAACGTTTTAAGAGTGTTAACTTTCAATATGATTTTTTTTTTAAAGTTAAAAGTCGACGTAACCTGACTGGGACAACCAAAGCATTACTGATGTAAGTAGCTCTCGTCGATTATTATCTATGAGCTGCATAACCCTTGTTCTGCAAGTGTCCAACTGTTCGTGCATTGTGTAATTTTTGAGGCTATCTATGGTCTGTATCAAGGCTGCCCAACCAATTTTGGAGGTGGGCCACAATTTTGATTCTAAGTTGGTCTGCGGACCACGTAATACTTACTTATAGTTGCAACAGACATTTAAATATAACAAAGATATAAGTAATACAGTTTAAATTAAAATCAAAAAGTAAAAACCATCAATGAAAATTTTGCATAGGTTTTTGAGCTAGCATATTCTAGGCCGCTGCTGTTAGCGGGCAAATTCAAACGCGCTGGCGGGCCTGGGGTTGGGGAGTCTTCGTCTGTATACAGGATATCTGGTAGGTCAGCCTGGACCAGGTGTCTATATCAAACAGCTCAAGTCGGTAACTACCCGTCATTTTCTTCATTCTCTAATCTACGTGCGAAATTTGAATTCATCTTTTATATTCAGGCAGAGGTGATGTAATGGACAATAAGGATTTGCTCGTGTAAAATAGTTTTGTTTGGTGGTGTGACTGTTGCGGTTTGCACTATGTTCAAAATTACATCCGTTCCTCCTCGCCAGCTGTAATAGACTTTACATATACTACTTGGGTAATCACTACACTAGCAACACGCCAGTCTTAGTTTTGGTTTTGCAACTAAACTGTCAGACTTCAGATCCAGTATCCGTGTGATCAACTGATACTTTCAGAAATAATAAACAGAACTAGGTATACAAATCTTAAATTTACGGTTTTAAATTCATGGAAAGTGTGACTAGATTGTAACAATGCACATTGGTATACTACATTCTAACCGATTTTTATTTAAGTTTAATATCAGTTACTCACCGTTGACATCATGTCATGTAGTAATCACATTGTATTGACAACTGGGAAAAGAACTGCTGATTTTCGTTATTGCTTGGGAAGTGCTTTTTTTCCCTCTCACTGTTTAATTTAACCTGACGGTACATATCACATCTCTACTGTGACGTGTAACACATTGACACAGAGAAACGTGAATTTTGACATCACGCCTTTGCACATTCACTGAAACGTTTAAAAGATGAAATTTGCTATTTAAATCGTCCCCGAGTGCTGTACAAATCCTGTTTCCTGATGTTTTGCTTATGTGCTGAATCAGTTGTAGTTATCTCAAGGCAGATGGTTCTCACAAGTATTTTCAGAAATTTCTGTTGTGTAGTTTCCAGTGCGAGATATAGAAACAGATCCAAATGACGCTGATGTATGGTCTCCTAGCTATTGGCTTGTGCAACTTCTTCCGAACACATCATAACTCTTTCGCTTAGGTATACAGTTGGGTATAACTATGGGCTGTACTGAAACGATGAGGAAGAATATTTTTACGTAAAATTACAAGATTGTATTACATATATTTTCAGCAGATTCATTACAATATTAAAATTATTCACATATATGTATCTTCAGTCCTAGGATAGATCGAACTTTTATCTGGTCAATTCGAGCAAAAATTGGTCAGCTTATGTTTCTGCGATTAAGTCTATTTTTGCTTTATATTATTGTTCTTATAGAATATAACGAAGAGTTTATAAACAAATTCTCACTGGAAATGATTTCTCGAATAAATACTGCAAGAGTACCTAAAAATATTGTTTTATTCCAAATTTTTCGTAAAAATAACAGTAGGAGGTATTTTTATTGTAGAATTTATTGTAATACAGCGCTAAAACGGTGTTCATGAGCTGCCGGTGAAAAAATTCCGGAAATGTGCTTCTTGAATAAATAATGGGAGATTACCCTAAAAAAAAGTAATTTGCAGTTTTTCGTGAAAATAACGCTAGGAGGTATTTTTCTCGTGGTATTTAATACAACGTTATAGGTTTTTTTATGAGTGATAATTACTCGATTGAGAGATTCCTGGTTGGATTGGAAGCTAACGTCGATATACTAGTCCATGAGTAACCCTCGCTTGAAGGGCAGGAGAGTGGATTGGTTAGACTGCATGTTAGCCTAGGATATGACAAAGAAGCGCCCATCGAGTGCGGCGAACGGCGTCCGATCGCGGGCGAGTCGATACGCGGGTTGGCGGCCTGCGCGGCGCGGCGCTACTGCGGCTGCGCACTGCGCGGGGTCTGGCCGCCGTCTGCCGCGCGCCGCGCCGTCAGTCTGTGTGCTGTGCGCGCGCGCGCCTGAGCTACAGCGACGCGTGAGATGCCACCATGGAAGACGATGACGAGGCCGCCCGCAAGCAGAGCGTCGTCGACCTCGAGGAGCTCTACGTCTGGCTGCAGCAGTTCGAGGACCCTACCATCGGTACCGTCCTCTCAATTCTGTGTGCAATCAACTGTTGTGGTGGTTGTAATTTTTTACTGCCCAGACGCGTTTTGATATTGCGGTGTGGGGCATCATCAGTGGAGATATAGTGCTGTTCCAGACTGGCATGTCAGGTCTATCACTACTGATGATGCTCCACACCATAACGGCGAAACGCGTCTGAGCAGTAAAAAATTACATCCACCACAACAGTTGTTTGCAGACGGAGTATTATTTACAAAATTGATTGTTCAACAAATGCAGAAAAATCTGTAGCAAATTAGTACTTCGTCTCGGCTGTGTATGCATCCAGCACCCAGAAACGAGAATTTTACTTTTTTTTGTATAGGTTTGGGAGCTGATATCCTTGAATATCTGGCAATTATGTCAAAATTGTATAAACATTTCAGTAGAGTTTCTGGATGTCTAAGATTTTTGCCTTTTCGGTTGTTGAGATTTATGCTGATCTTGCGATTACTCGACTGATCATAATTTTCTGTCGATTGTCCAGCTCGTCGAATTTTTTTTTCTCCAAATTTTACCGCCTTTTCATCATAATAGAAAGAAATTCATTTTTTTTTTTTAGACCTTGGATCATTTCGAATAGAAGTGTTGTATGTATATAACTCGTTGACTCTCTCAGACCGAGAGTTTTCTTTCAGGTGTGGTTCTTGTATAGTAGAGGCTCACTAGTTTTTGAGAGGAGACGTACCAAGCTTGATTCACTGTAAAGTTTCAGGGGCGGAGAGGACCAGCGTTATGTATAAAGGCAGATCCACCCACAGCGAACTTAAAACGAAATTGTGAAACTCTTTGCGGTTTCATATACGATTTCTCAGAAAGGAAATTACACGTAATCTTGTATACCGCCATCCTGGATCAGTACGCTCACCCTTTTGTTGCTGTGATAGTTTGTATGCTTTCGTATTCATTGCATTTCTTGCTGTTCATTTTATGATTCTGTCTATAATGCCGTTGATAGCGTGGGGATACTTTTTAAGATCTGTGTATCTTCGGGTCCCGATTTGATTACAAGTTTCAGTAATATTGAGTGGTGTTCTCTAATAATATAAGTGTCGTCACTATTCTTGAGTAGAACGACAGTACTGACCACTACAAAGCAACAAAGTATTGTTATTAAGAGCTTCAATCAAGACCCTATGGTGAACCTGTGGTGGGCTTCAGTGTAGAAGGTATCACAGCTGATTATTCCTGTGAAAAAATTCTAATCTGCAATGGAAAAGTTTTTGTATGTTGTGAATCACGTCCTATATTCCTGAAATTTATGTAAATCAATACGGGTAGTTCGTTCTCAAAGGCGAATGGGTGGTTATTTTTATACATCATCCATGCAGGAACCCTGAACATTTTAGATTGATTGTCAGTGAATTTACGCTGTCATTCGATGTTTTTTTTATGCAGAATGTGGCCGTTGCGGTTGGATATAATCTAGTGGAACTGTATCGGCATGATCATTTCATTGAATTGTGACCGAGTCGTGTTATTGATTTCTTCGTGGTCCAGATTTCTTTTCTGTGGGGCCGTTCTGTGAGCGGAAACGCTCGGATCTGGCAGCACGACCCGATTTTGGTTTCCACGGTTTCTCATAATTCCAGACGAATGCCGGGATGGTTCCTTCAAAAAGGCCATGGCTGAATTCTTTCCTATTCCTTGTCCGCAGTCCTCTCCAACCTCTAATGACTTCGTCGTCGACAAGGTGTAAAGTCATCGGCAAATAAAATACTGGAAGCATAGAAGAGGTATGCTGATAAAATTTGTGATCTTCTGTTATGTAGTGTGCATATTCCATTAACATATTTCGTCATTTTCCTGGTGTTCCTCGGAAAAATGTGTTACTCATCCTTCAGAGTTTAGCGACCGGTAGCATTATTCCACTATTCGTGTAAAAGATTATCTACCTACGAATCTTGGCATAGCGCAGAGAAAGTAGACTTTTTGACGTTGTCGTAAATTGTTAGATCCGTTTTTCGCGTCGAAGATGACAGTATCGATGCTGAGTGTGTCCGCAGATTGGTGCTTCGCTGGTTCAGCAGCTGTCACTTTGTTTACTGCTGATAGGTGCCCGTGGCGTCAGTATTTTTGGCTGCCGCTACATTGGCTGACGTAACAGCAACGACACGCTGGGTTAGTGCCCGCTTACAGGCGACACATTCATTAAGGCAATTGCAGGAAACGTAGCTCTCCTTTCCGATATTCCCTTCGAGGATTGATTTCTTAAAAATTTTAATGCGTTAAACATATTCCAGCTTTGGATCCCGTAAGTATTGATTGTATCTAAACTCTAACATTAAAAGAAGAAGAAGAAGAAGAAAAAATGAAACACCTAACAGTTGTGCTGCATCGGAGATTGCGTCTGCGTAGTGAACTGGGAGTAGCCAGTGTCGGACGTGGTTCGCGTTACTCAGCTCTACAGCGCGGATTGGGGACATCAGTCAGTTTCCGGTGACCACCATAGTTCCGAGAACAAAGAGCTCACAGTGCTGCCGGTGAGAAAGGGAGCTCCACGTTTGTACTCAAACATCTATCTTTTAAAAAGGTTGTAAATTGTTTCTAGTCAGCTTAAGAGTTTGTTACCATTGCTCTGGTAGGGTTGATGCGGTAATTAGCTCAGTTGGCATCCCTGTATGGAGATGGCGAATGACAATGTCCAATCAGTACCTTTACGCGCAGGAGCTGATCTCCGAAGCTACACACGAATCTCTCTGTTGTGCTTACAGTTCTCTCTACTCTCTGTATTTTCTATAGTTGTTATGTACTGAATTGAGGTTACACACTAACCGTCTCCTGATGGATAACATTTATTATTATTTTTTATGAATAAACTACTGATTTTTTGTTTTTTATTCCTGGATTATAATGTTGTGCTGCATCTTGTATTCAGTTATTCAGGAAATACTAGTAGCACAGACAATTCAAGATTACGTTTCACTTGTTCATTGCGATATGCCACTGGTTCAAATCATGCCGCTCACAAACCATTCATTAAGCGACTGTGCCATTTCGTCTCATGTAACCGTAATATTAATACTCGTATATTTTTACCAGCCGAAAAGCTAGCTATTTAAAAAGAAATAAGCAAAAAAAAGTGCTTATATGGTTTGTTTATATAAAATAAAAAAGCAACTTGTGTCAAATAAAAATGTCAGGCGCTACCGAGCCTGGTGGGTAAGAGGTTTAGGTTTGGGCCTGCCATTCGATAAGACTCCGATTAGTTCACTGTTCCGACAAAATAGGTTTAGGTTTTCTATGGTATCCCGAAATCTGGCCTGTTGAATGCTGGAGTGGTTCCTTACAAAGGCCGTGGCTGAATTCTTTCCTGTTCCTCTGTCGGCTCTAATGAGCTCAGCGTCAACGAGCCGTAAGGCCCTACGAAGAAAAATACAGTACCATCTTCATAGAATCATCTTCCACAATAGAAATTTCCTAATACATAAAACTCTCGCTTAGTACATATATCCGTAATCGGCAACAACTGCATCGAATTGACTTAATAGTATCAGAACCTTTGGTATCTACGTGCAGGGGCGGATCCAAGGGGGGGGGGGCTAGGGGGCTCAAGCCCTCCCCCCAAACGTATCTAGGTCCACCCCTGACATTGTAGTTTTGAGACCTTTTTTTTTTTTAGCTCTACGGATTTGAGGCCCGAGGAGGCTATAAATACTACCTTTTTCCCGACTCAAGCCCCCCAAAAACCAAAATCCACTGAACGCAAGCCCTCTGAACCAAAATTCACTCAAGTCAAGCCCCCCCCAAAACAAAATCCTGGATCCGCCCCTGTCTACGTGTACTGACCTCAAACCCAGCATACAAAACCAGCATAACTTTCCAGAAACTATCAAGCGTTTACTTTCAGTTTTCGTGTCTTAAAATAATTATTAGCAGCTTACTTTTACCTGATTTTTTGTTGTTAGACGTTTCCAGCCAGGACGATAACATATTAAGTCATATTTTGATCTAGCTGACCTATAGTGATAGCTCTCTGTTTACAATTCCAAAATTCTTCTCCTATATTATCTGAAAGAAAATGTTTATACTACCTTGTCTCGCCTTTTATATTCTCTTAATTTAAAAATTCGTCGATCACGCTTTCATCAATAACCTTGCAAGTCAATCTAAACACTATTTTTATTTAACTTGATTTCGTACTGTATCACAAACTACACTTGTGCGTGAAATTTATATTGTTCAGTTGCCTTTTCGGCTATTTGATTCAGAATTCATGCAAATTCTTCCAGGCTCAATCCAAGGCTTTTTATTATGCATGTTCATTCTTGTCTTAATGTTTGTTCCTTTATTTCGACTCCGACGCCACTGGTTACTCTTTCCTTTCAGAGGTACTGATAAAAAGGTACCGAGAGTGGTGGTGTAACGGTTAGCGTTTTGGCTTCGCATTCGGGAGGACGGCGGTTCGAATCCTCGTCCGGGCATCCAGATTTGGGTTTTCCATGGTTTCTCAAATCACTCCAGGCAAATGCCGGGATGTTTCCTTGAAAATACAATGGCCGAATTCCCTCCCATTCCTTGCGCCCATCCTTTTCCGTCTCTAAAGACCTCGCTGTTAACAGGCTTTAAGCAGTTAAAACAATAAAGATGAAAAGGCATTAGTACCATACTTTTACAATTCATAAAATAATTAAATAAATTATTTTATATTTGTATTTATTAATACGTAGCCTGAAGTATGATCGCTAATTCGCTACGTACTGAACAATTAGGGAAGACCAGTTGGCAGTAGTATTAAATTTCCTGGCGTAGGTGTTAAATGGAATTCGATCGGAATCAGACGAATTACCGGCCGCCCCGTCCAAAGAAAAAATAATTGCATGTATAACAAATCTGATGGTTATCACAGACGCAACTTTATAATTATTATTATTATTATTTTTTTTTGTACCTTCATTTTTCAAACGGCGAAGTGGCACACTGAATTTGAATATTTGTAAACAAATAGCCTGTGGTTCGGAGGAATGGACCAAAATGTTGCCACACATTAAAGCTGAAGCTGCAATTATTGCTTTTCCTGTAGCCACTATGGATAATTTCGATGCAGTAACAAATCGGCATCAAGGAATGGCGAGAAGACCAGACGTGTCGCAGAATGCTGTCTAGATACCGAATGCGACTTTTACGGTCAGTTTCTTTTACGCGCTCGTACGTTGCGGACGAAGCAACGTCTAGATTATCACGGCCGACGTTTTTAACCAGCTCGTTTATTTGCCCGTTTTACTGCCGTTTCCTTGAACAACTCTTTCAACCTTCGGACGCGTCATTAAGCCTACGGATTCGATTTACATAAAGTGGGGCGTGATTCACTAATCCCGTTCTTTATCTGGCCGTGGGTCGACAGACCGACTACTTGGAATTATGTATTTCCACGGCGGTAATAAGTGGTGCAGATATCAGCGCTAGTTAGAAGATTCCGTAAATCATTGAGGTTTACGCCTGTAGATGAACGTAGATAGGCTACTAAGCTGCCGTAATACTAGTAGCTAGCCAGCGTGTTAGTCGGGTGGGTAAGGATCCAGTTTTGACCCGAGCTATCATTATTTAGGGATCTGAATAATGAGCCAAACTGGTTCACGGGAGAAATATGCGCCCAGAGTAGTGACACAACCTACCGATTAATTCTTATAATCGCTGATCCTAACAAGATAAAATATAGGGAAATTTCTTAATCGTAAAAATTCCGTAAACTCCGCCGATGTGTATCAGAGTTTTTGCGTCGCGACCGATCGCTAAAGATTTTGCGTTGCCGGTAAAATATGTTGCAAGCGTGCAGAACATTATTTGGCATTTATGCGTTTTTTACACGTTTGTAATAAATACCGAGAAGTATATTTTTAAATGTTTCTCTGCAGATGATGTATCGAAGTTTAATCACGAACAAAACGTTTCAAGTCTATGATTTGGGAGTGTAACAGGGTCGTAGGATTTGGAAAATAAGTGTCAAAATCTATTGTTGCGTAGTTGGAAATTCCCAATAGTTGGTGAGCCCGAACATTTTTAAAACTTAATCCTTACATTGGCTTTTGTGGCAACATCCTGTGATGTAAATCAGTTTCGTAAGAGATCAAATTTCATTTATACTTCTAGTTTGTTTTTGGGACTTGAGACCATGTTAGTGCATAGCTTATTTAGACCACTGATTAAAAAAAAAAAATTCATGTAGATGGGTAAGACATGTGGCAAGGCCCATATTAAAGAGCAATCCCGAATTTCAGGCGAACTTTCTAAACAAAATCATAACGAAGTTGATGACCATTTCGGTGTCTTCTACAATGTAGGTTTATCGCGACTCATTACCCAGTGTAAAGCTTTGTTTCCATCAGTACGGCCTTAGAGCAATTATCACATAAACACTTGATATTAAAAAAAAAGTGTTATTTTATGGAGAGACATATTACTTCTTCTCTTATTGAATTCAAGCCTTTTTCTTTTGTATAGAATTTACCCCTTGTTTCTTTGTCAAACGTAAATACGTGGTCTGATAACGATAAAAATAAAAATATTTTCATTTTATATGAGAGTATAATTTCATTTTCAGTGTTGTTTGAGAATTTGTAAAACAACCGAAAATACTGCACATCAATATATATCATTATTTTATTCTTTGAATTTTGTCATGCCTATAAAGTACTGCTTCGGCAGTGTCCTTTGCTGTTCTGTAACCAACTCTCTCGTGTTCAACTCTCAGTAGTATTGTTTACCGGGGTTATACATCTAGTTTTTGAAGCCGCGAATATTTGTGATGTCAAGCAACAGGAGAGAACCCTGCCTATAACATTCGTACAGGAGCCTTCCAGAATGTCAGGCAAGGTCTCGCCTCAGGGGCACAGTCTTTGTGCTGAAAGCCGATGGACAGAGCATACGATCTCATCGGAAGGCGTTTTATTACGGTTTCTTCCGCCCTCTCTGCTCGGGATTCCTTTCGGCAGAACTTGCATCCGATTTAACATTTTATGAGCTTCGGATGCACAACGTCTTTGCCGTTAATTACCCGGCAATATTATCTCTGACACATGATCCCGTGCCCGGGCATTCGGGAGCGTCGCTTTCGTGGGCAGCGCTTATTTTTATTCAGACAATACTCCAGCAGCAACCGTAGCTTGAGTAATGTGCTGACTGAGTCGCGTTTATGTATTCAGTCGGTGCCTGGCTCCTGTTTGCTGCGAACAAAATGTAAACTTAATTCCTCTCAGTTCTGTTTCGTTCAGAGTGTCATTTTACCCTTTTTTCAGTCTGTCGGTGGTTTCTTCATCAGGTGGATTCACTTGCATCTGTGTGTGATTTCACTGTAGCCTATTTCATCGACGCAGAAGTGTACTGTGTTACTTGTTACACCCAAAGGCACCCGCTCCGTTGCTATTGTATTGGGAAAGCTTCCCCCCCCTTTTTTTTTCGTTCTTGTTGAGACGGCAGAAATATTAAAATAAGAGACTAGAAAAACACAGAAAATTGTCAACATGTGGTGACATTATTAATCTTTTGAGGAATTCTACTTTTCTGACTCCTGAGTCAACCAGACGTCTGGTGGCATCCAATCACACATTAAATTAACTGCGTCTTTAGTAACCGTTGTTTGTGCGTCTTCAAAGGAAATTGAAGATACTGTTTATAGGTGTAAGTGTTAAGATTTCCGCTATGGAAATTGCGTGCTTCGAAATGCAAAGAACTCGCGTATAGGTACAGTCTGAACGGAGCTCTGGAAATACTAAGCTCTTTTATAGTTCCGTTGCTCTATAGCAGACAAAGTATCTCGAAGACATTACACGTTTCATTAAACCTACGAACGCAAAGATTACTGTTTAAACAAAGACTTGATGTAATTTGCTCTTCTGACAAAGAAACTTAGATTAAAATGCTTTGTGACGAAAACAATGTATCATTCTGCGTTTATCAGCACCGAGATAATGATATATTGTCGGTGTTGGTTTCCAGTTTTGTGATAGATACTCGGAGATAAACATTGTCTGAGGGATTTTTTTTATGTCGATACACAAATACGAGAAAGCCCTCCGTGAAAGGAGAGACAAACATGCCTTTCCTGTATGGTGACTAGGGAAAGATGCATAACCTTGTCAGAGCAATCGGAATTGTCGACGGAGGATACAAGCTAGCTTCTAATAACGAACCGTGTTTTGAAGAATATGAGTGGTGAGTGATTTCTTGTGTATACTGTAAAGAAGCAGTTGCTATATATTCTTTGGCAGTAAATTCTAATTGTAAGGATAGACATTATTTTTTTCGAAAGTAATAACACTAGTAGGAGTATTTGTTCCAGCTTCTCACGGTATGTTTCATTCAGTGGTAAAGAGAGACAATAAAATAATAAATAAAAACACGATTACGAATTAGATCCCACTTCCGCCGAAACGACCATTCTGACCAGTGGTTGAATCGCTTTCCGCTGACGTCAGGATGAATGCGGGCATGATCATGGATCCTCAACATTCGCTTTAGAAATAACACGTCCTGAAGAGACGACAGCTGAATACTTAACTACACAAACAGTTTTCAGAAAGATGTCGACACACTATCTCCTTGGTTAAAAGTTTTCAATAACCTAATCTTTTTCTTTCAAGAACCAACAGCGTTTCCTATTATACAGATTTTAAAAACTACGTTACCGCTAATTTTACAGCAGTTGGTTCTACATCTGCATATAGGGCATATACTCTGCAATTCACAAAATTGTGGGTGGAAAACGGTGTTTTGCACAAAAACTAATGTTTGCTCTATGCATTCCAGTCGCTAACAGCACGAGGGATGAAAAAATTCATAGAATCATCAGTGCGGCACCTTATTTGTGTAATCTTCTCTCCTGTCATTGCACCCGAGTGGGTTGGTGGACGAGGAATTTCATCCGACTAGTACGCTATATCCGATCAGGAAACATGGTAGTCAGTGTTTCTGCTGTGCGTGTTCGGTATCAAGTGGCCAGCGTCTGGCTGGAGAGTGGCCAGTTTGCAATGGTCTCCTGAGAGCTGTTAGCTGCAGTTGATACCTCTCCCGATATCTATTACACTGTTCGCGAGTTAAGCGTGCTCTTTGACTGGTTTGAGTGACTCTTATTAAGATTCAGTCTCGACAATTTTTCTGCAGATTACGGTGGGTGCAGTAGTCACTTTAAGACGCTTTTTTTTAAATACAATTTAAAATGCTAATTCTTCAGCATCTAATGTTTTTGATTTTATTCTCATAAAAAATTGGCTGTTTCGTTAAAAAAACTAATTCCTTAGGGAGCGTGCATAAACAACGTAGCTCCATTTTGGCCCCCTCCCCACGTAGCCCTACGTGACTTTTGCCTCTACCCCCCCCCCCCCTCCACGTAGTACGTTGCTTTTTTCCTTTTGATTCCAGAAGACATTCTGTACTGTTTTCTCTTGTCAGACTATTGTAAATTACATACGGAGATAATTAACTGTGGGAAATAAATAATCACATGCTGTTGTGAGTTCTGTTTCTCATTTTAACTGTGAAAAATGTTATGAGAGGAAAGCTACGTGGCCTGGCTCGGAACCCCCCCCCCTCCCCACCACGTGGCCCAGCGTAGCCATTCAGCCAACCTCTTCCCCCCCCCCCCCTCGACCGCGCCACGTAGTTTGCGCACGGTCCCTTAATATTATGTAAAACAAGAAAAAAATTTCAATGAGATATTCTTAAAAATCAAATGTAACGATTCGATGGTTTATTAATAATGGTTAAAGAGCACCTGCACACTAATCTTCGAAATTCAGTATCAAGAAATCGGTGATGTTGCAGTTACAGCTTTAACCTTTGGTAGATGGGAACAAACTGTCCGAAGTTTGGCATTGAGACGGCAGTGGTGGTGTTTCTGAACAAAGAGGTAAGTGCGCTGAGTATTTTGCGGTTGTATGGTAGAAAAAAGAAATCACATTTTCTCCTTCAAGGAATTCTGCCGGAAACTCTCTTTACCTGATTTCGGAAACGACAGAAAATAGAAATCTGCATTCTAATACAGATTTTTCGCTAATCTTATTTCTACGATGTTTTTGGATTAATTTAGGGAATGCAAGCGAATTTTGCTGTTATTAACACTTGGAGATGGGACAAACATAAAAGAATAACAGATGACAGATACAAAGAAATGTATACAAGACAAGATTTAAAGAAAATCGTTAGAATGGTTGTGGCCAAACTGTTGGTATTAACAAAATGTATTCACATGAAGCAAAGGGACTCCTTCGTTTTACTGAGCTGGCTTAGGCGCCTCCGTAAAGATGTTTGAGCACTTGGAACGGCGGAACAATGCTGCTAGTGTACTGACAATTCTCTTCATAGTACTCCACATTCTGAAACAAGTTCCCACATTCACTGCTACTTTACTCGTTTCGCAAATTGAATCATACGCTAGAACAAAATATCTGGTTAATAGGCACATCAAATCGCAACTGTAACATAGTTCCTAAAATTCTGCTGTTTCATGGGGAGACTCCTGTCTCCCTGTAGTTGGTCTAGCACAGTGTTTCTTAACCTGTGGTCAGAATATACCGTACTCGAAGTGAATAAGGCTATAAGCGAGTAGAAGCAATAAGCACAACTATTTAAAAGCCATGAAATATTTCAGTGACCGAGCAAAAATCTGGCATTTGCAGTATATGAGGATAGAACAGAATTGTTTCTACAATAATCTATCAACTAAATACGTATCCAGTTGGCGTCAAAGGGAGCGCCGTTCGTTTAAGGATTATCTTTATAACCTTTTTTTTGGGTCTTCAAAAACGTGTGAGAGACCGCGGTACGTGGTAGTCTTGGTAACACAAGAGTGATGACGTAAACAACAATAAAAGTTATCAGATCTTTTTCCTTTTATTTTGTGCATATCGGTCGGTGGTATAGCGAACAGTGTACAGTAAGATAATTATTGATTTGCTTATCAAATATCAAGATTCAGGCCAATATGTAGGTTGCTTTTAATAGTTCACTTCCAAGATTATAACTTTTTTTCTGTAGTAATTCAAAATGTGTTTTTAGTTTTATTATGTTATGATGATTTAGTACAGTATGTCCCAATGTTATAGCTGTGGCGAGAAGTATTGGCGGGCGGCTTCAAACGTGCCGTTACTAAATCGTGCACCTAACAGTTAAATTCACCTGTGAGCTCATAGTAAGTTTGTACGTTGACGCTCTCTCACTAGGCAATACAGGACACTCAGCGTTGCCATTTTGTAGAGTTAGAGAGAGAGCGCTATGCGAGAATGTTCCCAAGTGCGGCAACAGTGCGATTGCACTCACCCGCCAATTTGCCTGGCCACAGCTATAATAATATACATATACGTAAATTAGTCCCACATAAATTAGTGGTCAGTAGCATTTTTTTTGTCAGTTTAATGGTCCTCTGGTTGAAAAAGGTTGAGAAACGCTGGTTCTAACTTATTCGGAGACTTGACACCGATATAAAATAAAATCTGGCGTTCTGTTAATACTCTTAAAGCCCAATTATCGATAAGTGCCAGTAAATTTTGTGTGTTGCATATCAGTGATAGTAAGGTTTTATGTTGTTCCTGCTGTGCGCTGGCCGAAGCTATCGCAACGCGGCGCCTTGTTGTATTAACTGTCCACTTATCACAGTGTACTGTATTTACACTGGCTAGTTGGAATGGAAAGCAGGCGCCGGGCTTGCCTCTAACGTACGCAGCAGACAGCAGACAGCTACACACACAAAATTCAATTTCGTCCCCACACATTTGAGTTGCAGGTTGTCTCCGTATTCATTGTCTTTCAGTCCCATTACAGTGACGGAAAGAGGATATGACGTTGAATAGTAAGGAGTTAATTCGTTTGATTTTCTTATAGTTGTGGAAAGGCAGTATCGCGTTATGTCAGTTGCTTCCTGTGCTGAAAGCACAAGTGGAAACTGATTATGAAAACACTACTCTCCTTGAAGATTGACTGTTAGGTCAATGCCTTCTGCGCACGATAACACATTGACACGACCTTAGGAACTGAGTGTTACTTAATGTAACAATTACATACAGAATTCAGGTGCAATTTGATACAGTACAGAACATAGGCACAAATAAATTTGATTGTGCAAGCCAAGTATTTTCATTTGATGGACTATTTTTTGTACAAGTCTCATCTCTAAGACCTTTCAGTAAGCAGTGCAGATTAGTGAGAATATAGCAGAATCGCGAGTTACATAGCTGTGAGTTACGTTAATACTGCAATAGTATAGTAAAGACGTTAAAAGGGGATAAAGTAAGGGGATGGACTGGTTATTGAAATAAAATTTACTTTTAACGCGGATAACAATATTAATTTATTTTGTTTATCTTTTAGACACTGTGGATAACCTTTTATAATGCTTAGACCAGCGTTTCTTAACCTTTTTCAACCCGAGGACCACTAAAAATAATGTTGAGGTACACTAATAACATACATGCACCTAATTTTTTACCTGTGTGTATATTATTAACACCAGAGACATATTTTATTGCACCGTTATAACGTAATAAATCCAAAAGCATCTTTTGAATTCCTAAGGAAAGTGAACTATTAAAATTTAACTACGTAATGATCAGACACTTATGTTTAGTAAACAAATGAAGCTACACTGTTCTACCGGTCTACATGGGCAAAATAAAATAAAAGAAAAAAGATCAGATGTTTTTAATTTTTTTTTACTTCATCACTCTTATATTAGTATCTGTACCACGTACCGTACTCCTTTACATCTATTATAAGACCCTCAGAAAACAGTCATTTAGTTACTGACGGCGCGGCACTCTTTTTGATGCCAACTGTAAATGAATAGACTATTGTTGAAACTATGTTGTCCTATCCTCGTCATGGTAATGTCAGATTATTGCCCGGTCATTGAAATGTTTGACTTTTAAAAAGTTGAGCTTATAATTTATACTCCCTTGTAGCTTTATAAAGTACGAATACGAACCACCTCAACCATCTTCGTGGACCGCGGACCACAGGTTTAGAAACACTGGCTTAGTCTGTTGCGCCCACTCGGATGCTTTCTTGCGTGCTGTCGAAACTAGAATTTTTTCCTTTCTCAATGCAAATATCAAAGCTTTAAAAACCGGCTCCTAAGTTCGTACTGTTTGCGGCAGGTGAAGGTTATGCTAGCATCTACTTACTTTCTGCATATACGTTCACTCTACTCTTTGTTACACCCGGTGATATGAATTGAAATTTGTCCGTAGATTAATAATACTTGGTTTTTCTCAAACATGTGGGTTGCCCTGGCAGGTGTTGCCGGCGCATTGTTGCTGGCGCTTTGTGCGGGGAGCGCCCGCACTTGCTATTCAGTGGGCGCGACACCCGACCTCGCTTCCTGTTTCCTGCAGCTGTCCGGCCGGCTGCCCGGCGCCTAGCTGTATTATGACTGCAGCTACAGTTTATTGTGTATGTGTGTGTTTCGAATAAGCCTCGATAAACAAGTTTTCTTCCTGACACCTACACTCTACCCCCGAGACTAACTGATAGGGACCACACATTCACGGACGTTAAACCCAACACGGAACCAATTCTCACCTCGGGCTGTTCGCTGGAACGATTCCCCGCAATGCAATAAATAAAGTTACCGCATCTAAATGTCACTTCACACTTGCAGTTGCAGCAGATGTCAACAGTCCATCGATTTACCATGCACAGCAATCATTGTCATCAGAACATGTTAGGGCAAAGACTGTCGTTCACCAATATCATTATTTATACTTCATTACTGACGTTGTTTCGCCAAACTTGTTTGTAAGTGTTCATTTGGTGTCATGCCCGAGTTTTGATGAGGTGAGTGCTTTCTCAGTATTATACCGTGGATATCGTTCCCATTCTCACTTTGGCAGATGGTATGCTTCAATTGACGACCCGTTTTCGGAACTCGTGAGCTGACTTGTCTACAGCCTGCCACGGAGAAATGAGAGGCCGTACGTGTTACTTTTTTCCACTTTGTTCTGTATAATAATTGCTATTTCCGTTTGTGAAATGTGTACTAATTGATGTGGAACTGTGCCAGGATTAGGCTAGATGATCACGGAAACTCTGGACCTGTTGCTCCTCTCTGGATCCGGTTTGGCAGTTCTTTAACGGGCACGATCAGAATGGTGGGTTGATAGTATAAAGTGTGCAATTTCCATTAATGTCTGTGGCAATATATTATTTTTCCATAATATTACCGTACTGGAACAACTTTAATGGTCAGCATCTTAAAAAAAAGAGAAGTTTCGAGTACTTTACTGCTTTAATTGGTTAACTTATCTTGAAGTTGAAAATGTAACACAAAATTTCGCTGTGTTTTATTGTGAATCTGGGTGGTTATATGAAAAATCGGCAGTCGCTAAAATGAAAGAAAGGTCTGGAACCTACTATTTTGGCTTCACTGTGTGTAAACGATGTATTATTCGTGTGATTTTATTATTGTTTGGATGCTCGAAACCGTTGCATAACGGTCGCGTAGTTATTTCCATAGATGACTCATCAATAGTTCTTGCTGCTGCACATGACCTAGACTGTCCTGGCTTCCCAGCATGTCTAATGTTCTGTGGCAAATAGGCGGATGAGTGACTGTGTGTTAGGTCTGTATCCGTGGAAACGACAGCACTCTCAGCGCCAGAGGTAACGATTTCTAGGCCCCAATGTTGCCTGGTTTACCGTCTACGATTTCCCTGCAAACAAAGCCATTATGTTCCACAGGGCGAACTACTCTGTCTCACCAGTGGCAGAGTGACAAAATTAAAATTCTATGCACTCACGGCATGGGGGACTCTAAGCCCAACACGAAAGAAGCTCTGTTGGTATTCACTTCTAGATGAGGTATTTGTCCGTCCTTGGAAGTATAAAATGCATACCATCAGATAGCTGCAGCTTTGTTGTCTCGATTCCGGTTCAAATCCTAATAGCTATTCATGGTCGTAATAGGCAGGACGCTGTTAACAGGAACTTAGCTGTCATATTTATTTTCCGCAGTGTTGCGTTAAAGGTTTTCTCGTCGTCAGCTGCTCTGAAGTTCATTTCGAATCCTTGGTTCTTATTGCGTTGACGTTTTGTGTAACTGGCAAATGCAAAAACGTAGACTTATTAAATTCTCATTACGAAGAAGATGTTCCATTTAAAGTAATCAAGTTTAACCGCTGTTCCTGGTGACCTTGGTTTTCATAACCTCATCTGCGCTACGTAACTCAGATGTTGAGAAATACGCTGTCCGCAATACGCAGTGTTGAAAAAGGCAGAGGTCGCGACTGGGCGCAATAGGGTACTCGAATGTGGAGCTCGGCAGTCGCATCTCCACCTGTGGTACTGAGCGTGAAGGAGGAGGGGAGGGGAGGGTGTAAGCTATCGCCATTATCCTACTAACGGTGATCCAAATGTAAGCTTTCCACCTAATTGAAGAACCATCTTGATTATTAATACTGTCACACTAATCGGTGGTGACGGCGGGTTTTTGGATGTTTCTGGCCCACTTATCACCACTCAACACATGCCAGGCGTCAGCTTAGACAATTTTGATTAATATACACAGACGGAAAAAAAAATCCCAACACCAAGAAAAAATTATTGTAGAGTAATGAAATTTGGACAATGCATTTGTCAAGTTAACATGTTTAATTGATTAAATTTTCAAGATCACAGGTTAATTTAAGCTCAAGAAAATGCATTTCAAATGTGAAATACTGTTAAATTAATAGCCGGTGTAACCTCCAGAATTTTGAATGCAAGCCTGCAAACGTGAATGCATTGTGTCATACAGGTTTCGAATGTCACTTTGTGGTATGGAGTTCCATGCTTGTTGTACTTGTGCTGTCAATACTGGGACGGTCAGTGCTGGCTGTGGATGATGCTGGAGTTGTCGTCCAATGATATCCCATACGTGTTCAATTGGAGACAGATCTGGTGATCTCGCAGGCCAAGGTAACATGTCGACACTCTGTAGAGCACGTTGCGAGACAACAGCGGTATGAGGGCGAGCGTTATCCTGTTGAAAAACTCCCCCTTGAATGCTGTTCATGAATGGCAGCACTACAGGTTGAATTACCAGACTGACGTACAAATTTGCAGTCAGTGTGTTTGGTATAACCACAAGAGTGCTCCTGCTGTCATAGGAAATTGCTCCCCAGACCATGACTCCAGGTGTAGGTCCAGTGTGTCTAGGCCGCAGACAGTTTGGTTGCAGGCGTTCCCCTGGCCTCCTTCTGACCAACACTCGGCCATCACTGGCACCAAGGCAGAACCTGCTTTCATCAGAAAACACAACAGATCTCCACTCCGTCCTCCAATGAGCTCTGGCTTGACACCACTGGAGTCGCAAACGGCGATGGCTTGTAGTCAGTGGAATGCACGCTACAGGGCGCCTGGCTCGGAGCTGTCCTTGAAGTAACCGATTTCTAACAGTTCGTTGTGTCACTGTGGTACCAACTGCAGCTCGAATTTCTGCCGCAGACGCAGTACGATGCGCCACAGCTGTACGCCGAATACGGCGGTCTTCCCTCTCAGTAGTGCCACGTGGCCTCCCGGAACCCGGTCTTCTTGAGGCAGTACCATCCCTTGACCACTGCACCCAACAATCATGCACAGTGGATACATTCCGGCCAAGTCTTTCTGCAATATCGCGAAAAGAAAATCCACCTTCTCGTAGCCCTATTACACGACCTCGTTCAAACTCAGTGAGCTGTTGATAATGGCTTCTTCGTCTTCTTAAAGGCATTCTTGGCTAACATCAACTCACTATGTCAAATCTCAGCGGTAAATAACGTTCACAAACTTTACAGCGCGTATTTAAAGCAAACCTGATTTGCAAGCTCTGAGTAGCGCTACTAGCGCCACACTTATGCGCGAAGCGCGAAATTTGAATCGATGTCATCTTTCAGATGTATAAACACGCCTACCAAATTTCGTTTATCTAACACAAGTCTTTCTTGGTGTTGGGATTTTTTTTTCCGTCTGTGTAGTTAATTATGTAACCACCACAAACGGAAGTTACTGTTACGAAGTCAGGATTAAAAATGCACTGTTCTGATTAAATACCAATTAATTTATTAAACTCCGCTCCTTGAGTCACTTTCCCACACACTCGTGTCACATCTGGACTAATTTCCTAATTCATTTAACAAATCATTTGGGGACATCCATAAATTACGTCACTCGAATTTCATGATTTTTCTAGCCCCCTCCCCCCTTCTTTGTCACAGGTGGTCACATATGTGACACCCTCTCCTTGTTGTGACGTCACATTTTTAAATTTCTTATTTTAAAACAACCCTTCCAAAGTTATTTACATAGTTCTATTTAAAATATTTTTCGTAAAATCAACAATAAATCAAACATTTAAGAAGATTAGCAAAACATAACATATCAAATGAACGATACAAAATTTAATCATCTTGTGTCAATGGACGTTGAACTCATTCCTTTACATTATTTATAACGAGCATAGCAGTCACTTCGTTCTCGATTTGGATAATGCTAGGAACATTCGATGTGTCAGCATCACCTTCATCCAACCATATAGCATCGTTGTCGTTTATCAAACGAAGAACTTCACTAGCTGCAGTTCTTTGAGGACGAATATTCGTGATGGGCAAAACCTCTGGTTGACTCTTATGTTGCTTGTGTTGTTTAATGGCTTTAAATGTTGAAAGGTTTAGACCATAGACCACACGATAGTTTAAATAAGTGTGAGAAAGTCACATTTTGTCAAAGCCTCGAAGGCAGTATCGGCCTTTCGGCGTATGTCAAAGGCGGTCGACGCGCGGCACCGTACACATAGCGACCGTGAACTCGCGCGGCCATCTCGTGCCAAAAAGTGATACATGTGACATCACGAAGCTTATGCCTCGTATTCCTCCTTGTCACACGTTTCGCACTTTGTTGACCCATCGCTTCCCCATAACGTGTGACTTCATTTATGAATGGCGCATTACAGCTAAGCACAAACTGACGTCATGCGACATTATCTACGCGGCGCAACACACCCGCCTCACACACTCGGCCAGCGAACACTAACAATCGGCCCAGCTGTCGCGGGCCAAAGATACTACAGTACAATTCTTAAAGACAATAAACTAACTATGCTACCCCGACTAAAATACAAACTTCTATCTTTGGAAACCCGGAAATAATATACATCAGATTATATATATTTATACATTTATTTAGCCCACCTGTAATTAATCAAAAAAAAATACAGTAATAATAGCAATAAATAATTGGGTTGGGGGTGATAATGTTACATAGAGGAGAATATGTTTGGTGGAAAATCCCTTGCTTCATCGTGAACCCTGGTCCCCCGGGACTTACACGACGCCCATCACATGATCTCAGCGTACCAGGTATCAGTGTTTAAGACTTGATAACATCAATCGAATGTAGCGATTGCATAATTTCATAGGTTATATAGTACAGTTGTTAATAGATTATTGCAAGAACGAACTTTTCCTTAACGAGCGTGGCGAAGTCGCTTATCTTTATTTCCGAGGAACTATGGTTCCGGTTTCGACATCATCCAGATTTCGAATTTGCCGGAGTTGATTGAGCAGTACGTTAGTATGATCCCCTATCGATTTCTTTCCCGCTTTTAACGCCCAGGTGAAAATACGTGAAGCCAGAACATTGGAGATTTCTTATCATCGTCCCATAGATATTAAAATATTTCCCAGTTGTGATCGAATTTTGTCTAAATTCAAAATTTTTCGCGTTTTCTTTGTTATAAAGCACTAGAAACTTTGTAGTAAGACAATCGATTTTTATCGCCCTCGATCACCGTAACTCTGGTATAAGGATGTAGTATATTTAGCATTATTAGAATTTTGTATCAGTTAACAGGCCAATTTGCACATTCATTAAAACTGCAAAAATACTGCCTATATACAACTATGTTTACTGACGTGTCCTGTGTATCCACTGTACTGACTTTCAGGAACATCGGGTTTAGAATATAGGTCTGCCTGTTCAGGTTTCTTACAACTTTCCCACAGCAGTATGGTAAAATTCGGATGTAAGATGTTACTTAAAACAATAAATCTCTACCGTAACAATCAGTCGTCCCATATCCTAAACCTCAGTTGCTATAACCTTGATGTGATTATTGCGAAAGCATAGCTGGATTCTCTTTAGTATGTTACCAAATGCACAGCTTCTGGGCAGAATAATACGAAATTTTAGTAACTTACATTGCTCTTAAGGCGACGGTAAATTAATTCTCCAACGTCCTCCTTGTTCAATGCTCACTGTTTTTTTTATTATTCTTTTAAAGTGTAGGACAGAATAAACCAGCTCCTCTGTAATGATACTTCGCTTAGTAACGTCTGTTCAGCCTAGTGGGTGGGTGAGGGGTAACGCTTTGGCCTCGCATTCGGGAGATCGTGGGTTTGAATCCCCGTCCGGCGATCCAGACTTACGTGATTTCCCCAATGCACTCCAGGCGAATGCCGGGTTGCTTCCCTCAAAAGACCATGGCCGAATTTCTTCCAGTTTCTTGCTCCCAATACTTTCCCTCCACTAATGCGCTAATGACCTCGACGAGGCGTAAAGCCATACACACATAAGAAACTAGTTTTGTTCCTCTGAGCACTGTTTCCTACAAGCACATGACTCTTCACACTTGGTTCATGGAAGTGTTATACTTTACGTATGTGACACTTGGAACTGTCTCCCTTCTAGTGTTAGTAGTTCAGTATCCCCGGTGTTTCATACCAGCGGAGAAAGGTTTGGGTCCAAGGCCGGGTGGGTCGCAGGAACCTCATTCCAAACAGACAGCTGCTGTGAAGCACACCTGTATACCGAAAACATCTGCGTGGCCATTCAGCACCCGTTACTTTGTTCGCTCCTTGTCCACCCAGGTGCGCAGGCCAGCCAACATGCGGCTCTAAGTTTCCACGGGCCTGCCAGTTGGCAGCACTACACAGCGTCCCTGTCCCTAAACACATGTGCCAGACGGAATTAGTTAAGCGGCAATTGTGGTGGAATGGATACCGAAAATACGTAACGCCTCAGTTTAAAAACCTGTCGACTGCGCTTTCGAATTTGTTCTAGATTCTTTGTCCTATTATTGTGTTATCCTACAGACATTGTTTCATTACTAGTGATTATCTCTCATGACGCATCAGCTTACACTGATTCTCTTATCTAAATGGTCACTATCGCCATAACTGTCGGAATCCTGTTTTGTTTTCTTTTGTGGTTGTGCTGTTCCCCCCACCCCTCCCGTGAAGCACTCATTGTTTTTACATTTTCCATTGCAAAGAGAAACGGTCATGTAAATTATATAAGTTTGCTATTTTTTTTCTATTATCGTGAGACTTGTTAAACAGAGATAACTGCCAAACATCGTTGTTCTATCTAAATCTACATATATACTCTGCAATTCACAAAATTGTGGGTGGCAGAGGGTGCTCAGCACCAAAGATAATCTCTTTGTTTTGCATTACAATCCCTAATGGTACGAGGGAAAAAAGAATTCATATAAGAATCATTGCGGCACCTTATTTCTCTAATCTTATCCTTCTTGTCAAATAGGTTGGTGGACGAAATATTTCACTACACTCGTAAGTGAAAGTGGGAGTACACATGTTTACCAGTAAGTTTAAACGAAACGTGCGTCGTCTATCTACCAGAGACTCCCAGCCTAGTCTACTAATCAGCTCTGTGACGCTTTCATAAGGACTGTAGCAAGCAGTCGCGAATCGAGCGGCTCTTCTCTGTACTTTCTCTATACTTTCGATCAACCCATTAATGGCAAGCGAGCAACAGTCTTAGAACTTTTTCAGTTAGTATTTTCGTCGGCCCCGTTTAAGTTTGGTGATGCTGTGCCTTAGGAGACAATCACCCAACTGCGGAAGCATTCAGTAGTAGGAAACTATTTACAGGTGATACTTTATACGTAATACATTGAAGAGTGAGTTTTACGGCTCATCTATTAGCCTTTATTTAATCGTACACCTGACTAACAGTAATAATAAAAGTGAAACCAGTTAATTATTTTATGGCTGATTTTTGTTGAGACTGTAATAACTAAAAAACCACATTAACTATGCAGGTTTTATTTATCAGGTATTAGTGGTTAATTGATTGAATCAATAGGAGTAGAGACTACAATAAGACTCCTTAAGCAGAGTATCGTCTAATACAGACTGTATTGCCTCAGAATTCATAGCGACGTTCATGTGCCTCCAGAAAATACATGTGTAATTTTGTAATCGCTACTAAAATTCACTGCAAACCTCGGTTGCTTGACAAATGTGTCGGTGTTGGGGAACCCACAATCTGGCACAATAATAAGGTACACGGTAAAGTCTATTATGGTGCTTGTTTCATTCTTAAGTTACCGCATCACCGGTGGAGTTTTTACATATATATTGCTCTCTTTACCTATCAGGAATTTAGAATTGTGTAGTGATGATAATGTTTATCCGTTGCGAGTAGAGTATATTGTGTTTGTAGTCCAGCGACAGTGGTTCCTGTGCTATCAGCACTGGGACAGGCCAAGGGTCCATCCGGCCAGATAAGTCAGCCCGTCGCGTCGTACGTGGGCAGAATGCGCGTCACTTGGTACCAACCAATACCCTATCAGTCACAGGCCGCTAACCAACAAATGGATCAAGTTGCAACCTTCAAATTTGTACAGGTTTCATATTGGCCCAAAAAAGAATACCGTATTCAAAGTTATTTTTGGAGTATCCCATCCAAATAAAAAAGGTAGGAAATTTTGTTTTTTCTTCCACAGCTAATGCGAGCTCGTCAAGTTGTGGGGCAATGCTTCTCTTTGGAAATGAAGAAGAGAATTTGCGTCAAAGTGATAAATTTTTTATCGTCTTTGTTACCAGGTCTATCAAAAAAAAAGCTAATTAACTAGGTACATGAAATTTGTCTCCAGTATCGAACATACACTCCTTTTAAACAACAAATACTAATAATATTTTTATATAATATATTGTTTGTAAGCTGTAATTATTCTGCCGCATATTAATAATATCTTTTTTTTTTTAAAGTGCTCTTATTCTGCTTTCATCTCTCCAGTTTTTAAAACTATGAGTATAAGGATCGCTTGCATCAACGAGATATGATCTTCGTTTGTTTGGTTGGTTAGGCCAAAGAAATACGCACAGGTTCTTTATTTACAAGTCTCCTTTTTTTTATATAAACACATTCATCAGGATTACGAGAATGAAGTAAAATTGAAGGATTAAGAATGTGGTGCTATATAAGGATGTTGAAAATTAGGTGGGCAGATAAAATACGAAATGAACGTTTTTTTGAAAAAAAAAATTGGCGTGGAAAGACATTTTTGAAAGTCTCAGACAAAGAAGAGACAGGTGGGTCACATTTTAAAATATGTCGGATTGGTTAGTTTATTCGTACAGGAGCATTCGAAGTAAAAACCTGTAGAGGAAGACAAAGATTTAAGACACATGAATCCATAATTGAAGACGTTGATTTTTGATGAGAGAAAAAGTTTTATGATACGCAATCGCTGTTGGCCCTTTGAGGTGGGAACACGGAAGTGGATGGATATGGGTAAGTCTTAAGATATTTCAGTTACAAGACGAATTGGAAATAATGAAGCGTAAACAGTGCATCGGGAGGAAAACCATATTGCTTCAAAACTTTACCGCTACTGTGATAAGTGGAGCAACACACAATAGGGCGGAACTCAGCCACATACACCGAATTGTGACGATTTAAATTTTTTGTGTGTGTCTATTTGGGGTGGTGAATACACAGCGGACGATCTGAGGCTCAGTTTACAACCTACTTTGTTCTGTCTTGTGACAGCTGGCGGTATTGATTGGCCAACGAGTTCGGTATGTTAATCTTAAGCACAGCTGTGACCATTTTCGGCTAACTCCGCCCCTTTTGCTTCTCGAGGTTGTGACCGAGATTTTATATTGTCCCGGCCCGGTCCATCACGCAGAAGAGAGCTTCCAGCCGTAACATGTAATTATGCAACATCACTTTAATTTTTACTTACGTTACTGTATGATAAAACTTATTTAAACCCCGATCGACTTGCTCGATTTTTAATGATAGATAACACAAACTGCTCAAGTAGAATTAACATATGAGTGTACTATTTGTTACCCGCCACTTTGTACGCGAGGACTTGGAATTTTATTGCTAGAATTGGATAACTAACGACGTAAGTTACGTTAAGAGGTGTCTCACAAACTACGAGAGAAGCAAAGCCTGAGCGACCGATATAATATTACAGATTTGCACACGGTATCCGTCTCTCTCACAGTTTGGTTAATTTTCAAAATTTCCTTACAAAATATGTTACTTATCTTCTTAATGATACGTAGTATATCCTTGTCAAATTTCAACATCGCTCGAGTCGTTTAGTTGTGAAAACGTAACAGAGTTACTTTCGCATTAATAATACCAATTACTGTAGGTACGCACTAATTATTGAAGACGGAGAGAGAAAGAGGTTTCTTAAATTTAACCGTGTCACGCTTCAGCAAACTTATTGACGCAACTGTTTTATCGTCTAGCACCCGTCATGAGTGCTCTTACTTCAAAACGTAATCCTACTACCCATGTTTCTATTCTCCTTGGTTCGTCGAAAAATTTCGAACGGGAATTTGCTTTAATCTCTTTTGTCCTCATCGTTTTTATAAACTTGATTGAGATACGGAGGTTTGTTACAGGAGATTTTTGTTTCCAGTAGTTGCTACAAATCTTTGTCAGTTTGTGTTGTTTGTTTCATACAGCCTCTGGGAGATACGCTTTTGTACCGCACGCATAATCCAACTAATCAAGTCTTACATATGGGCAATCTGAGCGTTGTAAACTGTCAGTGATGATGATAAATAAAATTGCCCTCTGCCGCTTTAAAATTTTGAAACAACCAAATTGTTGCATTGATTTATTTTGTTTATTCATTCTTTTATATGTTACTTGTTTTGCAATGCGTATAGTGCTCTTGTGTGCACAATAAGAAAGACTGTTTAACGCTTGGGACTAGCTTCCGATCCCCTGTCCGGCTATCCAGATTTCGGTTTTCCACTGCTCCCGGAAATCACTCGAGGTGAATAGTGGGATGGTTAATTCAGTGGTCACATCCGGTTACCTTGCTGTGCCTGCACCCATCCACTCACGGCGCTATTGACCTCAGCACCGAGAAACCCGCAAAATCAAATGTTTTTCAAAAAAGTAAGGCAGAAAAGCATACGGGAATTTTACGATAACCGTGGCGCCGCTGTTTGATGATGGATTCTTACGTAGTTCGACGTGACAAATCTAAAGTGAAGAATAAAATTTTTCGCTATCTCGCTTGTTCTTCAGAGATTATATCTGAAACGTTAGTTGGTTAGATTGAAATGCGGCCTGGACCAGAAGAAAAATTTCACCAAAGCCAAATTTTACGGACGATGGATTCATATGTAACTCGACGAGAGAAATCGAAAGTGAAGAAATTTTTTCGATATTTCTCTTAGTTTTCGAGATGTGCTGAATCAAAATTGTGTTGGTTAGGTTGAAATGCGGCCTCGACCAGAAGTCACAAGGAACTGTAACTAGTTTTTGCCATTCATTATCAAAAAATTTTATTCTTCACTTCCGATTTGTCTCGTCGAGTTACATAAGAATCCGTCATCAAATTGCGGCGCTACGGTTCTGGTAGAGCTGGCAAGCAGATAGTACCATACTCTGAGACTATGAAGAGAATGCTCTTTTCACGGCACCTGTACGCTGCCAGGTAATGAAGTCCACGCGTACGCGAGTGGGGAGAGTTGTTTGGAAGTGTGATCGGGCGAGAGAAGCAGTGTGATAGCGGAGGGAGTCGTATTTCTGGCGGTGGTTATCGGTCCGGCGCGGCGGAGCGCTTATAAATACTGCGGCGCGTGGGGCCCTATCATCGCCCTGACCGCCTGCCAGGCAGCGTGGCGCACAGTGCCACATTACACCAGCTCCGTGTCGTCTCTAATGGGAAACCTCACCTCACCTCACCTCTGTGCTAGCAGTTTCAAGACTAGTGATCGTTTTGTGTCATCTGATCCCAGAACGACTTACCGGAAGAAATAACGCAGGTAAAAAATAAAAAAATAAAATAAAAAAAAATCCAGTCGCAAAGAACCTGTAGACTTTTTATGTGACGTCCATTAGTCTACAGTGCGACAAGCCTTAGCCTATACTATCATACAGAATAGCTTTTGCACGCGTACCAATTTTTATGAGAGTCCCTCCTGTTTCGTATGTAGAATGACGCACTACTACTGCTTCGAGAGAACTAAAATCTCCTTTTAAAAAAATTATCAAGATTTATGAGCATAATTATATTATAAGATTATAGGAGACCTTAAATAATTATTTCTGTATTAAGAATTGTATGGTGGGATGGGACATTCTCCACCTGCCCGAAACTGCCCTGGTGAAATTTGTTTTAACAGCTTCGATATAATGCGCTCTTCACGTTTTGCACGCTCCTTTTCGGAAAAGTAATCACGAATTAAATTAAAAATGAGAGTGACGCGCAGCTATTAGATGCCGCCGGTGCTGAAAAGCAATGACAATCTTTTGGAATGTTGATTAAAACCTTAGTTGTAAATTTTTTTGCCGTTTTAGCTTCTCTCCGTTGTAAATCGTCGCGCGAAATTAACAGTTACAAAATGTTTATCAGAGATGTAGTACAACAAGGCTCGCCATCTTACCTGGTATAATCGATATAAACGGTTGGAGACAATCGATTGCTTCAATTGTAATGAAATGCACCATTTCTGAGATGGATGCCGCAGAACAAATTTCCCGTAAATGTTTTACTCTTGGTTCAAGCCGAATTTCAACCTAACCTGTTTCCTGAACCATTACGACGATTAGTAGACCCTACCAACATTCCTGCAAACACTAACAGTGGTAGGACCGAGTATTATGCTTTTAAATGTGGATCTCTCGGCAGTAACTGTGAACATAGCTAGTTTTACATAAGGTACTGGCTTCCTTCACAAAACAAGATTAAAAATGCTGCCGATCATCAAATACAAACGTTAAAATCTGTCTATCTGAAGTTTTTGTTAAATATTTGTTGTTATTTTATGAAAATCAGACGACTGGTTTCAGAGAATTGTTCAGCGAAGTTAAGAATCGAAAAATAGTAGTTATCTAAAAGTTCAGTAACAGAAGGGGGTTTACTTAGAACTGACCTGAAATAAACCAAAGATTGAATCCCCGGTCAAATTAGAACTTCTTGCGTAATGTGAAATTGTGGTTGTTAGAATCTGAAAACGATTTACAATCGTGGAAGTAGGCCAGAATTAAACATTTTTTCCCATTATCGAAATTGTTCAAGTACATTCGAAAAACTGATGGAAAAGGAAGTTCTTGAGAGCTTGCGGAGTTTGTCGACTGTTTTAACTTATAGCTGTTGCGAGAAAGGAGCAAGTGTCCGGGTACTCTCCATTTCAGCTAGCGAGCAACTCTCGGCGGCGTTAAACTAGCTGGATTTTAAGGGGCTCCGGTAGGGTGTATGTTTCCCATGTATTTCTTGTGAACTTCAGTGTACCTTTTCTCAACAACTAATTGTGATACATATCTGAAAAAATAGGGTGAATCTATGATGGTTTTCCAATACTTTAACACAGGGATTTCCCAAAGTTCCGATTGGTTTGGCAGAATAATTTTTTTAAAAAATATTCCAATTTTTTTGCATTTTTGGAGGTGCTTTCCAGTCAATAATTTACAAACTACTAGGTATAATGCAATATCCCTGTGTTAAAATACTCACAGAAACATACTTTCAAGGCTGTAAAAGTTTCAGGAAGTTCTTGCTGGTAGTTTCCAAGAAAAGGTACACTAAAGCTATCAAAAAGTAAACTTACGGGGAAAAGCTGTCAAAGTTTCAGTGCATTCCAGACCCATAACTAGGGTAATCTGGATCGTCCTGATTGTTTTCTTCCAGCCTTCTCTTTAGTTTTCTTCTCTTCTCTCGTGCCTTTTGTTCCACTTCCCTCAATGCTTTCTCTGACACACTAAACCTTTCCTGGTCAAGCCTGTATATAGCTTGTATGGTGTGATACCCAACGCTAATACTCAGTTTCTTCAATGCCTCACATCTTGACAAATTGCCATTGTTAAAAGTCATTACAGTGTTATAAACACCAAAATGAAGAACATGAATTGATACAAAAACAGTTTTTGGAATTCTTGACCAAATAACACTGTTAATGCACTCATTTGGATTTTGGGTACGACCATGTAAACACTTCTTCAGTAACTGTACATCAGATAGATCCCTGAATATAGGCTTAAGTTCCTCAATGACAGCATATGATAAACCATTCTTGTTCACAAATGTTTGTCCTGCTGCTTGTGCATTGTTGTGCTTGCACCATGAATCAGTTTCTTTGGGGCAGAGTCGTGGTTGGTACCAGAATCAGTTGAAGCAACTTGAAATAAGACAGCCCAAACGGTTCGTTTCATTTCTTCGACAATGTTGTTGCTATGTCTAATGGCCATTCCATAATACTTTTGTAATTTATTAATAATGCCTTCTGTAAGTATCTTCTTCCCCTGCAACCCTTTACAGCCATCCATCTTTTTACCCCTCCTTCCTGATATCAAGCGTCGCAAGCGGGTACCCACTCTTTTTTGCCAATTTGCAATACTTTTAACCTTATTTATTGTCACATCTGGTCCATAACGTTTCAGATCTTCAATTTCCTTGAATGCCTTTCGATCCCCATCCCCTAGGTAATTTATATACTGTACCCCATCAGCTGCTGACCTCTCAAAAATCCTTTTCACCCCTTCCATTTTGACTCTTCGGAGACTGCCACGCCATCACAGCCATTTTTAAAGCATTTCTAGGTTAGAAATATGCTCGTATTATACACCAAATTAAAGAGGACATTCCAAAGATCAATAATCAGCAAAAAAACGAAAATGACAAAATTCATCATTTTCCATCCTTCCGGAGCCCCTTAAGGATAATCTCCGCGTTAATGGTAAAGTTGCAGACTCCAGCAGCGGAGAGTTAATTTCTGGAAAGCTCGCCTCCGCCGAGGTGTTGGAGGCGCTACCTGAACTCTGTTTTACACTGCAACTTCGCCAGGCTTCCAGTTCCACTTACAGCAGTCGGAAACCAGCACCAATGTAAATACACTGCAAATTGTGGAACCCACGTGCATTATAGTCTAAAGATAGCGTTTTTTTTAATATTATTATAATTGATATCTAATGGTAGTATTTCGATCAAATGTTTGGTCGTGAGCTACTTTTAAGCAAGTTATCGATCGGGCTGTTCATTCTAAAATGTTTCGCCGTTAACAAAATGTCTGAAATATCATGCATGATAATCATTGACAATATAGTGTTATCGTTAATTACAAAAACGAAACATAATTGCTGTTGGTGGTGTTATTGTGTCGGCGATAACTTGGTAGGAATCGTCTCTTGCCTGGGTCAGAGTTATGCTGAGCTATCAGAGAAAAGTAATAACCCTTTACAACGTACTCCTCAATTACTGCTTCACATATGCTGCTCTGCATTCTTCTATACTTCCTCCCCCCTTAAATTTCTGTCTGCACTAACAAAGTAACCCATCACGTGTGTGTTAAACAGTGACTTACCATGTTACGTCCTGCCAGAGCCGCTCACAAATTGTTTTTCTGACCCTTTGTTTCTAGAACACATTTATTTCATACTTTATTTGTCCACTTAATGTTCAGTATCCGCACAATAACGTATTTCAAATGCTTCAGTTTTTCTTTTTCTGGTGTTCCAATTCACTTTACATTTACTATCAATTCACATTGATCCACCACGTCCCTTGATCATCCCCTCCCCCCTTCATTGTGTGTGTGTGTGTGTGTGTTTCTTTCTTTCTTTAACAATTCGTCGAATTCCTCATCGATGTTCTTGATAAACAGAACTCGTTAACAAAGTGGCTCTAGGTTTTGCTGTCCGCATTACCGTCTATAGCACTATTAATAAACTAGATGTTACCCGTACGCGTGGTCTTGGAATTTTATTTTAAAAATTGGATATAGAAAGATGCAAGTTACGTTAAAGGTGTCCCAAGAAGCACAGATTAGGGATAATATGACGGGAAAGCCATCATTCTACCATTGAACCTGTCTCATGTTGATAACCAATTTTCAACATGTTTAAAACCAGCAGCAAAGTAAGGGGAGAGAGGATGGGGCTAACTGGGAGAGACTACCTACCACAGATTCTCCGACAGATTTTTAAAATTATATCACCTTTTAGCGACATCTTAGGTCAATACAGTTTTGAACACAACGTCTTTAGTTTTGCTGTCCTGTGATATATAGCCTTTGGGGCATTGAAACTGGTGAGCTAGCTATATCTAAACACAAAATAATAGCCTGGCGCAAATCCATATCTTTACTATGTAATAAGTTGGGTCTGTGCATGAACAGATCATAGACAAATTGACTGCGAGAGGAAAGAAGCCTGAGCGACAGATATAACATTACAGAAACTTGTACAGGCTATCCGTCTGTCTGACAGCGTTCGGTTAGTTTTAAAAATTTCATGACGAAATACGTATGTTACTTATACCGGAAAAAGTATCCTATGTCCTTCCTAATGATGCTTAGTATTTCCTTGTCAGATTTCACCAAGATCTGTTTAGCTGTTTAGTCGTGAAAACCTATCATACAGAGAGAGAGAGATTTACTGGTCGCTGTCTGTTGAGCCCCATGAAGTGTCTGGATGGTGCAGTTGGTTCCCTCGGCAGCGAGCGTTCTTTGTCCTCGCCAGGTGACTCGCAGATCGGGTCCTTCTTCCCACGCCGTGGCCTTGTCGCCTCCTACAGGCAGAACGTGGCCGTTAATCCGCCAACTCGAGGGCTGGCCGCTAAACCACTCTTCTCTGCTGTAACACGGTTCCTCGTCGTATGGTGTTACACCCAACAGATCCATATGGCACCGCCAAATCTTACGCATCACTCATTGGTTTTTCGGCTCAAGGCTAGTCACTTTTTCACTCCGCGTGTTCGTTTCAGATTTGAAAGACAGTTTACTGTGTTTTACATAATAAGTTGTTATGGAATTAACGAATCATGGTGTTGTGTTTGAGGTCTGATTTTGGAGTGGTGGACTGCAAAACCACTTTTTCGATTTGTCAGCCGCTTTTCCGAGGGATAGGATTGATCGCTAGAAACGACCGTTCTCCTTTCTGTTCCTGACTACCAATTAATTAAAGGTATGTCTAGTGAATCCGCCTCTAGGTAACTGAGACTAACGCAGCGGATGGAGCTGTCATTATGTGAGGAAGCATAGATATTACCATCCCAGTTACCCTACCTCTAGTAAGTAGCTCCTAATGAAACTGATATTAGGCTTAGAATTCTGATTATTCGTTCTATTTTGGTCAATATTCCATACTACTGTGTGTCGATTATTTGACGGGGCTAAAATCCAGTATTCCAAATAAATATTATTCCGAACTTGAAATCTTCATCTGAGACTAAGAGGGATTTTCACGCACGCATTGTGTAATTTCATTGATCTTCAACACACACTTCTGCGTTTTTGAATGCGCGTGCAGAATATAACAAACACTTAAGCTACGTTCCAATTGAATGAGCTACGGCTCTTCAGGTCGCTCCAGAAGGCCATTCTGGTATTATTCATGCCGTCATTGATCTAATGATAAGTTAGGCAGCATTTCGTAAGACTCAAACCGCTGATAAATGGACTGTTTCGATACAGGTGATGGCATACGAGATGATACTTAATGTCGTGGATCTAATGTTATTAGGCGCGGCCAGAGGAGATCTTTATTAATATGATTTTCTCAAGTACTCTTATGTTAGGCAAAAAACTATTTAAGATAAGTTCTTTGACAAAGTGATATATTCGACACGCCGCCTAAAATGTAATTAATAGATGATTCCCTTTCTCGTTACGAAAAAAGAAATCATTTTTTCCTGTTAATGAAATAACTTCTGTTAGTAAATTCCTACGTTAGAGTTGAGCAGTATAAACACGTGTAATTTGAAAGTGGTCTGGATCGTTAATTAGAAGAATGTAGATACTTTACAATCTTTTTCTTATCCGTTTGGCACTCTGCCGATTTATTAAAATCCGACATTCATCTCGTCCTGTTTACTTCATCTTATGAAGTCGCAGCGCCGCAAGGTGTATATTTCAGTTTCCAAATAATTTGACGTAGCACATGTCGGACAGAAAAGAAGAATGACAGTTTTCTTCATGACCTAACAATAAGTAACAAACGGCTTGCAGAAGAACTGGAATAATCTGTTAATTGTTACGTCAAAACTCTGGATAACACGTATTTTCAATCGATATTTCCCCTCTCCCATTAAAAATAAAGCGCTAGTTCGAGGTTGGAGGAAGACTCCGGCTGTTTGTGTAATGGCACTGCAGTGTTTGGCACTTAGGAGGCTGTCACCGTCACCAATTATGTATAGGCTGTCAGTCGCTCCCTGCTGCTGCGTTTCAATAAATAACAGGCTGCGTGGCCTCCGCTGCTCCAGAACCAACGACCCTACGTTCCTCTCTCCACTCCTTTTTCTCGATATTCCCCTTCTATCTTCTTATTGTCTGGTGAAACTAGTCATCATCATCATCCAGTTCAGTCATTAAATAAAGTGGGCTCTTGGAGTTATAATCCGAAGTCTTCTTCTTCTTCTCGTGTCGATGACAACATCAAATATGTGGTAGTTTTTCTGTCAATGCCATGGCTTTGTCAGTAGCGGATCATGTTTCATGTGGCGACCCATGTCTGGAAAAATATTATTTGAGCTCTGTAGGGCGTCAACGTTTGGGACCGGTTCTGATTTGGTGATGGATGTGCGTTTCACAAGGTGCGACATTATTTTATAATCATCATCATTATTAATTATTGAATTATTTTTGCTTTGATTAATTAAAAGTATCCTCATTAATCGTATTGATATTTTTCACTTGATTTGTATTTTTACCGGGTTTCCTCAGACTGTAGTTTGTTTATTAAACGGGACAGCATAACAGTAGTATGTTAAAGTAGAGTTGTAGAATCTTTGGGAGTCGACAACGTAGCTGAGCGAGCAGCACGCATTATTCGTTGGCGCCTGCATTGTAAACATGGCATGGCGCGAGTTTGAGGAAGTTTATTTTGAGCACTACTTCAAGCATTATATGGGCGCGAATTGAGGAATAACATGTGAAACTTGTATTTCAAATAATGTGTAGAAATCTGGTGCAGTAAATCTTGGACGCGTAAATGTTATGCAATAAATGTAGTGGTATTTAATCTGGAGCCACTTTGATCATTTACTCAATTAACTGTAATACCTTTCAGTTTCCTAGCGACAATAAATCATTACTTACTTTCATTTTAAACTATGATGAGGGCTCAGCTGGCACGTGTTGAGAATTGAGAATGGGCCTGTCTCGTCCAAAAACGCACATTCTCCAATCGGTGTGTAAAATATTAAGAAGTTACGAGTTTCGTCAGAAACTGTTTGGTAAATTTCAGCAGCTAATTAATCCACTCTAATTGAGTGGTTAGCTTACAGAGGGCCTCACATCTTGTAGTGCCTAACACAAATGATTCAAAACTTTGCATCGCCGATATAGGCTCCGTACTAACGTAGGTCGGAGAGATTCAAGCACATGGTTTGATTATGCGGTTTTTTTCTCATCATTATAGTCTCTGCGTGGATTCACGCGATAAGATTATCTGATGTTCAGAGTTCATACGCTATACTCTTTATACTACACCACAGAAAATACTATGCAAGACACGGTGATCGCAGTGGCCAGTGGGACTTCCTCCTCTCTACCAATTCATTGATTTGGATATGTCATCCAAGCCATGTCGCAGACTTGCATCAAAGTGTGTTGAAACTCAGTTGTTAAAATCTGTGATCAGACTACTATAGAATGAAGCCTGGCCGCACTTCATCCATCCACCTTAAATTGAAGGCTATTTGGTTGCATAACTATTAGGTTACCAAAAATAATTACTCCTTAACACCCAAATCAAGATTTCGGAAGCATGGGACCAATCCTCTGACATGTTCGTTTTACCGTCTCGCACAACATACTAAA
>JARYHS010013630.1:338211320-338388750 GCA_031002005.1 Vandiemenella viatica
ATAAGATTATCTGATGTTCAGAGTTCATACGCTATACTCTTTATACTACACCACAGAAAATACTATGCAAGACACGGTGATCGCAGTGGCCAGTGGGACTTCCTCCTCTCTACCAATTCATTGATTTGGATATGTCATCCAAGCCATGTCGCAGACTTGCATCAAAGTGTGTTGAAACTCAGTTGTTAAAATCTGTGATCAGACTACTATAGAATTAAGCCTGGCCGCACTTCATCCATCCACCTTAAATTGAAGGCTATTTGGTTGCATAACTATTAGGTTACCAAAAATAATTACTCCTTAACACCCAAATCAAGATTTCCGAAGCATGGGACCAATCCTCTGACATGTTCGTTTTACCGTCTCGCACAACATACTAAAAGTTCCAGACGTTGTTTTGAATCGCCCTATATATATTGTGGGTGAGAGATTTTTAACCCAGATGTAATTATTTTCACTTGAAATCGGTGACTGTAAACAAGTTACGAAACGGAACAGTTGATATGGACGAAAACAGTGTCTTTGAGCGACACAGTTGTTTTATCGAGTTACTTAAGCAAAAATCTTTATTTGTAATTGTTACAAATCCCTTCTTTTATACAATTAATAACGTGTTCGTGATAGAACACACTGTACGAAGTCTAAAATTACTCTATTTATCCTGTTCATCACAGCAACGGATTTTCTTTCGTATCGGCTGCAGCAGATTTTACCGCAGTGCTATTTGCAGATAAATCGCAGAATATTTGTTTTCCCACCTCTCTAAATAGTTTCACACAGTGTGTCCCACAATAAAAGCTATATTTGACAAATAGTTAGAGCTAAGACTTGACTACTACTGGTTTTAAAACATCTGACAATATGTAAAATTTGGCTGGTTGATTGGTCCGAAATATAATGGTCTCCTTGCAAGAATTTGATAACTTGGTCAGTAGTGACACTATTTCTGTGCAATTTCAGATTTATCAGTTTTAACTCTACCTTTGTGGCTGCCTATGTTCAAGCGTTGAGTTAACTAATGCAGCAGGGTTTTTTAACCCGAGGACTAGTGAATTGATGAAAATAATTCCATGGACCACTAATTTAAATGGGTGTAATTTTTTTTTCTCTCTGTGGATATTATTAGCCAACCCTACCAACTTATCAGCATATAGCGCGGTCCCATAAGACCTATTTCTACAATAAACCTCCACACCTGGCAAAGCTTTCTTAGTTCATTACGCTACTTCGGATTTTAGGTGAATCTGCAAGTCTTGTTAACTTAAGGATTACAAGGTGGTTTTTTTTTTTTTTTTTTTTTTTTTTTTTTAATGGCATTTGGCAACGGAGGCCATACAGCCAGCTCTATGTAATTATTGTAGCTCTCAGTGTGTATTATTCCAATGTATGGACGCCACAGGACGGACAGGACAATCACATAGACACACAACACTTAAACATCCATGCCCGCGGCCGGATTCGAACCGGCGGCCTTCGGCACGTGGAGCTAGCACTCTAGCCCCTACGCTATCGAGGCCGGCGATTACAAGGTTGGGTTAAGCCACCACTGAAGCGGAATGTGCGTCAAGTCACGGTATCGGGGTCTCTAAGGTCAGACTAATGTATTTACTAACAAGTAAGATGAACTGGCAGTGTTAGAAAAGTGTCTGCGATTTTATCAAGATTACATCAGAACCATTCCTGTCCATTCGATTGCCCATTGTAGATAAAATTTGAAAAAAGTGTTTACGTAATTGTTCCTTTATACGAAATACCTGCATCGCATCTTCGTTCGACATTACCTCCAAGTCACCATTTTGTTATTTATTTACCATCAATATCGATAACCCACCAAACAGTAATATTTTGAAATGTCATTTGGCAACCAGTGCTGAAGGGTAAACGCTTCATTTAAGCTACTTCAAACATTTGGATCAATCTCTGTTAAATATTACACAAGTCTTGCTGCCTCATGCAGGCTTTTATGTAAATTCGCCGAATTCCGAGTTTAAAAATGAAGGCTCTCTACCGTGGTCTTATTAACATTTTAGTCCCGATGTTGGTTGTTAGCCACTTGCTGCAGTGAGCTAGTATGTACCATCCGCTTGAGCTACTGGCTAAAATTTTGGACAGATCGGCATAATTTTTTAGATGGATTGGTGGTCCCTTTACAACCACTAGTCCGTGTATTGTTCTTATTGTACGTTTGCTTTATGATTCTCTTTTATATCCAGCCGGCCCTTTTACAACTTGTCAGCTAGTTTGTTCTTTTAAAGATCTTGTGTAATCTGGTTTTGCCTTTTTACTGTCTGTAAAGTTTTAGTTATTATGGCCCTTTTACAATCAACGTTTTAGTATTGTACCGTACTTTGCTGTCTGTATGGCCGGCCTCTTTACAGTTGCCCACACCGAGAGTGGTGGTGTAACGGTTAGCGTTATGGCCTAACGGTTAGCGTTCTGGCCTCGCATTCGGGAGGACGGCGGTTCGATTCCCCGTCCTGGCATCCCAGATTTGGGTTTTCCATGGTTTCCCAAATCACTCCAGGCAAATGCCGGGATGCTTCCTTCAAAAGGCCATGACTGAATTCCTTCCCATTCCTTGCCCCCCCCCCCCATCTTTTCCTGTCTCTAAATAACTCGCTGTTAAGAGATGTTAAGAAGTTAAAAAAAAAAAAATACAGTTGCCCACGCGGACGGTAACTTAGTTCATTTTTAAGCCACGCTGTCGTATCGGTCTGCAGTCAGGTCGCTAAAGATCCTGTTGTCGATGGGCCGTGAAGCCGCAATAGCAGCTTATCGCTGTGTTCCTTTGTGCAGACAGCTGTGCGCGGAGTAGCGGCACTGGCAGGTGAAAGTGCGCGAGGGCGCCTCCAGTTTCCTTATTAGGCCCATCATCTCGACTCACCTTGAACCACTCTCAGCCTGTGTTAAACCGTTTTGCAGCTTATACCTATCCAGTTCCTCACGATATTCCATATCCGATGTGTAGCAATGTATTTGCTGCAACAACTTACAGAACTGGTTCTATCCATCTGAAGCAAGTAGTGTAGCCCACCGTAAATGTTGCTGCAATGCCGTCTTTCATCTCTTCAATAAATAGAAATTACTCTTTTTATTTTATAGATTCACGTAACATGCGAAGTCTAATCTCCCAGTTCGCTTGGATCACGGATATCTGACACTTTGAAAAGCCTTTGTGCGCATATGATACTGGCTTTATACGTATCGCGTGCGAACAGTAAATTCAAATAGAAGTTAGTATTTCATAATAAGAAAACTTATTGGGTTGAAGTTATTTACATACGTGTAACCATGCTGAACACGATTACGAATATCCTACCTGTCACCTGTACTATATTTATGTGCTATTCATTACTGTTGCAGTGAAATGCCGGAAAGGCTTATTGATTCTACTTCAGAAAGACTTACGTTAAACGGCCTCCAGAAAAATGTTTTTAGACTAGTGTAATCGTAAAAAAAGCTAAAAATCTCAATTTTCCAAAGGGTTTGGGAAATCGGTTCGTTTTTGCGGATTCCCAGTTTACTCGAATTAAAATTGCTATAGACAGTCGTGATGGCGGATGTAATCTCTTGATTGAAAAAGGAATCAAATGGACCTATTAAATAAAGATCAAAAAGAAACATTGCATTAGTATTAATCAGCTCTGGAGACATACAAAACATTTGATTTAGTGGCATGAGAACTTTTTCTCAAATTCGTTGTGCAAGTTCATTTCGGGTGAGATAAAAACATTATTAATCATCAGGCAAGGAGGCATCCTTTAACCTCACAATATTCCATAATTCGCCTGCTAATGGTTTTCAGCGTTATTGTTCTAGTCAACAGACGCAATATATTCATCCACTGTTGAGTGCTCAGGCTGCGTTCTCTGCGCCCTGTTTGTCTTCCGTTCGTCGTCGTTCCACAACCCTCTTTTTCCCATCCCTGAAGCTCATCAGCTAACAGCTGTAATGCGACACAACCATCGTTCAAGGCATAATCTTCCACCTATTTAGTACGCCAGCTGTAAGCCAAATATAAGCTTCACTATCATCCAAGACAGTGATTAATACTATTGCCACTCCAGGCGAATGCCGAGATGCTTCCTTCAAAAGGCCATGGCCGAATTCCTTCCGTTCCTTGTCCCCCGTCCTTTCCCGTCTCTAATGATCTCGACGTCGTCGAGGTGTAAAGCTTTAAGTAAAAAAAAAAAAAAAAGTATTGCCACTCTAATCTGTGATGACGACGTTTTCTTGCCTGACTTAGGCCCACTCAGTCATCCATCAGCTTAAACAAATGTTGATTAATATAGTTGTTCTGCTAATCTGCGTACAACGTTCGCTTCAAGTGTCGGAGAAGTAAGTGTAGCAGTTTATTTCAACGTTTGGAGTTTTTGTATTGCACATGCTCTTCCAGAAGAATGAATAAACAGAATATCTGTGTGGCACTTGTAATGCAGAATGCTAGGAAATGCTAATTGGTTTCACGAATCTGCATGTTACAGATACTAATTCTACTGTCTAATTCTGTTTAGGAAGACAGTTTTCAGCATATGAAAACCGTCTCCCTTCCTGTTGCGATAATTAATTCTCCTAAATATTACTTCGAGGATAGTGTTTGTTTATAGATTCCGATATCATCTTGGCCTTTGAAGAAACTGAATGTTGCAAAAATGTAATTAATCTGTTAGAAATGTCTAGATTTTGTAGGGTGAAACCTCTCTAGTAAAAATGTTGGTCCCTATGGCTATTGTCGGTCGATTATGCCCTGTTTAGTTAGCCGCTGAATTGCGTGCAGCAGGGCCGTATCGCTCTGTGTAAGCATCTCCACTTTGAAAAGCAAAAAAATCGGGTGTTGGGAGGGCTTGCTCCGGCTGCAGTATTTGTTGGAGCCACCCTCGCTGGCAGCGCGCCAACAAATTAGTGACTCTAGGGGCAACCGTGTAACCAGCGATGCTACATGACATTCATTCAACATAACTAGCTTACAGAAAAGAGGACTTCCTCTCTTTATCCTTTCCTTTGAAGTGAATTTTAATTTGAGGTCCCCTTGACAACGGTCTCTGGGACGAGAGTACATAATTTGTTAGCTGTAACTTAGTGTGAAAGATAGCACGTAAGGAATTGATGGTACAGACTCGTGCCTGCGAGGAATACCTCTCTCGTTACAGTGATTTCGTTTACTTGATTCTAGTTATGTTGAAGTAAACACAAAATAATAGCTTCGTCCACAACCCAAAGGTTGGTTGGATCCTCCCGAAGGAGGTATACTAAGCCAATGTGTCAGAGGTATGATGGCCAGTTCCTTTCCTCTGGGACCTACAGTTTAACATGGAATCCGAACCACGGAGCGTCCTGGCATAGCTCATATGAACAAATACAACTCTTAAAAATTAAATTCCTGCACCAATCGGAATTTGAACCCGGGACCGGAGCAGCGAACTTTTGAAAGCAAGCGCCTTAACCACTGAGCTGCCAGACCGCTGCTGGTTATGTTAATTGAGTGTATTTTTAGTAATTATTATAGTATTGTATATATAAGCTCTATGATTAATCAGAAACTTATATGATTTCATCAGAAGATATAAACTAACTTTAGTGTTATAATTTCTTGAATTTCTTTGTTACGAAATAACTCCTGTCAAATATTAACTTAGGACGCAATAATAAGTTGTTTAATGTTTGTATGGATGAAATTGTGCTTCAAACAAAACAAAATAAAAGAAATTCGGGTGCTTAAAATTTGATGCAATTTAACAATATCGAAAACTAAGAACTCTGGTGAATTATAGAATGAACAAGCTGTGAAAATTATTCGTGTGGAAACTACGAAAGAGAAGATAAGTTGGTGGGTCACATTTTTAGGCACGCCGAATTTTTTTACTTATAGGTATACTGACAATGGTAACTAATGCCACTGGAAACAAAGTTTTAGTTTGCCCGAACCTTAAATTTGAATAGTGCTTCACCAATGGTTATGAAAATATTAGCACATTATGATGTAGATTAAACCAATAGATAGACGAATGGGGGAAAAAGCTATTGATATCAATTTTCGTTTCATGTTGTTAATTATTTTTATTTAGAGCTGGTAAAACTTATATAATACCTTTAAATACTGAAATCAAATTGTCTGGTATACATAAAAGAATATGCTTTAATGAAGCTAGAATGAGCAATAGGATTGTTACATTTTATTTAATGTATTCGAAAATGCAAATATTGGAAATTGTGACCCACGGCTGTAAGTATCAGCTAATAACCTAACTCCATCTGTGCTGTGTATCTTACTCAACGCGGCCCCCTTACTAGTGACATTTAAATCACTCGTATTCGCTTATACAGATAGATATAATCTCCACTTTTGTATACAGCTTTCTATTATGAATAGGTTTATGAATTAAAAAAAATCTTTCCCGTCACTAAGCAACTATAAATTCTATTTGAAAACACATGGTAATATTTCGTACAAAATAATGATCTTCAAAGAGCAGTGAAAAAGCATAAGCGATAAGAAACCCGCAAACCCTGTACCAGCCTAAATGAGCTGACAGTATACACTATACAAGCAGCAGCATTTGTTTTCCGAATATATATTTTGTAAATAAGCGTCATCGTCCAAAATACTTTTGATAAAGACTGCTGTCTACATTGCATGACTTATGTTATTTGTAGGTGTAATTTTACTTAGTTTATTTTTATTAAAGGTTTGAAAAAAGTTAAAGAAAAACCTGTAAATGAAACAAATTTTTTAGTATAAGCACGGATATCAGTCGGTATCTACGGTGCTAAACATCGATTTTAAAAAGCCTTTGTTAGCAAGTTTAACAGTTTGCCTCGTGGTGAGAAGGCAGCAGCAGAGGTGGTATCTTCCCCTGGCTACCAGCCTGCCACCCTTGTGGCTGGAGTCTCGCAGTTTTTGTCGACCTACTGTGTCGCTGGGGTTGGTGTGGCTCCAAGCGTACCCTTGTTATTTCTGGCCTCGTCTGCCCTGTTATTTGTTAGAGGGATACTTTTTTTTTGATAGCCCATTCATCAACAGTATGTCTTCGCCCTGTATTTGTCCGTGGCGGCGAGAGATGTAGGGCATGTACGGGAAGAAAACTCTTCTTGGCTAGTTACGTATCTCTTCTTATTTTACTTGTCTTTCTCTAATTATTGGTACATCAGTAGCATGTAGAATATGAAGCAAGTGCCTATTAAAAACAAATTCTGCAGAAACACTGTGTACGGTTAAATTTTGCACTTTTTTTCAGGACCTGATGGTATGTTTATATCACAATATCGTTATTGATCAACTTAAACAAATTGGTTATGGTAAGTGTCTTAGTTTTAGTATTCTGCAAATAGAGTTGGATGGCTGTACACTGAAAACAGCAGTGTCACGATTTTCTGCTGTAAATTCTCACATGGATCAAAGTTTAGTTAGAAATATTGTCTCGACTAAACTGCTAAAAGTTTCCTCAGGCGATGTAAATGAAACCGAAAATAAAACATAGTAGATGCTGCTATTTTAAAACAGCACATTGCAATGAACCATAGTCTAATAGTAAGCTGGAGCGTGCATTTCGGCGATATTTTCGAATTATTCACAACAGGTAATTGCAATAAGTACCAAATATTTGTCAATATTTCCAATGCAGAAAGTATCTTGTGCAGTTTGTAATACAGTTGTGTATTTTAATAGGCTTCTTTTGACGTGCAGCTTTCGCATAATCCGTACTGCGAAATGAAAAGATAATTTCTTTGAATTTTGTTTCCAGTAAGATGGGATCATTATGTCTGAAAATACCTCACAAATTCCATTCGTCGTGTTTGAATTGCGTTGCTTTATATATCAGTAGAAAGTTATGAATATACATTACCGTTAGCGTCGGCAGGAATGCACAACAGTCGACCAAAGATAGTGGTACAACGCGTCTTTCATGCAGCCACTAACACTTGAAAAGATGTACCATGCAATTGACATGGAGATCATTGTAGACATTTTGCCCAAGTGACAGGAAGGAACTGTACCGACGTGATTTAGGGAAATCGAGGAAAAACGAAATCTGGATGGCTGGACCGCGGATTGAAGCCGCGTGAAATTAAACCATTATTTCTTATTTGAACGTAGTAAAAGCTCCACAGATACTGTAATTGGAAACCTTATTTAGTAATGACCCGGTTGTCATAAAGACGAAAGAAGTAGAATTTCTGCGATAATCGTCACTGGTCTCATGAAACCGATATTCAAGAAAAAATACTTTGAAATGCCGCCGTGTTGGCTGCACTGGTGCTGGCATAGGCGTGGTCTGCCGGCCCGCAGCGCCGCTCAGGAATGTGACCCCGAGTGCGCCTCGCGCAAGTGACAGCCACACTGCCTCCACAACGTCCGCGACACCGCGTCGCCGTAGGGGTTAATCAGGCAATCGTTAAAATCACGGATTCATCCACAGCCAGGTCATTATCTTCATTGTACTATTTTTAAATATACTACCATGTTAAGATAGCATTACATTTTTATTCATAACAAGAATACAAATTTCTCATTATCCAGAGATAAATTAAATAAAGAGCTGCTTCTAATAAATTAAATGAATGGTGTATGTTATCGTGTCATGTTTTTATTGAGCGGCTATCGTATATTGTGAATGATTAGCATTTTTTCAAGCAGTTTTAAATTTATATATATATAATTTTTTTGGGGTAGGGACAAATCATTCTACAAAATGTATGTAAATTTTTCAATTATTAATCGATCTAGAAATGTGTTACAAATGCGAATCGGAAGGACTATTACAGAGTAATTTCCATTAACACGTTTACAATGCGATGATTTAGAAAATTCACTATTCGAAATAAAAAAAAAAGCTAACGTAGTCCACAACTCGAAGGGGCGTACTAAGCCATTGTGTCAGAGGTAGGACGACAAGTTTCTTTCCTCTGGCACCTACAGTTTAATGTGGCATCCGAACCACGGAACGATCTAGCGTAGCTCATAAGGGGACATCCATAAATTACGTGAGGTGTTTTTCTGGATTTCCGGACCCCCCCCCCCCTCTGGTGAGATCTGGTCCGTGAGAACTGCCCCCCCCCTCCTAGTAATCGCTCTCAAAACTTTTGGGGACTTTTTTTTTTAGGTCACAACCCCACTTTTATATGAAATACCCCCTAAAATGGACTATCCCGCAATTTGTAGACCCTTTTTTTTCTTTTTCTTTTTTAGTTCTACTATACAAACAATTTTTCGCAAAACTTCACGTGAGATTTCAATAGACCCCCCCCCCCCCCCTGGTGAGATTTCGCCGGACTCCCCCCTCCCCTATTTTATCTCACGTAATTTATGGATGCCCCCTAAGAACGAACACAACTGGCTTAACCTCTGAGCTACCAGACCGCTCTATTCGAAGTAAGGTACTTATAACAATGAAAACGATTCCTTGATCTCTAGTTCTGTAGCTCAGCAGGATTACTTGTGTTTTTGAGTAGGATCTCGTGCCACGAATCGAAAGTAGGTATACAACCACACAACACGTCCGCCAGGCGTGTCTCAGCCTGCCCTCTGTATATAAAATACGCTTACTCCATTGGCTGTCTGTAATAACTTCCACCTATAGCGTCTCTCAACACAACGGAACTGTACCATTTGATCACTGAGCTCGCTTATTCTACTTCTTGAATGAGTTTGCAGAGATTGGTAATTTGATGCAAATGAACTGACTATATTTAGGCCAGTTCTTCATGAAGGCACCATTACGAAGCTATCCCGATCGTGAACTACATTTCTCGCCGAAAAATTAAATTTACAAACAGACCTTTATTTCTTAGTAAGTGCGCATGAATTAATGAAATTTCCTAACCCATGAGGGAGCTGAATCCGGAACCCCAAATTCTGAGAATAGGAGAGCTTTAATCACTGAACTACCAAACCACTGGGGGGTAGTTAGTATAACGCGGTACGTTTCAGCACATTCTTTCTATTTCTGAAGCACGGGTCTGTGCACTCAGCTGCTTACATTAGTTGTATACAGAACATTAAACTGCAAAAGAAGCAAAAAAAGCAATTTTTGTACTTACTGCTGCCAGTATTCAACACTATGAACGTTTTCTTCTCACATGCCTAATTTTGGTGTGCTTACGGGTTACTATATCGTGAAATCGACAAATACCGGAGATCGTTTTTGTTTCATAACCTTGTTTAATGTAATCCATGACACATGTTTTCCAAATTTAACTGTTAGTCAGTGCATTCATATTCGGGATTCTGAAGCCGAGATGGAGCATACAGAACTGCAACAACGTGAGGATTAAAACTGGGCCCATTGTAAAACCTGGAAGCATCTGCGAATCGCGAGGAGTAACTTGTTCTCCTGTGCTAAGGGATTGGAGGTTCTTCAGTTGTGACGTGTGTGGAACAACGTTTGCTCTGCTGTCGGTATTAACAGTCTCCCAACGCCCGAGCCGTGTTTTTACAGCGGCTTCCATAACTCTGAACACACGCAACTGTTCCCATTTTTTACGACTAAAGCGCACCGCCACAAAGTAAAAACGTTCCTCCCAGCTTTGATCCGACAAATGTTCAATTTAGTCCCAAGCCACGAGCTGTAAGCCGTTAAAAGCGTAAGCTGTTAAAAATGTTCCACATGCATCTTAACGGTTGCTACGGGCGATCAAATAGTTAGTTGGAATCGCAGAGAAATGGTTGAGTTGTACCTTTTTTTTTTTCGTGGAATATTCGCGTCAAATAATCGTATCGCACGAACGGTTATTCAGTACCCTTAACTGTCAGGATGCTTAGAGTCTGATTTGAGTGTAGGTGTGACTGGAGTTTGATAAAATTTACCTATTTGAAGTTGCCTGCCACATTCTGTACTTCAGCCAACGAGTCAGTAAGTTTGGCCTCGTAACTGACCAACTCCTACAGTGATTCCGTTTTTTTTTTTGTTCTGGTTTAAGTCAAAATTTTATTTACTTTGAAATTGCTAGGGTTTTATAATCAGCAAATGTTTACTTTTTAATGCATTTAAATCATATTTAGTTCAAAGCCATCAGATTTTTTTATGGTATGACTTCGTTTGCTGGGAGATTTTGTAGGGTACAGTTTCGTCCGCGTAGTGGCAGAATTTTAAGTGCCCGCTTCTTCCGCCTTTGCCTTGAGCGCTACATTAGTGGAGGAAATGAAGTGTTGCCATCTGTCTGTTCTGTGTGTGAGAAGTGTACTTTTTGTCTGTGTAAAGCCGCGTTCCCACGACGTTTTGTAACGAAGGCGGGACGGGACGGGACCTCATTAGCCGAAGTCTAGGACGAGCGCGCGCCGCAGGTTAGTCCTCGCTTACCTCGCCGCCACGGCACGGAGCACTTTACAGCAACAGAAGGGGTGCGCACCGCTGCTGCAAACCGTTGGCAATAGCGCTCCACTACGCACGCCTGTGAAGTTTACCGACATAGAGTGGGTAGCTGCGTATCGTCCCCGCTAACAGAGGCGGCCCTGTTCCCATGGCGTATTGTTGAGTATTCGTCCCGTCCTGTCCCGCTTTCGTTACAAGACGTCGTGGGAACGCGGATAATGTGTAGTTTAAGAGGCAGAGATGGGGACCGTCCCTTGCTGTCACGACGGCCAGTACACGCTGACCTGGGCTCGTGCTCGGTCCCGTTGTACCATCCCGATTCAGTATGCGGTGCCTTAACGCACACTGGAGGTGGAGAAATGCTATTAGATTTGAAATAGAGTGCAAAGAAGATAGTTCGGAATAAATTTGTTAATTATGCGGTATTGATAGTTTATGCAGTAGTTCATCCAGGGATATGCTCGTTGTTACCAGTAACGGTTGTAGTTGAACAGGTGTTTTCTTCTGTCGCATATTACTTAATACCCGACTGTGAGCTATATGTTCATTCGGCTTGAGTTACCCTATCCACGACGCCACTGCCATCTATTTTGATCTTAACGTTTTGAACATACTGCGCGACATAGTGACGTTGTAACTAATATTTCCAGAGAAATGTCAGCAAAATAATATTTAATACTGATTGGTCCACTAGATCTCACAAGAGAATTTATTATCGATTTTAACTGATTGGATAACACGTCCATTCACAATGACAGTGTGAAGTCAACTAGGCATATGAAATCGTAGACCGGCGGACTGTGCCTTTCAGTGGAATAGAGAGACGAGGCGAACATGATATGTTAGGACTAATGGTTGTATTAGCTGTTTCACGCTATACTATATTGCTATAATTTGAAAAAGGCGACATCTTTAACGCTGGGACGTTTGCAGCATTGTTCTAATAAACTTTCAGAGGAGATGGTTCTCTCTCTCTCTTTTTAATGGCATTCGGCAACTAAGGCCATACAGTCAGCTCAATGTGAATATCATATATTTCATAGTGAAACAGTTTCTCCAGTATATATTGTAACTTCTAAGTATGGACATCACAGGACGGACGCGACATTCATACACACAACACACAATCACCCATGCCCGCGGTCGGGCTCGAACCGGTGACCTTCGGCACGCGGGGCCAGTACTCCAGCCCCAACGCTACCGATACCGCCAGACTGCTCTATTTCTACCTGAACTCGTGACTTTATAAGAGGCCACAACATTTAATGATTGAACCGGCTTTTTAGCCATTCAGGCAGCATCGTCTGTTTCATTATTTTCCTCAGTTGTTGATAATCTTAAGTGAAAGGACAACACAGGACAAACACAGCACTTAATTAAAACCACTAAAGTGGTGGGCCGGACTCGAACGGCGACCTCTGCAACGCATTGCCGAGGCCGGCCTGGCTGAAGTTGTGTGTATATCGAATTTATGAACAGATCATACACAAACTGACTGAGGAAACAAAGCCTGACGACCGATATAGCTTTACAAAATTTCATGACAAGATATGTTATTTAACCCGGAAAAAAAATCATGTCATTCCTAATGATACATAGTATTTCCTTGTCAAACTTCATCAAGATCTGTTTAGCCGTTTAGTCGCGAAAACCTAACAAAAAGACGGGGGCAGTTATTTTCGCTTTTATAATATTAGTGTAGATAGGCTATCCAATCACACCTTGTGTCTGTCTGTCTGTAGTAGTCACTCGATAATAAATTTAAGTGTTCCCATTCGTACGTAACGGCCGTTGGATGAATTGAGGTGTATTCTGTAAATTGACTTTGATGTCAGATTTGATGTAACGTTAGGATGGGGAGGTGCTGTGATTTTACTGACATGTACGAGTTATTTTGGTGGATTTTTGAGCTGTACCTTGTTGAAGTTTTGCGGCAACACCCTCGATGTGATGGGGGTGCCCGCTCCTTTGACTGTGCAGGCATGTCAACCGACGCGACGCTGCCTCGGCCGCCGGCGATATACGCTTCATTAGTGGTCCGCCCCCGCCGCTCCCTCATTACGTCGCCGCAAGTGGCTCCGTCAGCCACCTGTAATGATTTCCGCATCCTCTACGGCAAAAGCCAGTCGCACACGTGCGCAGGGTAAAGCGGTGCATGGGTCGAAGTGAAGCACCTGCTCGACATTCACGGAGTTCAGCCCCAACTCCTTAGTTTCCCGTCTCACATACTAGATCATATTATATATCATCGTATGTTTCCATTTTTTAACAGTGTTTGATTTTAATATGCAGAAGAACTATGTAATGCTAGTTAGGGGGCGTCCATTAACTACGTGAGGTGAAATATTGGGGGGGGGGAGTATGGCGAAATTTCACCAAATCTCACGGAAGGGAAGGGTCAACGAAACTATCATGTGAGCTTTTGAAATTCTTGAAGGACAATAGAATAATGGGGTCTCAAAAAAAGTACTAGGTCGATCAGTAAGGGGGGGGGGGAGGGGATCAGGAATTCCGGAAAATCATATCACGTTATTAATGGACGCCCCCTTACTGTGTGGAAGATTCTTCCAACTGTTAGCGACGCCAGACAAGCAGCTTGGAGCTAACGATAAACCTGTTTGTGAATGGAGAGGGGGGTGCGTGTCTGTGTCGATTAACAAATAAGGAGACAGATACGAACGAATTTTAAGTTGCGCACCCTTCATTTTCATGTTTGGCTAATCACCGAAACGCTGGCCGAGGTTCGCGTTGAAAAAGGGGGAAGATTCATTTTATTTTATTTTTTTATTTGCTTGGGCGAGGTCATTAGAGGCGGGATGGGATTGGGACAAGGAACGCGAAGGAATTCGGCCATGGCCTTTTGAAGGAAGCATCCCGGCATTCGCCTGGAGTGATTTGGGGAAACCACGGAAAACCCAAATCTGGATGCCTGCACGGGGATTCGAACCCGCGTCCTCCCGAATGCGAGGCCAGAACGGTAACCGTTCACCCACCACGCTCGGTGGAAGATTCAAGATGAATAAGACGAAGTAGAATGGAGCTGGCCATCTTGGCAGTGGGCGATGAAACTAGCGCCATCTACCTTATGTGGTTGAGAATGAGATGTCTTACATTTCGGAAGTAGTTGCCATATCTTAAGTGGAAGCTTTTTGCGGAATTGTAGTGTTCCCAACTGTGACTGACCCCATGGTAACATGTTATCAACTATTCAACTTTGAAATTGTTTCTACTTGATCAAGATCCGTAGACGTTCTGACAAGGAGATTTGTACGATAAAAGAACTTGATGTCTCTATGTGAACTACTAAGGAGCGAGTGCGGACAGAAGAAAAACAGATTTGCATAAAATTTTGTAATTGACGGTTTTTTTTCGAGCATGTGTCTACATCAAGTTGACATGTAAGAGAATTTTGTTTACTGACTCCCTTTTCAAATTTGTAATCTATTGATGGGATAATATTATGAAATAAATGTTGGTGTTTGTAGCAAATTATTTGTTCAATGTTACGTATCCCACCTGTCCATAAATGATTTAAGATACAATGTAAACTTAAATAGGCGTTTTAAACATTAAATATAAATGTAATAAGATTTAATAAATTAATAATAATGATGAAAGGACCCAACGGGCCATTACATCATGAAGTTCACTACTTTTTTAAGTTTATATAAAATTTCCAGTAGTAACAGTGCTATTGCAGTTACATGCAGTTCTTGGCTCAGCATCGGATCGATGAGGTCCATTCGCGACCTAACAGTCTTATCTGTGTTCTGTGTTACGATCTTCATTACGTACTTTGGAAAAGAGTCAATACTTGCCGAAAGTCAGAGGTGGCGCTGATTGCCGCCCGTTGTGTGTTTGTTCTTTTCATCTTTATATATTCGATTTAATGACTTATTAATGGAACTGACCGTCTTTGTCATCATTCTCTCTCGAACCTTAAAACGCGAATAACAAGCTTCTGTTTCATCATTGTACTAGCTGTTATCCATGCCTTTCTACATGAGGACCTAAAATTTTAGCGCTAGAATCGAATAAAATGCGCTCTGTATCATAAGATAAGTTGTTTCTGTACAAGTAATTTATGAACAGTCCATACACAAACTGACTGCGAGTGAAACAAAGCCTGAGCGACCGATATAAAATTACGGAGACTACACACACTATCCGTCTGTCAACGTTCGGCTTCATTTCAAAAAATGTTATTTATCCCGAAAAAAAGTATCCTATGTTCTTCCTATACAGAGTATTGTTTTCCCAAATTTCATCAAGATCGACTTATTCGTGAAAACTTTTAAAAAAAGAGAGACAGAGTTACTTTCGGATTTCAAATTTTAATGTTGATAGTGTTATTGAAGCTGTGGTTTTGTAGCAACCTAAGCTAACATTTACAGTGCGCGGCATGGTGTAAGATATAAATTCCGTCCTCCTGCTACTTGTTCTCCGGCACGGTGCCGTTGCGTTAGCACTCCGGTTTTTCTGAGTGTTGTTTCACGCTTGGTGGTCGCTCCCGCCTCAACGACCTACATTTCTCCCGCAACATAATCGTTATCTTTCAAACCTCGTCGTCTTCGGAAAAGCGCAAACGAGACTAATGGCTTCCAGCAGGCCTCCAGCCACGCAGGCATTGTTTCTTACCGCATCGCCAGCTGCCGCAGTTTCGTCAGGACCGCCTTTTTGTGTATGGTGCGTCTTCCATTACACGCAACTGTTCCAGAATTACTTCCTGTCGGCATCTGGAAGCCTTTCTCGTTGAGTCTGTTACAACCGTGTGAATAACTGAAAACCGAGCACACATTTCTTGCATTATTTCGGAGAAATTAGTTACAGTAACGAAACGGTCAAAGACGTGGCTCAGTGTTGACAACCTGCGTAGGAGAAATATTTTCCAGAGATACTCGACTAGTATGTAATACTAAACATATTGTAAACTAATTCCAATGAACTAAACTTTCTGTGAAGTTAATTTTCTCTTTCTTTGTTGCAGGTAAGCCTTGATGCCAGAGCAGAGACCTAATCAACGTTGCAGCGCGGTTCGCATACCTTTGGGTCCGGTATCAGTAAGTGGAAATGGTATTGTCCTAGTATTGGCAACTGTGTCAAGTTGTCAGTTTAATGTTGCAGGATCTGAGAGGTACCCGCCTTGTTCTTAAGGGCTGGATTCGACTCTTAACCTGTTTGTGAGAGGTGTGGTAGATCATTGGTTGAGACGTTTGCTCTCGAAATACAAAGGAGTTTTTAAGATTTCTGCTTCATCGTATGAGATAGGTTCTGATTCTTACGTTATACTGTTAAGTCCAGTCACAACATAGGGGAAATCGACGGCGAATTTACTTTCTATTTCAAACATTTTTGTGAAACAACTGATGACGTTTATATCTGCACTAAATGGGGTTCTGTACATCTTAAACTTAAAACCTATTCTGCAAAACGTTGGAGCTAATGGTCGTGGCGGGGTTGGTATGTGGGGAGGCGTCCGTGCACCTTTTCCCCCCTCCCCTTCGCTGATTGCTGGATGGTGAAATTTTGTCGGTGCACGCCATTATTTACAGTAGTTAATAACAGATAATTATTACACACGACATTTACGTTTGATTCTTTTCCCCGATGTTGATTTTTACAAAAAATTGTACGAAACCAGCCTAAATGAAAATTGAACGAAGTTTTAGTATTTTAGTTAATTAAGATAACAATCTTTTTGAGTCACGTTGGTTCACCTTGAATGGGTTCCACATATTAATAGAGAAATGTTCGACCCTAACGTATTTTATTGCTCTTGCAGTTCACAATGTCACCCACAATTTTTTGAATTGAAGAGTGTAGTTGTAGATATTCTTCATTACATCGACCCTAATTCATTGTCTTTAGACACACACAAAATGTCTGAATTCTTGAAATTTCTAATGAATGGATAATGCTGAAGTGTTAGTGTTGACCAACAATTTCTTATGCATCAGTAGACATACAAGTAAAAGTGACAGATTTTTTTGTAATTCGATATAAAACAAGTTTTTAAGACAACCTTCTTGCAGCTGTTTACAGAAAAAACTATAGTTTTTTTTTACTTGCTTAAATGATCTGAAATCAAATGCTTGGGTTTCGTACCCGCTCATAGCGAGACGTAGTGATTAACATGTGGTGGTAAACAAATATGAATATTATACACATACGGTTAACGGTAACCGCAGCATTCAGCGTGCAATAAATCTTAATGTTTGTTTCTTTGTGTAATCTCCAAGAGACATAAAACTGAACTATGTAGTAACTGGTTCTGGATTTTTTATTATTTCTTTGTAAAACTTGTTCCTACGTAACTGTTTTTTATGCGTTGCTGGTCATTTGGTACGTTGTTTGTGACCCATGTTTCATTTCATACAGTCAAGCTACGACTGATATTCTAAGTCAGATCTACTTTCACTGGTTGTCCTGTTCTATAATTTTATGCCTTCTGCTCCTTGGTCGCCATGTACAAGGAACACTGTTGTCTGTTGTGGACTTGTTATCGCGGACTCTGATCTGTCGGATTATACCCGTTCACCACGCATCTGTCGAATAGCTCGCTCGCTGTCACGGAGGCGAGGCGAGGCGCCGAATTTGTAATCCAGCTTCTGGTATTCATGGAACTGCCCACGCTTGCGTTCACCTTCGATAAATCACGCCGGCCATTATCCTGATGGAAATCGCCGCTCAGCGTTTGCTTTCTATCTGCCTACCTATGTCAGACAGTCATTTTATTTCTTTAAGTGAAGTCCTTACTGTTACACTAACAGACAAATCTGACTCGTGCCGTAGGTCTTATTGATTACACTGTAAGATCCACTAAAAACTTCTTTTTGTCCTTACACTAGCATTTGGTTATTCGGTTTCCAAGTTTTCTTCCAGCCTTACAGAAAGACGTACTTCAGTTATTCATATCAAGTGTTTCAGTAGTTAAGGCTTCTAACTGGAGATGAGAACGTCCCCGGTTCGAATCTCCTTCGCGTCGGTGGTTTTAATAGCCTCTTAAGATGACCTTCACTCCTGGCACAGATTGCTGTGCCAGGAGTGAAGTACGCCAAAAAGCTTCCGTGGTTCGGATTCCACGTTAAACAGTAGGTTATCCTGTAGGCTTAACTGGTTAGGATATGTAAGGAGGTAGAAAGTGGACACCCTACCTCGAATTCCAGGCTAAATATGCCACTTACCTTAGGGTCTTTCCAATCTTCAGGTTGATTACCGAGCTTATCTTTTCTTCATACTGGTATCGGAATACCTGATATATCGCCAGATTTGGATCATACCTGCTATTTGTATTATTTAATTTGTTTATTTAGTCATAAACTGACACTTTAGGGCTTTGAAGGACGTTCCCCCGACCGGTCATCGATATTTCGGTTTTCCGAACTCATTCCAGACGAAATGGTTACTACAGAAGACCGTAGCTGAATTATTCACGTTCTTTGTCTATACCCCTCTCCCGGCTCAAATGATTACAACGTCGAAAAGCCGTAAATCTCATCACTTTTTTTAAAAAAAAAAGAAAAAAAGAAAAGAGGTTGTGTATGAACTTAAAGAAACCTTTGTTAGTGTTATTTTCAGCAATACCTATCTATTTTTACTGGATTAAAGCCCGTTTGTAAATTTATTTTTACGATCGTTGCTATCACATTATGGGTTTGTTAAGAGAAGCTTAGCAGTCTTTTTCACCTGATAGGTCTTGAGATCAAACTTGTTGGTAATCGGGTACTGGACTTTATTTTGGAATTTTAGTTATTTGTTTCGGCCGTAATTGCAATCGAGACTGCTTTGTCCACGCCGTTGTGGGAGGTTTGCTCCCTTATGCCCATAGTACGAATATGTTGTCGCCAGCACTACATTATCGCAGTTTTACTTTCCCATAGTGCGTCGATTCCTTAACGTTGCCAGCCTCATTTTAGATTTAATGTAGTCATCAAGTTGTAGGTTATTCCTTGAACCGACCAGTATGTGCTGAGCTAATTTAGAATTAAAAAGTAGTTTTTATAGTTACAAGGCTCACCTGGATGTAGACTAAATTAGGGGGCGTCCATAAATCGCGTAGCTCTATTATGGCCTCCCGTGAACCCCCCTCTCCCCCCCCCCCACGTAGCCCGACGTGGCTTTTGCCTCTAACCCCCTCCCTCCCACGTAGCACGTAGCTTTTTTCCTTTTTGATTCCAGAAGACATTTTATACTGTTTTCTCGTCAGACTATTGCAAATCACGTACGGAGATAAATAAAATAAGGAAATAAATATTCACATGCTGTTGTGTGTTCTGTACCTCATTTTAATTGTGAAAAATGATATTAATGGAAAGGTACGTGGCCTGGCTCGGAATCCCCCACCCCCTTACGCCCACGTAGCCCAGCGTAGCCTTCCAGCCACCCCCACCTCCTCCCCTAGTCAGAGCCACGTAGTTTATGGACGCTCCCTTTGTGTTTGTAAGTTGTCTGTTGACCTTGACCTGTCCTTCAGGGTGTGGTTTAAAATTCAATGCGTTGTCTCTAAACGATTGTATATGCATGGAGGTCTCCCTCGGGAGCTACGAACGATATATCACTTCCGTTTACCGTATGTACCCTGGAAATAATACCGTCACCTATTTCTTGCAGCGGTACCGGTTCTTAAGATTTTTGTAATTTCAAAAAGTGTTTTGATCTGCATTATTGTTGTACTAGCTTGCGTCCTCCGATGGTCCTTGGAGCTCCACTGTTTCTTGTTGCAGCTTTTCGTTACGCTTCTTCTGTACTGTTATTGCTTTCTTTGTCGCGTTACTCGGCTGTTGGTCTCGGGCACGCGTTTATGCTATCCTGCTCCTACATGTTTGCCCCTACAGTTCGCATTCTTCAGAGGATTCTCCTCTTTCTTTAATCTGCAACGTTAGACCGGTGAGTGCCAGCGCTCTACACGCAGGCGGAAGGCATATTGCAGTGGCTAGCGAAGCTGTCTAGAGCCTGGCAGGTGAAACACTGCGTCGGACCATTGGATGATCGAAACTTGTCAATCGCATAGATACAAGAGTCTAGTGCGAGGATCTTGCTGTCGGGCAGCACATCAAGAAAGAGCGACGTGAGGTCCTCCGGGCGGCTTGAGCTGTGCCTGGTTTTTTGTTTTTTTATGCCACCGGCACCGGGTTGAAGGCCAGTGTGACGTCGCCACCAGTTGACTTCGCATGGAAGAGACGCTTTTACCATGTGGTACATTTCCTTACATACCAAGCTGCTGAGTTTGCTGCTCCTGTTGATCTTGTTCGACATCTTGGTTTAGAGGTTTGAGTGGATTTGAAATCTCAATTGCTACCCTCTGTGCTGTATTCTGTGCTTGTGAGGGCCGACATTTTTTGTTGGTAGCTCTGCTTCAGTTGCAGTAGACTGCGAAGCTTCAGAAAACATTATTTGTTGAACTGACATTACTGTCTGGTGAAGTTTCTTCTTGATCGCCGATTTTTGTGATAAGGAGATGGCTGGTTTTCTTCCTCTGTACGGTTCTTACAGGTATCATTTTTTCCCCTTTTCTTCGTTGCCTTCGTCATTTCACAATATTAACACGAGTTAAAGTGACAACTGCAGCCGAGAGCTATTATTTGAAGGTCCTGTAACGGGCCAGGCCATCATAAGTGAAGGCAAAACGCGGAGTCGTAGATTCGAACATTACGGAATACACGGGTTGTACAGCAGGGCCTCCGAACAATTTTTCAAGTTCAAAAACATGTTGGAAGCTGTGCGACAACAAGTACGACCGGGTCTTACTGTCCTTACAACACAGGACGTCCCTCATCATCGTCGTAGCAGCAGGAGATGACCAGGTGCGAAATATAGTGACAGAGAGAGGCATAATAAGACGGCGGCTGAATCTCGATTCGCAACAATGAATGCACGCACTAATATACGCGAAATCAGAATACTCTATCACGAACGCGAAAATACTCACTCTGTGACTTAGGTAAAGGTGCGATCTTCCTGTTGCTCCTACGACGAATTTATTTTGCTATATTCAGTTCCGGTAAAAATTGCTTGTCAGTAAAAGATATCAAATTTGTACTATCGAACAAGTTTGTGTCCACTTTTTGCTGAAATAAAACAAACCTGGGACTATGGGCTGCATTATTATTATTCCGAATAACCCTTTTGGAGGGTACGATAAATCAACTTTGGCTATGTTTCTTTATATTTAATTTTCTTTGCTTCCAAACTTCATTCTTTGAGAGTGTAGTTCCTTTTGTTCCTGGGTCCATTTTCTTCCCTTGATGTATTTCTGTCTCTCCTGAAAACCTGCCTTGTGAATTACTTCTCTAAAAAGTGTTCTGTTGTCTATTATATCTGCTTTCACACCAGCATTTTTCATGTCCTTTTCAGTTTCAGTGAACCATGTGGGTTTGGATTTGTATTTGTTCAGTAAGGTGAAGATCTGTTTTGTTAGTCTATTACTATCCATTCTGTATATGTGCCCGTAAAATTTCAGTCTTCTTTTCCTCATTATAACTGTTAATTTTTCTATTTTCGAATATAGTTCTCGGTTTGGTCTTAATTTGTATTCAGCATTACTATTAGGTTTGGGTCCCAGTATTTTTCTCAAGATTCTTCTTTCTACTTTTTCCAGTTTTTCAAGATTCACGCGAAAACTAAAATTAAAACAAAAAACTGTTGTTTCCTTTTCTACAGGGAACGTCCATTAACCAAGTATCTCCATTTTTGCCTACTGTGAACCCTCCCTGTCCCCCCTCCCCCCACGTATCACGACGTGGCATTTGTCTCTACCCCCCCGCCCCCCCCTACTCCCGCGTAGCACGTAGCTTTTTTCCCCTGTTGATTCCAGAAGACTTTTGTACTGTTTTATCTTGTCAGACTATCTTAAATTACATACGCAGGTAATGAAATGACGGAAATAAATATTTAGGTACATGCTGTTGTGTGTTCTGTTGCTCATTTTAACTGTGACAAATAATGTGAGTGAAAAGCTATGTGACGTCGCTCGGAAACCCCACCTCCCCCCTCGTAGGCTAGCGTAACTTTCCAGCCAACCAATCCCCCCCATTTTTTAGGCCGAGCCACGTAGTTTATGGATGCTCCCATGGGATGTTATTAATGGCCCACACCATTTTTTTAAAAAAAATATCTTCAGTGTACACACTTCCCCCTTTTATAGTTATGTGTGGTTGTTGCATTGATCTGCCAGTGTGGCACAGTGACTCGAGAGGGTACAATGTGACCAGGTTAGAGCCCAGACCACTGCGTACTGAGCCGTTTCTAGGCGCTTTCCCGCAATCACTTCGACAAGTGCTGCAACGATTCCCAATCCCAGCCCCATAGACAGCACATTTCTCAAACAAAAATACATTTGACATAGAGAACATAAATTACAGGAATCGCGTACAGTTGGCAACACTTAAATTCCTCCCATTGCTCCAGGAGCTGACAATATCTGGTTCTAACTTCCCAGTCGATACACTAGACATATTCTCAGCTACATGCCATCATGGGGATCAAGGTATTGCGTGGTCCGATAGGGTCTATTCGCAAGTAATAATGCTGAGCATAGTTATTTTCGTAGGTCATCCTTGAGCGAAGCCGTCGTGATTAATGTCGCCGCAGCTGATGTGGTGCTGGGTGACGTCATTGCTGCGGTGCAGCTCCCACGGAATGGAAATGTGGCGCTTATGTCACCGGTTAGGCCTTCGGCCGGGATTGGGGTCATTCGTTTGTCATCAGTCCACACAATAAACGTGTCAAGTCATCCGAATTCACGCCACTGCTTCTCGGACCCCCATTACTGCACTGTTAACGGTTGCTTAATATCACCACCACGGCCGTTAACGCGCGTATTTTTTGCTGTGTATCGTCGTCACTGTGAACGCATATACTGCAAGTTACGGGCGAGCTAAAAACGAATACCAGAATGATCTGCAAGTTTCATGTCGATGGAGGAGTTCATAATATTTTTTTGCTATATACCTGTACTTCCGACGTACTTGTGCAATACGGGATTGTACCAGCATATTGAGTAAGTCGTTAAGAGTGTGTAGTGTAAACACGCTGCTGTCTGGTCTTGGATTCAAATTCTGCTGGCGTCACGATTTGTTAGTTTGGGCGTGTCGAATACAGGCGAGTTACAATCAGTGAAGAGTTAGCATCAACGTACCTGCCATCCTTACGGTGACTTTTATGCTGGTTTTGTGGCGACCTTGGCGAACACTTAGCTTTTACCCAATATACGCCTAAAAAAATACTCGTTACACAAATAGAATTCGCAAAACACGCTTGGAAAAATGGTTTACAGTTCCTCAGATCGCAAAAGTAACCACAATCCGTTGGGCCCAGTCGTCCTTAACAATCTGGAAGTCAACAGGACGTAAAGAGTAAACAAACAAACAAAAATATCCCTTTTGCTGTTTGTAGTAGGCCTTTTGGCGAATGTTGAAACGATAGAAAATCACATTTCACAAACATTAAACTTACAAGTTAGTACAAATTCAAGTAATCCGCACAAACCTAGACACAGATGTTTATTTTACTCAGGATTATAACTTTGTGCTTTTTCCCTTATACGTGTTCATGTTTTTTGTTTTTCTGTGTTTATTTTCTAGTAAATAACAATTCGTCCGTCGGCTAAACCCCCATTTTAACATATTTTTTCACAATGTGTGCTTCGTTCGTGCACAAAGTATTCTTCGTTACCACAGTAAAAACAGCATAAAACGAACAGGAAACTTAATTAAAACCACCTAAGTCTAGGCGGGATTCGTATCGGTGACCCTCTGCTCTTGAAGCCAGCGTGTCGCGCAGGTCCTGATGTTGGCAGAAACCTAACTATTCAATAAATCCGAAAACCAGGAAAGATAAACATACGCTGCAACTCAGTCGTAATACCGTCGTAGACTTTCATTTAACTTGTAAATAGTATCTCAATATTTCAATTGTGTAAACGATAAATTCGTTCGAAATGATTCATTTCCTAAGGGATGATATGTGATTTTTTTGAACTGACGAATAACTCCCGTCACTCTATCTTGTTAATCCCTCAGTCAAAAACCTTCTGTCAGCTACCTTTATGACGGAGTATTAAAGTCATTTTACTACAGACCCTCCGAGTTGGTATTATGTTGAGTAGGTCAGCCGTTGATGTACCGGACGTGACGTAAGTGTCGTGGCTTCCGTCTCCCCGCAGCAGTAAAGTCTGTGGAGGCTTTGTTAGCTGGTATTCAACTAGCGGCAAGCATACCAAAGTGGGGAGTAAAGGATAACGAAAAACATAATTGAGATGTGAGGCAGCCCGCGCTTAGATCACTAATCGCGTGCCTAGACGCGTTTCAGTGTGCACATTCTAATATCGCATTGTTCCAGTATATCCATTGACTTGCAGATTGGAGAAATTCTATGTTTTTGCGTTATATCGTAACTACTTTGCGTACTTGCAGGGGTAGCCGGTTCGAGTCCGGTCCAGGGCATGGTTTTTTTTAATTAAATGTTGTGTCCACCCCGTGTTGTCGTTTCATTTGTGACCGTAAATGGCATGAGAGAACTCTAATACAATTGAGGGAAATTAAGAGAAACGCTACTGTTGGCCGAATTGCTGTAAACCTAATGCTATTTTCCTTCTATCCTAAACTGATCTCCAGAGTTTATAACATGCAAACGCTTCCATAAAATTATTTATCTTCACTTTGTCAGAATTTAAAAGTTTATTATAGACGTAAGTGCTAAATGTCTCGCTAATTTGCTTTCGATTTACTTCTTGCTTCCCTATTAGTTGCAACTTTACTTTCTAACTTAAAATTGGCTCTATTACTTTTCCCTGTGGTACGTCAGGTTAGACCTATAGGTAACTAGACTTTCGCCCTCAATTAGGTTGTATTGAGATAATGTAGTTAAGAAATCATTTATCCATTTACAAATCTGTTGCGAATTCCGTTAGCTCATATCTTCGTTAATTGGTGATTGTGTAGTACACACACATTATATATATATATATATATATATATATATATATATATATATTACTATCATTAGATTATGATTAGACAATAGTGAATCGTGTTTCACGCGATCTATGCTGCCAAAATCCGATTTTGTTCGGCGGTACAATTAATTTGGCGTCTTAGAATTTTACAACGTTGGTGCATATTCGGGTAAATGTTTTAGAGACGGGTGGGTAGTTAGCACCTGTGGGAGATGTGAGATAGAGCTCATTAGCTGTCTGAACCACGACTTCCTCCCTCATTGTTCTCAGCACAGTATTACTCACCGGCCGCACCCACTTTCGGCAGACATATACGAGGGACACAACGCCAGGCTGGTCTTAAACACTCCCACGTTACACGAGAAGCTAGCATTATCTGTGGAGAAGCGTTAGGTTTACTCTCACTTTACTGAAGCTCTTTCAGCTAGTCTATCCGCCTGGGTGATAATATGTTTAATTATTAATTATACACGTACTGCTTAAACAGAGTAAGTGATGTCTTGCCTCGCAACCGTACCCTGTCAAAAACTCGCAGGAAAGATCTGGGATGCACATTATCTCTTAAACTGAGTTGCTGTGCTGCAAAGTATACCTGCCTTGTATGCTGGTGTGTCAATACACGTAACCGGCAGAATTATTACGGTATGCTTCAGGACGACACAAATCGAAAAACTTCACGAACATTGGAACATGGTAACATTAATCATTATTCGAATCTCAACTTCCCAGACAAAGGTCTTCTGAGGAAGACGGTTCGTGGATGTACCAAGAAAGTTACCCGGCTCAATCTGTGGCGAGTGAGACTGACCACGATGGGACAAAGATGTGCTACCCTCAGGGGACCATATGAATTGGAAAACATTAAAAATTTTGAGAAGTTGCGTGGTCAGAGCGAAGAACAATCTAGCATTCCGTCAAGAGAAAATTCCCACGTCCGTCTTCCTTTCGTCAAAAGAAAAGTTCCTTGCCATCCTCCCCAGCTACGATTCTGTTACTAAAGAGTTAAATGCCTACTTCTCACTACTAACTACGACATCTCAGAGGAAACTCACTAAATGCATGAAGTTAGAATGTAAGTTTTAAACTCTTAAGAGGCGGTGAAGAGGACACATTACTTCTGACGGTGTAAAGTAATAGTATTGTCCACAAGGGCGGCGAAGCTACCTCTCAACCAGTCCCCCCCCCCGACATGTCTTCGCACCCCTCATGTTGGGAACATGTAAACTAGCAAGATAGGGTGAATTCTTCACGGGAGTCCAGCTGGATAGTGTCATATAATGACGACGTTTCAACAACCTGCTCGGTTGTCTTCATCAGTTCTATTTTTAGATATGACACCATCCGGCTGGACTCCCGTGAAGAATTCACTGCATCAATACGCCGGGAAATCCTCCATCAACATTAGCAAGATGGGGTTATCTCAAAGGACAGTCCCGACCATTCAGCAGTTACACGACAGCCCGCACTGTCCAACAACCTGCACTGTGGAAGACCTCCTTAATGACGATGATAACGCTTTCCGAGTTCTTGTAATTGGAACGATAGGAGATTGATGTTCATCACTATTATTTATTTTAAGTTTCTTGTTAATGACTGTTTGTGTGTTTGCGACCATAACTGTTGTATCAGCAATGCTTTTGAAACGAAATAAATAAAATTATTGTAACCCTTTAGTACATTGCGATATTAACCATGTAAAACCATGATAAAATATATAAAATCGTCTCCTTCACATTTAAATTCATCTTCAAGCTGTCGGTTTAACACCGTTTGAGGTATAGTATGTTGTTTTTCAAGAAATTTCCCCATATTTTGTGTAGTTTTAAATATTTCTAACTTGCCTGACAGATGATATCAGCAGACATGGCATGCAGTCACGTTAAACATACTTTAAGGGCGATCTATGTCTTGTGCTATAAAACATTCGCATGTATGGGTAACGGGAAACGCTAGGATCGAAGTCATCGCTATTTCGATCATGTCTTGAAACACATTGCCCAAAACTGGCAGTCCAAGCACACATCAGTCGCGCTACCCATTCTGATTGAGCATTACCTATGCAACAGTTGACATATTCATGAGCATTGTCCGTTATCGATTGAGTAAGCAAACGTGTAGGACGTTGTATCAGTTTATTGGGATATTTATTAAGTACTGAAATTATGATTCCAGTATTTATGTTGTAACGTTCCGTTGAACAAAGGAGGCAAGTAAAATGAATGGTGTGTGTGTGTGTGTGTGTGTGTGTGTGTGTGTGTGGAGGCCCAGATATATATTGGGATTAGCAGAAGTATGTGGAAGGAAAGATAAGACCATGATCGTAAACAAGATTTTATACATAGATGAGTGGAAAATTGATCATTTCTAAGTAACGAAGTTGGAGAATAGAGACTTAGAGACTAGAGACTTGCTACTGAGCAACATGCGTCAAACTGTCAAAGAATATATCTTGAAATCATATACAAAACATAGGTAGGCAGGATAACTGCCTTCGAAATATGCGCTCAGTTGTGGATGTTGATAACTTGCTATTGTTGTATGACGAAACTAAATTTTTGTTTTGCTTGAAGTTTGCGAGTGTAAAAATGAGTATCTCAAATGTATATTTCGCCATTTTCTAACATTTAACTGAACTAATTAGAAATATTTGCAGTCTTTTATTGTTATTTTTCCAAAATACACGTTCATAAGTTTTCTAATTTCAACTCCGACTACATTAGTCTTAGCCTATCTTCAGTGTATTCATTGCATTGCATTTTTAGCAAAATTTCTAGGACTTGCAAGGACCGTGGGGACTGCCACCGAAGTTTCTTTCACACCTGCTAAAGCAACAGTTGCAGAAGGAAGTTATGAAAACGACTAGGAATAGATAGGAATAAAATAGAAACTTTCCGACAGCCTTCCGAATTCATTTTTTAAAACCGTGGGTAAACGAAATCAGAATCCCTGAACTGATATTTGAATCCACTTTTTCTGATCTTTTGAATCGTCTTTGTTTACATTATTTAACTTCAAGCAAGGACAACTGCGGCAAAGTATTTTCCGGCTTTCGAAACATGGCGACAGGGCCCGCGCTCACTGAAGCGGTGTAACCAGTTCACCCAGTATGCTGGTAACGCAGCGTTTCTGGAGAAGCACGTAACGTCGTGCTACCCTTCGGCCCAGCCTGTGGACAGTAGCGTTGGGGACTGGTTTTCGAGACGGCGCAGGTTCGAACTTTCAATTCTCCTTTGTTTCCCGAAATCACTTCATGCGAAGGCCAGGTGGCTAGTTAATAGAGGCCATGTCTTCCTACAATGTAGCCCCAGTTAAAAGAAAGTTAATTTGGATCTGTCTCTCACCAGGGGATGCTATAATGAAGTTTTTTTTACCTTTACCGTATATTAATTTGCTGTATTTGCTGTACTTGATGTACGGTTTTACAGGTGTCCTCAGTGCGAAGAACAGCACATCGGAAACAGCTCGTGACGGCGAACTGGATGCTTGCTAATGATGAGACCGCTCGTCTCGGTGGTGGAGACGTGTTGTCGAGCCAAGAAGCTACTTTGAAGTCGCGTGCGAGTGTTTGGAGTGGTTATTTTGTGAGTGGATGCGGTTCGTTCCGTGTTGCTGTCAGCTGGAGCTTGCTGGGTATTTTTGGCCTGGGTCGCTCTGGTCCACTCCCCGTGTGGCACGGGCGCACGTGTGGATCCTACACCATACAGGCAGCCACGCGTCGCCGTGCTGTTACAGAGCGATGACGTTCTGATGTGGATTTCTGGAGGGTGCTGGTTCGATTTCCGGTCCGGACGTCCAGTTTTAGGACTCCCAGGCAAATTCCGTTTCTCTTCCTTGTCGACTATCCTAATTACGTATTAGATCCATAAAATACATGTAAGGGACATAGTACATTACTTATAATAAAGACCATTATTGTAAACATATTTGCGTAAATATGTATTAATAAAGTGCAGTATAAAATCTAAAGATCTTAGTTAATAGGATCAAAGATGTCACCACAGGCGTGAAGCAATATCTTTGGCGGACGGATAATTAAGAAAGAATAATAAAAAAAAGAGGATGTATGGGAAAAAGTCGGTTGATAGAAGCCATTAATACGGAATCCTAAAGAAAATTGAATCAATCCTTGTAGGGAGGAAGAGTTCATTAATGTTTGTATTTTATGTTTTATTGTATGATCTGTGAATTTTGGATGTCTGTTGGATATTATACATTGTGAAACTGAATAATGATAAGCATTAATTATTATTAATCTGAATAGAGTTGTAACACTGTAAAATAAATTGTAATATTGACGTGTCAAAGAAAGCTTCGATGAGTCATTTAAGAGATGTAAACTAGATGGTTAATTAACAGTATTGGCATTGCTATTTCAGTGTTCACGCGTTTGACAAATAGCTTACATTGGAAGCCATATAGAAAGAATTAAAGTAACTGGTGAATATCTGGTAAACGGAGAAACAGGTAAAAATAAAAACAACAAAAGCTTGCATACTGGTAATTTTTTTTTTTTTAATTAGCGAGATCACGTTAATGTAATATAGCGCGCATTAAGCCAAACCTGTGTGTATGGTCGACGTAATTTCCAGCAGTTGTTGGCAGATAACTGTAATCGAGTCGACGTAGCATAACCTTGGTGGCTAGACAGGAGGAAGTTGTGGCGAATGATGAGAATACACTCTCATGCGGGCTGCTTTGGAATTGGCTCGTAGCCAACAAACTAAGCGCCTTGGTGCCGGACTGTTACTGCGGCAATTTGTAGTTAACATTTTATTCATCGCTCAAGAGTGTTTTCATCTTCTTGCACTCTTCCAGTTTGGCAGGCAACGTCGATGAGTCTGCTAACGTAAAGATCGGTCTATTGACTAGTGAGACTCGGGACAGCTTATATAAGGATCTGGCGGATGAATTTTCTAGTTGAGAGTCTGCCACGACAGCAGTTAATATCGGACGCAGTACTCCGGAAGTCCGTTGTTAGGAAATTAAGAAAGCAGATTTAACGAAGTAGGATATCAAGCAGCTGCTAAATTCCAGTTGCTAAGCCATGAATTTTGTGCGAGTAGGCAGGTGGGTGATGCAGCATATTTGGGGGGGTCGACTATCACGGGGGGTAGGAAAAATGCGTGACAGATATTATACTCGGTGACCAATCACCAAAAAAAAGATTTGCAACACCCTGTTGTCTTTGAGGTTGCTTCTCTGCCATTAGCAGTGGTTGTCAATCAGTGGTACGTGTAGCCGCAGGGTACATGAGAGTGCTTTAAGTGACACCTGGGGTAACATCTTGGCTAAGGTAATCATTAAGTTAAGAGAAAAAAAAAAAATTCACAAACGTTACTACCTACAAAATATATTTTAAAACAATCAGACTTCGTGGATTTGTGTGTTAATTACATTACTTTAATAAATATCAAAAAACTGGTTTCATTTTTTATTTATCATTTCAGCTATAAGGTGTTCGCGAGGTTGAGCTCTTTCTTGCAGTGGTACTCTCGAAAAACTAATTGGGAACCATTGCAATATAGGAAGGAATCTACAACATGCTTCGTTGATCAAAGTTGTTGAGACGCTATGAGTGTGGCCGGCTCTCAATTCGAGCTGGATGCTTCGAGTTCGATTGCTGGAAAAAAAAAAATAAAAAAAATTCGTCTTTCGAGAGTAAGCCAGCGGGGGGAATTAACAGATTGTGCAACAAATACTTTAAGTATCAGACTTCTTTGCAGTGCAAGTGGATATGACACTGTTAATAATTTATATGTAAAACTTCATGGTCCCTTTGTCTTTCGGAAGAGTAGGCCTGAATGGAAATGCACTGCTTTTTATCCTCTCATTTCTTTCATGTTCATATGCCAAAAACAACATACAATACCAAACAATATTTACCGCAGTCACCTGCACACAAAAGGTAAGATATATGGAGGAAGGGAACTGGACGTCCTGCGAAGGCGTAACCAGGCCTTGTTTTCTTCCTAAGAGAGGTTCAAATAACCTTCGTGGTACCTACCGCACTTCTATACATAAATTCTTAATAACCGCGAATTAGAAATAATTATGTAAACAATAGATGAACAATTCTTCAAACAGTTAGGCGTGTAAACGCCTGTCAAATACTCAACATTTTGAACGAGTCATTATCAAGTCCTCGTCGAGAAAGCTATATTTAAGTTTTCCAGGACACGCTGACGTGATTGCTGGAAGGATTTCTTAAATATAGACAATCTTCCAATTACCGTCCATTCCTAATAACTATTTGTTATATCGTCTATGATAATACGAAAGGAAGAACATACACTTACCTTCGTTTGTGAAATAACTTTCATGATAAATATACAAATTTAGCGTACGTAATGATCAATAGTAAAGTCGTGCGTCTGGACGAATTCTGCTATTTACCGAAATTATGGTTATAACATGCCTTCATGTGAGTTAACTGTTTATAACCGACCATAAATACGACAGTGAGTATACGAAAATTTTATATATGGCTTTATGAAACGAGCATCTTAATGGATATTAATGCTTGTGTCCTTTTCAAATAAGCTTCAGAAAATCTGCTGAAGATTTCAAATATCCCTCCGTACTGTTACCTGGAGTAATTTCTTTAAACATGATGAGAAACATAAAAAACTGGTTAAACATCATACACAGTAAAATTTTTTCACTGCTTCCTATTAATTCAATTGTCATAACAGTTGTTACCTTTTGTCATGCTGAAAGTCTGCCTAACGTTGCGTGTTAAATAGATATCCATAATATGGCTCGCTCGTTGCTACTGGTTTGAATGGCCACGCAGGTTCATTTGTCGAGTCTTTTGTCCAATCGATGACATTCATGAACTCATTTGGCATTTGTGGCTCATAAACGTTTTATGCAACGACCAAACATACCTCTTATTTCAACGTCCGGAACCATCATTTATTTAGGGAGCAAGAGCGATGTTTAGGAAATTATTAGGTCAGTGGACACAGTATTAGAAAAATGTAATTGTAGAGCAGAATTGAAGCTGGTTTTATACGATAGCCCTTAGTGTTTCTGTTGCACCGAAGCGAGAATAATGTTGAGTTATGGGGCGTTGTGTGTTGGGAACTAATGTGTCGGAAATTATCGCCCGCCATTAGTAGTAATCAATTCATTTCTGTCTCGTCAGAGTCACATTTATGTAAACTACTGAATATGTGTTGTAGTACATGGACGTCATTTATAAAACGCGCAAATGTTAAGTTGAGAAATCGTTCCGCTATATTTTATGCTGCAGGAACAGAGGTTGGGATTAAAAAAGTTAAGAGGTCCCGGATCTACTGGCTCCCTCATCCCTGTCACACGGTGTGCTATCTGAGAGGATCGATAGAGCAACTGCAGCTGTAAGAGGACGCGTATTGTCAGAGTAATTGCCGCGTGTGATTCTTTCCTCTTTGAAGGTTCTGGAAGGGTAGCGTTTTATTACAGAATCCTCGCTGTTCAAGATAATTTTGGTATACATTAAATAACAAACTAAGCAGAGGATAGCATTCCATGTTGTGTTTGATCATGTGAACACACATTCAAATTCTGATGTGTCGTTTTGTCAGAAACTCAGATGGTATAGTTTAAATGTAAGTATACACGTTACATGTGCATGAATCGGTCATTTTTTTCCTGCTTAGGTGAAAATTTGTTCTCTTTTTCTGTATTACTTTGATTTTACTCTTATTTTATTTAAAACTGCCCTGAATAGGGCTTATAGCTATCTGTAACTGTACTTTTTAGCTTAGTCAGAAAGAACGATAATTTTTCGGTGTAATATTACCTAGTAAAATATAATTTCACATCTGGAAGGATTCTCAACTTCTTTATTACCACAAATCCTAGGTAGCTGATATTGAAGTTCAACCTAAGATCCACTATGTGAACAGATCCATTGTATAGTCTGAGAAGAGGACATTCAACCAATTCTAGAAGATTTGTTGCGTTAGTCATTAAAAAAGTAGCTGAAAAGATTGGTACCCCTTGCTGTAAGATGGATATTGTTGATAACGAATCGGATCAGTCGTATTAGAAAAGTGTTGATTGATTTTTTTGTCGCAATATTTGGAAGAAGAAGCCACCGGTTTGTTACTATTCTGGACATTAGATTTTGGCCCTATTAACAAGGACGGTTACATACAATCTTCGTTCAAGTTGTAAGTTCAGCTTCAGCTCATCAATATTTTAGTTGGAAAGCTTGCAGCTTGTTACAATCCGACAGGTATTTTATTACCTCCCTTACGTTGGGCGCCATTTGCATTACCTCCCGGTCTTACAATAATTAATCTTACTTTTCGTACAAGTGATTTCATGAATTATAGATTGTAGAATATTGAAATGAAATACAATTAATTTTTTATTGTTGAAAGACACGGAGGGAAAACAGGAATGTGTAGTTTATAAATGTGTGCTCTACACTCCATAAAAATAGAAGAGATAAATTACATTACAATTAAATTACGAAAATCGGCTATGAGCCCACCAAAAAGGAAAAGTATATCCTGTTACACGTTGTATTCTTAGTCGTTTGAGCAGAGTTCCTGTAGCGTTGCTACAGGGCACAAATGAATACGAGCAGTATGCAGCGTGCACCAAGTCAAAAAACAAAATGTTCGGAGCATTACCGTTTTTTTTTATGGCTGGTTTCACACACCAGCCAGAACCACAAACAGTCCCACTCACGTCACTGGTACTCCTCCAGAATACAAAAAGCACTTTCCTTGAACACGCGTACTGCTTTTGTTTGGCCGTCCTTTTTCCTCCACGTGTCTATAACGAGTCACCCACAGGTAAGCAGTCGGAATGCAGGCCATGCAAATTCTCCCAGCGACCACTAACAGCGTTGTGAAAGGGCGCACATCCCTCCACAGAGGGCACACTCGGCGTCGTGGGTACATAGCTTAACAAAGTGTAACCATATATACCTATCTCAACATGCTAATTATACTGCATTGCCTTCCCATTCATACTCCATGCGCACAAACCCAATAGAACCATCACATGGAATTAATAAGAATGTAGTACACGACTGTATTAGTGTACTACAGTGTGTTCTCCAGTGTGTTCTCCAGTGTGTAGAGAAGATTGATTTCGAATGTTAGTATTATCTTCAGAAGCTGATAGGTACTACAGCTAGCGACTAATTAAAAAAAATATCTTTCTGCATTAAAAAGGCATTTGGCATGTACGACCATGGTTGATGCGAATTAAAAAGAGTAAGCGGAAAACAGTTAGATACTACAAACTTGAAAGAAAAAAGAATTTTGTGGAAGCATCGTATATATAAAAAAGAGATAATGTTGCGTTTAAAACAAAAGGGGTTTGCTGATTTAAAAAAAAGTAGGATCGGATTAAAGAACGTACGTTACGGAATTGTCGTTGGAGTATTTAAACAGGAAGTTCAGGACGTTTTTGTAGCAATGTAGATGGTTAATACAAGATAAGAACAGATCTAAAATTGAATCGCTCCAGATATTCGAACTGAAAGAGAATTGGGCTCTCCGAGACAGTCATCTCTTAGGAACTTATTTTCTCTGGCATATCTGGGCGCTCGTATGTTGTGACGTAGCTGCAATGTATAGAATGCAGAAATCTTTGTAAAGTTATATGTATTTTTATATGAGAGGTTTTACTTGCGGAATATTTTATTTAGTTAACCACATATATATAAATATTGTCTGTGCCAGAGCCACGCAAATGTGTGGGTAGGTCACAGGAAATCGCATAGGAGTGTGTACGGCTGGGGTCAGTGACCGCCAGTCGAAAGCAAGATGGTCTGGTAGTGTAGTGACAGACGTGATGACTGATGTGTCTCAAACTGAATGATTTTTTAGCTGCTGTATTTAACAGTTTATTTTCGTGGTGAACAGATGTGATATAAAGTGTAAACGATGTCTTGTCAGTGGAAATCATCAGTACCGTAGTACCGAACCCTCAAAAAAATCAGCAGATGCTATCGCATGAAAATGTGTAAAATAATGTTCTGCAATTGTTCGTGCCCGAATTTTTAATTTATTTGGACCACAACGTGCGGAACATCAAAGGAAACAAAAAACAACAACGAACAAATCCCTCACAATATTTTTTGGTTACTAGTTTATTTTTATACACAACACTTCAGAATTGAAAGGCACTTGCAACTTAGTTATTTTTAAGTTTATGTATAGCAGTTTCTAATTTTATGAAGATGAACACGTATCAAAGCAAGCACGAACATAGCATGCGAAGGAAGCAGTATGCTCCGGCCTATTAACCTCGCACTGTGCTTGCGCTCGTATTATTGTGCAGTAGAGGCTGCGAATAGCCGCTCGGCGGTGCATTTCCGGTGGCAGACAGCGCGGCTCCGCATAGCAGGGCGCCGCGCCAACTCCAAGTCTCAAACCGCACACAATAAGGTGGCTGGATTGGTTTGCTGCACCACCCACCATACTGTCGTTACTTGGGAATCTATTGAAGGATGTCTGTCTGTGCTAACGCTCCGGCGTGGTTTTCGGAGGACGCGGATTCAGATCTCCGTCCGGCCATTCAGATTTCGAGTTTTGATGGTTTTCCCGAAATCGCTCCGAGCGAATATCGGGATGGTTACTTCAAATGGCCATGGTCGGATTTCTACCCGTGCCTTCTTCCCAGTCCTCTACCGCCTCTAATGATCTAGATGTCAGCAAGACCTAAAAGAAAAGAATGTTGTGTTCAATTACGTTGAAGGTAACTCGTTCGGTTGCCGTTTAAGCACGATTTCTCACCCCAAGGCCAAGAGAGTATCCCATACTCCTCCAGAAAGGTTGTTGGCATTTAGTACAGGTGGTCTCGCTCTTCTCTACCACGGAGAGTTAGTACCCGGGATTTTTTCTTCCTTGACCGTAGGATAGTGATAGAATTTCTTACGATCTCCAGTACTTCTAGTTAAGATTAGAAAGTCCGCATAATATAAATTAGCTCACTCTACAGTCCTTTCTTTAATCTAGCAGAATTCATAACACTTAATGCATTTTAGATCATCGGAGAATCAATGGTTATTTTAAGATAGTAAAAGTTTATTTACACACTATGTGCGTAGCCAAGGATTTTCGACTGATCATTATTTATTTTTTTGTGATTCTTCTCGTTTTGACTAGGCTCCGACACATTAGGCTTAGCTGGGAGAGCGCAGTAGCATACACTACAGCTTCGTCTGCTCTTAGTACGAATAAAAACTATGAACAAAAGTCAGTACTCCCTCCAGTTCACGAAATATTCTTGTCTGCCTGGTATTTGTACGTAAAATTTTTGTGTAATCCATTATTTAACAGGCTGTGAACTACAGTAAAAATTAGGACATAATGACACATTTTAATTGTTCGGAAAAGACTGGGCGCGGAAATGATGCCGTCTTCAGCCGCGACTGTATATTCGTGCGTACAGCCTTGTTGCATGAACACGTGGGTGGGAAAAACGATTCACTAAACTGAGATTTATGTGGATATAGCTGATAAAAATAAGACAACAAATGATATTGTATTTTGTTGATAATTATAAGAGAAACATTATTTAAGAAAAATTAGATAATTTGGAAAATCCTGTGTGAAACCATACACACCGAATAAATACATAACAATAAGAATAAAAAAAGCCGAATCAAGAAAATGTAATTAAAACGATTGGGGTTACATTAAGGTCCCTATTACAGTGGCCATAGTTTATCCGCAGAAAGATTTAAAGGAAGAGTACCCTCAGATCATACCGTATCCAAAATAGAAAAGAAAGAAAAAATTGGTTACGCTCTTATATGAATTTAATGCGAGCGAAACGATTATGTGGCGTTGAAACACCTACAAACGTATGTATAGGTTACAGTGTTATTCAGTCTCTGTAGGCCGAATGGATATTTTACTTCCCCCGTGGGACGGTCTGCACGGAGTTAGCGATCCCGTGGTTCAGACGAGAGGAAGATAAAACTTAAGCCTGCTGTCGACGTGTCCACTGCCTTAGCTCCGGCGCAAGATGATGGAACCCACTGTGCCTGGACCGAGAGGGGATCCAGGTAGCTGCATGGTAGCACCCGGTGCCGAGCGTCTGTAATGCACGAGTGCCGTCAGGGAAGCAATGCCCCGTAAATAGCGGAAGTTCAGTGACGTGGCGGAGACGTTGTCTGGACTAATAGAACCGCATTGAAAGGGGCTCGTTAGCGATGGGTGGAACATGTGGCCATTGCGCTCAGATTGCTCGAGCCGGTCGTTGCGTCTCTCCGCGGTGTCGGAGCACGCGTCTCTTTGGAGGGTCCGTGCCCGCTCTCGCCGCGGGTATTCCCTTTGGAGGGTTTCGAAGATACAATATTAGCCTCTTTCAACCAAACGTCAACCTCTTCTCGTCGTGCATCCTGACTAAGAAAAAACTTTTTAAAACTCTGTGTAACACAGCACTTTATCGCAGCGAAGCATAGATTTTAGAAATACCAGAGAGAAGGAAAACTGAAGCATTTGAAATGTGTTGCTATCGAAGACTGCCGAAAGTTAGAAAGTAGGTTACCAAATGAACGTGTTTTCAAAACAAAGGTAGATGAAAGAACTTTCTCTAAGAGTTTTGTAGAAAGAACATACAGGATGGTGGGTCATATTTTAAGAAATGCGGGATTGGTTAGTTTTAGGGATGTAACAGAGCTCCGCATCCGCTGGTCCAAAACTTCCGCATGAAATCCTACCTCTGCTTCCGCATCCGCAAGTTGTAATGCGGAGGCGTAACAGAGGTTTTGTTTAAACGAGTATTACAATATATATATTTTATTCTTTTCTCCTTGTAGGATATTTGGTGCATCGTTGCTCAGCTAACAACAATGTGTTTTTTTTTTTGTTCTTACGGTCCTGCAGTAAAAGTAACAATCAACTGAACGGTGTCATCTAAGTGATGAATTTACATGTTTGAACTTGCATGCCTGTTCACGGTCCAACTTGTAGAATCTCAGTGTAGAACTATCATAGGCCACTCTCAAATATTCACACTACTAGAAAGGATCCAACAAGATGTTCCATGCAAATCTTTCCACTAGTGCTTTCGAGCGGCACCAATGTCCTTATCGCACAATTCTAGGAAGTTTCCTCTAATAACGATCCAACGCCATAGCTTGTTGGACGGCAGTGAATGGTGTTGGTTGTCTAGGAATCCAACAACATGCAACGGCAGTATTATAAGAAAATAGACAATAGTTATGCTAAATGTAGAATTTCTGATTAATATATACTTATTTTGATAAAATATTAAAATCTTGAAAAATAAATTTATAATTATTCTCTTCCGCTAACCATCCGCGTCCGTGGATCTCAAGCACTGAACATCTGCGTCAGGAAAAATGACTTCCGTTACAACCGTAGTTAATTTGTTATTCGAGGGAACAGTCCAAGGTAAGATCTGTAGACGAAGCCAGAGATTAGAATATATGAAGGGCGTGGGTTTGTAAGAGGCGGAAGAGATTAGTGTAAGATAATAAGTGATGGATATTGCATCAGACTAGGAGAAAAACTGATTACAGGAAAAAAAAAAAAAAAACATGAGTCGCAGAAGTGTCGCGGTTGCCTTCGATGCTGGCTCTCCTACTGGTAGCACTTTCGCTTAGATCAGAATGCACTTGTATCGGAAACTTTCCTCACTGTTAGTAGGGGCTTTATAGAGGACGAAGTATATTGCGATTCACTATTCGTTATTATTTTTTTAAATAACTTTTTCTGACTCAACTTCAGGTTGTGGTTCTGTGGTACTGTCAGTCTGAGGATTTAGTAGCTTTGCGCAAATGAGATTTGTGTTCTTATGTTTTTGTAGCTTGTAGCTGAAAGGTGGTGATCGTCCGGTAATTCACCAGGTTACCAAGGAAATTGGTAGTCACACTGCCGGTACGCGGGGTACATCTCCGTGTCCTGTAGATGGGGCTTTAACATGTTTTACCTACCTGAGGAGTGTAAAAGATTTTGCTAGAGATGTACAGAAATTTTTTTTTAGATCAATCCGTGTTTGTTGATTCAGGATAGCTGTCTGAAAGATAAATAGAAGTTCGGTTCTGAAACCTGACGCCGTAATTTTGAGCAGCTTCTGCTTCTTCTTCACTACCATTTTCCAACATTAGGGTTGGGCGTCTTTGATCAGTTTTACTCATCATTAGCATGGTCAGATTTAGAGCTTTGGTTTTCTTCTGCATACCGTTGCTAAAGCCGAGCATTTTACGCGCAACTGTCAGGAACTGAAGTATTTCATCCGTCTGTGAACGTATAACTTGTGTTTTCTGTATGATCAGTGTATTGTTTTTGTTAATGAGATGTTTAGTTTATTGTTGGCTGCGAAAAACCGCTGTCAGGACGAACTGTACGCGGGACCTGCTGTGCTCGCGCCCTGCCTCGTTGTACCCAGGGGCGTAGCTACCATAAGGCTAGGCGGTGCAGTGCACCGAGGGCCCTCACGCTCAGGGGGCGCCCGAGCGCAGCTGAAGGGGCCCCCAAGCGCATCCCAGGGGGCCCCCAAGTGCGGCTGCAGAGGGCCCACGGGCCTTCAGGGCAAATGGGCCACCTTTTTTTTTTTTTTTTTAATTCTAAGGGCCTTGTGAACCTAGATACGCTACTGCTCAGGGAGCCCCTACCAGCAACTTGGCAGAGCTAAAAAATAAAAGTCACACAACAGGCTAGAGGGCCCAAAATAATTTTATTTTGCACCGGGGTCCTTGTTAACCTAGCTACGCCACTGGTTGTACCTCCCGATCCAGTGGCCACACTGGCGAGTTAATACACAGGGGTAACGACGTTGAACTTCAGCGCTCCCGGATGCTCTGCGCTCGAATGCAGATGCGATAAATTGATGGCTCCTACTACAAATAGAGGCTAGCTGGGTTGACTTGCATGCATTCTTTATTAATCTGTTTAGTGCTTAGCAATAACAGTGAGAAAACATAATTCACTCATATGTATAAAATGCACGCGGGAACTGATACTCAAAAGCCATTAAGAAATGAGTATGAAAGAAGAATTTGTTGAGTGCAGGAGTGCTAGTTCCCCGTGATGTGTTGGATTTGACCTGTTGGTGGGCACTGTTGGCATGCGGCGGGGAACAGGTTTGGTGTGCCGCGTGGCGTAGTGCCGGCCACGGCCGCGGCGCGGCAGCACCGCAGCCGGCGGTATCGACTGCTGCCCGCCGCGTGCACGTGCGAGGGTCGCTCGTCATTACACTGCACCGGCCCTTAATGATCCATCGATCTATCCCCACTTCAACAGACAGCCGCACAACACTTAATTTGATACCGGCATTTAAGCGACCAAATCAGTTGGGCTGCAAGCTGATTTATTCGAGTATTCGTCATCCTATATAAACTTTCTCTGCACCTCCCTCTGTTCTGTTGTTAGCGCAATTAATGCCCTTCCTTCTGTATACCGTGTTAATTATTTCAGACTCTGGGATAAAAGAGAACTTTTGAAATCGATTTTATTTAAGAAAACAAATTTATATTTTGCCCATGAATGCTGTTCCTGCACCAGAATCTGAGGATGATGGGTGCCATTTTCCAGCATCTCTAGAATCGTATTCTGTAAGTAATAGCAGCTGGTTTGAAGTTGGCAGAATATATGAGCTGACTGGCGGCTTAGTGGTTAAGGCTTCTGACTGGAATTTTCATAGGCTCTTAATCCTAACTTCACCTCTGGCACAGGTTGGTGTGTAATATAGAGTTCGCGAGAACGCTTTCATGGTTCGGATCTCACGTTAAACTGTTGGTCCCCTGTACCCGGTAGGATTATCTGGTTAGGCTATGCGGCCCTATAGGTGTGGTTTCGCAGACGATAACAAACTCTGTCAAGTCATTACGACCACACGAGTTTCCTTTTAGCAGAGTATATTGAAGGGAAAAGGCAGTTTTTACAAAGGATACGAAAAACATAACGAAAAGCAAAAAAATTTACTGAATTTAAGCCATCATATTTCATTCTTCGATTGAATATACATGCCAGTAGCATAACTGGTGTGACATTAAATGCAGTTGTAAAGTTGTATTAATACCCCATCCACTTATTAGTAAATAAATGACGCCAAAGCAATAGAATGTTTGAGTATTTATTGGACTCCCGAAAGCATTTCACTTCTTTTGCAGAAGCATCTTCAACGGGTTCTCCTGGTAATTATGTACAAATGTTATAAATTGTGTTTTGTTGTTGTTGTTTTGTACAGTGGACTGTATAATCTACTTACATTGTTCGGTCTATTCCATTTGGTTATGCTCCACTCTCAGCATCAGTGATTCGTTTTCCAGATGGTTTTTTAAACTGGTGATTATCATAACACCGACTCGGAAAGCAACGTAAGTGAGTATCACAAACACTGCACTGCACTGCATTGCACTGAACTCTACGTTTCTTACGAATGGCCGATCAGTTTTGTTTACTATAGTTGTGTCGCTATGTGGTGTTGTCCGTCCACTTACATAAATTTACACCGTGTTTCATAGAAATTAAGTTTTATGGATATGAAAAAACACGAAAAACGAGAAAATACTATAATTCGTATGGTCAAAATACCGCAGACTTGTTTAGTGAATATAATTACATAGCCTACGCAGTGAGATAGAAATAAAATTCGACTGTAGTTACATTATGTAAAGTATTAGAAAGTTCTGGAAAGTGATTATGTCAAATCTATTTTGGACTGTGTAGCTGCCTTTCCTCTTTAATAATAACCGTAAACACTAGCCGTATACAAATTGACAAATTTGGTTTATTCGACATCTAGATCTGTCTCTTTCAATTAATTGACAAATGGTTAAGTTTTGTTTTCCTCCCTATGAAGCTATTAGTTCTGTCTAGAGCAGTGGTTCACAAACTTTGCCCACATAGCAAAAATCTGACCGTGAACCCCAGCGTATTCGTTTGATAGCTGAGTGGCGGGCTAGTTAGCAGTCAGTCGCTGGTGGAGCGCATGATGCGGCTCGTTACGCTGCGACAAGCCTCATTAGCTAATCCGACCCGCTCCGCGGAGCAATCGCGATCGGGAGGCCGTCAGCAAAATCCACCTTCCCTAATCTCTCGTTTGCTGAGTAGCTTATTTGAGAAAATATCTCTCCCGCCTGTTAGATTGGCTACTTCCGGCACCGACATTTCTTTTGTCTCAGATATTTGACTGTTTTCGAGAAAGGTCGATGAAGTTCATTTGCCAAAGGGGGCGGAAAATTCTTGTAAAGAAGTGTCAGCAGAGGATTCATATGTTTGGAATAGCCGTCGTTGGTTTTCATGGCGCGCTGAATTTGTGCTTATCTTACGCGGGCCTAGCGTAGTGTGCGAGTGGCAATGCTCTGGCCTCGCTTTCGGGAGGACGCGGGTTCGAATCCTCGTTCGACTATCCAGATTTTGGTTTTACATGGTTTCCGCAAATCACTCCAGGCGAATGCTGGGATGGTTTCTTCAAAAGGCTGTAATGATACAGTTATGAGTCCTGGCCATGTAATTACTTTTTTATTTTTTTAATGGCATTTGACTACGAGGTTATACAGCCAGCCAGCACTTTTTAATTTTGTAGTTTGCAAGTATGTATTGCATCACTCAATGTATTATAGATTCTCCGTGATATAGACGACACAAGACAAACACCACAACACTTAATTAAAACCACCCATGCCCGAGGCCATACTCGAACCGGCGACCCCTGCCATGCGGGGCTAGCACGCTATCCCCTACGCTGCCAGGGTGTACGTGTAATGACTTATGTTCTCTATAACTCGACTCATACTGTGAAACCATGCAATGTTAACGATGCCCGTTTGGCTTAATGACAGTCAATAACTAAACGCAGTCGCTTCCTTGGAAAGTTACTGATTGGCGTTTGTAGCAAGATGAAGAATGTCACATCATTAAACCCTAATAAATCACTACGACACGAAACTTACAGCGATCTATTAACTCTGAACAAAAGAGACTTTTATAGCTTATCAGTAGTAACCACCATATATTAAAAACTATTCATACTCAGTCCCCGAAGTTGCACGGTCCGTATTGAGAAATGTAGGCAGGCGAATATAACCTAACACTAGTTTTTGGATATCGCGCACAGCCAACGTCCGCGGCACCAAAAGACACTATCCCATTCCGGAAGTTGTCTCTTCTAGTATCCGCACACTCATCAGGTGAATTCATGCACCGATCGTAACCAAAGTCCACTCGCGGAATAGACCGACTCGTGTAACGATTCGTGCCGATATACACTCGTCTCCCTTCCCGCACGTACTCGGCTGTACGCTCTCTATACATCCGCCATGTTCACCCACGATAATCCTCTTCTTGCGATGTTACTCTTGATAGGTTCCCATCAGTATTCTTTGTCTCGTTACAGGGCCATGACCGAATTACTTCTCGTGCCTTCCCCATAGTCCTATGCAGCCTCTAATGATCTCGACGAGGTGTAAAACCAGAAGGGAGAAACATCTTTCGTTAGTTAGTGGCTAGTGCCACACTGTAGGGGAGGACTAAGTTTTTGGGAAAGTTAAGACTTAAAGCAAGAGCGAATAACTGGTATTTGCAACAGTTCCATTTTTCTCCGAGCAGGACATCAATTAGCCGAAAATAGCTGACGTCAGTGTATAGTTGGTTTTTGAAGGTCTTTCCGCCGCTGACATGCTGCTATACCTATCATTCCGCCTCATTGCTTAAGGCACCGCCTTTCTGAAAACAGTACTAGATGGTTTCCTCAATATACGATTAATATGGCGGTGGTCAGGTAATGTTGGGTTGTGTGTTTGGATTTTCGACGATGGGGACAGGATTGCACGACAGTGAACCAGAGGTGGGTAAACATGTCTGCGGGGGTTAATTAAAGCGGCAGCAGAGGCCGACAGGGAGTGATGATGGGCTCGGAGCGGTTTGAAGCTCCATTAAAATACCTGCCGGCCGGCTGCCAAAGGTCAGCTGAGCGGGCGGCGCGGCGCGGCTGGCATGCCACTTTCACCGAGGGCCGCCATCGACTCCCGCTCACCACAGTGACGCAACCTGGCGAAACGCCTACACCGGCCACGACCTCTGCGCACACTGCTTCACACATGCAGCTCAAATCTTAACGTTCTAATATCGTTACGATACGTGGAAATTTTTCTCCGATACGATCAATAAAGTTCTAAGAAAAGATTTATGGAGGAGCCGGGTTCGAATCTTGGTTTCGCAGTATTACTTCAGGTGAGTGAGGTAATGGCTGCTGAATAAAAGCTATTCGTCTGGGCACGACTTATCCATTCTCTTCGTCAGCACACCTCCAGTCTGGCAAAACATAATTACTGTTAGCGATCTGGTCACCAAAGATGTGGAAGTAATCGATAACAGTTCGCACATACATTTAGAAAGTCTCCTGTCAATCAGCATACAGTGATTGGGTCGAAATGTTTTTCTCACTTCATTTAAACCCCCATTTGTAGCTATACACAAGAATTTTGACGCAACAATCGGATGGCTCTCCTGCATACCGTCAGTGACAGTCGATTCCTGAAGTTTCGATAGACCTAGCAAAGGTTAGTGTCACAGAACAGTGACGACTATTTCTGTTTTCGAACGATCTAACTAATACGGTTACAGTGTATTCATTATTTGGACGTTATGCGGTGATTTACAGACGGTGAACAGTTATATAGACTTTGCTAAAATCCAACATCGCCGTAATAGTAGCAGGTGTAGTAACATAATGTCCAACTGTATGTTGGGGTGGGGGGGGGGGACATCAGACTGAAGCTACGGAACCTTAATTCTCATCAAAATATCCTTCTTTTAATCTAACCCCTTAATGCATCATTTTCAGTTCAGGAACAGTCTTGCACAAATACAAGAAAACTTGAGTTAGCGATTGATTCTTTTGTTTGCCGAAAGTTATAAATCATAGTCCACAGGCCAAATTCTAGCAAGTGATGCTTTCCACGCTTGCCTCAGTGAAACGACTTTTGATATGAGTTAAAACGCATCTACGTGCTGGCTATACTCCGCGCAATATGGGGACACACTGTGGCATGTCATTTTATGCTTTTTAGAAGTGTACTAGTTGGTGCCCACGACTTCTAAAGAATTTTGAATGATAGCTACCGACATACAACCACCGCAGTGCACGATGGGAGACTCGACGCTAATACCACCAGTGACCATCACATCAGTGATCTGTACTAAGTAGTTGTGTTTGCAAAGTGAAATATAAGGACACACACGTATTTGGCCTAAATAACAAAATACCTCCGGTTGACCAATTTGAACTAGCAAATCTCCCACACTCCCACAGCTACCGACTTGCAACCACCATAGTGCACGATGTAAGACTTAACACAACTACCACACATTAACACCATTGGTCTTCACTTGGTAGTTGCGGCTGGTAAGTGAAATATAGGGACACACATGTCTTTCGTCGAAATATGAAAATGCCCTTCGTTGACGACTTTCAACCACCATATTTCCCACACCCCCACAGCTACCAACATTCAACTACCAAAGTGCACGATGGCAGACTTGAGGCTACACACAAACACCAGTGGCCTGCGCTAGGTAGTTTTGGTTGCAGAATGAAATATGGGGACACACATGTCTATTTTTATATCAGGTCATCCACTTTCAACCACCATATCTCCCACACCCCCATAGCTACCAACATACAACCACTATAGTGCACGGTGGGAGACTTGATGCTACTACCACACACAAACACTAGTGGTCTGCACTATGTAGCTGTGGCAGAAAAGAGAAATATAGCGACACATATATTTTTGGTCGAAATATGAAAAGTCCCAGATAGACCACTTTCAACCTCCATATATCCCACACCCCCATGGCTACCGGCATTCGGTCTGCGCTAGGTAGTGGTGCCTGCAAGGTGAAATATAAGGACACACAGGTACCGTAGTATCTTGTGTTAGTAAACTTTAGTTATATATCACAAAATGATCAGTTGTGACCAAACAAAATTCATTGTGTTTTGCTGCCTAATAAAAGTGAAGGAATCAACACGTTTCAGCGCGATCACGGAAACTTATCCAATCTTAGCAGTTTTGAATGACACAGCCCTTCCCTTTTACATTTATTAGCATCTGTGCGAACTGCGCATCATTTTTTAAGTGCAGTGGAGAAAATCTGGAATAATTGGGGAGACTTGAGTGGATGTTTTTGTGTTTCTGAGAAAGGGGAGACCTGAACAGCTCACTAAGCTTCCATCGTTTTGATTTGTACTATCGCCACGTTGTATTCCAATCGTTATATAATGAATAAAGTGAAGGATGACACAAAACGAATCCAATACCGAGGCCCGCGGACAGACTCGAACCAGTGACCTTCGACACTTAAAGCCAACACACTAGCACCTACTCTACCGGTGTTGGCAGGAATATTGCTGGAAACCAGTGACTGTATGGCACGTGCTGGAGTTCTGCCAGTTTCATCTGTAGCCATACTGTACTGCTTCCGATTTATTCAACATCACACGTATTTTGAATAGTAGGTAGTGAATTATAAGATCAGACACGCGGGAGGTGATACAGTTTATAGTCCTCTCTCGGCGCTTAGACATCAGTGACACAAAAATCTGCCAGTCTGTTGCTGCAAACATTCCATAACGGATCGCGTCTTCCAGTCGTTAGGTAATCTTTTTTTCGTGTAATGAACGAATTCGAGACTGAAACTTTAATTGCAACACTGTCCTTATGTTTGTATGGTACTGTGTTCCGTAAGAAACGAAGATCGCGCTTCAAGATATGTTGTATGTATTCTAGTGTAGTATCGGTAAACGACGTTTCAGTTAGTACTGTGAATTACGGTGTTGGTGCCCAGGTAGCATTAACTGTTGGATGATATATAGACACTACTGGGGTTGATTTCGGGCGAAGAGTTTTTCTGTACTTCCTGCTCTTTCTCTTTTTTTCTGCCTCACCTCTTGCTGTAAGCTTTTTCTAACAGCCACCCTCTTCAGCGTACGAGGGTCGCTATTTTGAACTTAATGAAAGCGGTGCCTGAGAAAACTGGGTGCGTGGCCCCCTTCAGCAGAATACAAGGCAGTCTGCTACCATCAGCAGCCTTGGTGCATCGCACAGAAAACCTCCTGACAAGCGTTGACTTACTTCCAGTGCTCTAATTGCTTGCTGTAAATACGCTGCGTCGAGACGGGCGTCGTGTATTAATGCGTGGTCGAGTAAATCCTCTCACTAAATGCAACGTCATTGTGTCGGCTTTAACTTCATTAAGAAATTTTTCTTATACTGTCGAACAACGTTTTCGCGTTTTTAGCTCCGGAATATTAGAAGTTTATTGTTGGATTTTCAGTGTACAAGCATTAATAATAGGCGAAGATTCAGGTAAAAAGAGCTATGTGATGGACAATCATGCTAGACAATACCATAGGCAGATTGCTTGCGACCAGTATAAACGGCGTTTATCGACGAAGGTGTCCGCTTCCCATAGGTCAGCCGAATAAGAGTGGAGCAGTAGTCTCAAAAGTGTTCGACCCCTGCCGGGATTTTAACCAAAATTGTCATATTATTCTCTTGCAACTGACTCTGCTCACATTATTGCGTTCGCTAGCAAACTTTCTCGCGTTCCACAGTTGAAATGTTTGTGCCCTAGGCCTGTTAACTAACTTGGACTTAGAGACTTTTTTTATTGACCTCTCTAATCTGGCTTTTAATCGGCTATATCGATTATGGAATAGCATCTCTGATTATCCAGCAGCGTTGGCAATTACTCATCTCCTAGCCTGGTAGGTGGTAACGCTCGGGCCTAACATTCGGAAGGTGGTGTGTTCAAATTTGCATCCGACCATTCAGATTACAGTTTTCCATGGCTCCAAGAAATTACGCCAGGCGAATATTGGTATGGTTGCTTGAAAAATTCTATGAAGAATTCATCCCCCCCTCCTCCCCCCCCTATATTCTCCCGGCTTCAATGACCTCGATGCAGACTAACAGGAAAGATCGGAAAAAAAATTGCTCAGCATGTCCTGTTACACCAAGAAACACACTTCCCATAAGCTGAATAATCCCGCTAATAATTATTGAATTCAAAGCTTTCATCACACAATTTATTTGCTTCCTTTGCGTAGTCAGCCTCTAATGACCGTCGATGTGGACAAAGCACGGCAAAAATAATAAACAATGGTTTTACGAGAAGGGCGGTCGTATTGGATGTTATTACAACTTTTGACAAAGACGAGAGTTTTTATGACGCGTTGTAGCATGTTACACAATGCAGGCCTTCCAACTGCGGTGGACGTAAAACGCTGTTGAGCATACTGTGGCCCGCCCTGCCCTTAATCACCTGGCAGGGCAGCTATACTACCCCTCCCCCTGTTCCACCGGCTTTTTTTATTGCCCCGGCGTTTGCCGTTCCTAATTGCTCTCGCTCAGTTTATGATTGTTTGTTTGAAAGTTCGGTCGGGAGATGTGGAATAACTCTTTGCTTGTGCAGTATATGTTCTCCAAATAAAAGCACAACAAGGTGAAATTGCTGGCCGCTTTATCGTTTTTCAATCCGCAACTGGACTCTTGCTCTTTCCTAACAACATAGTTCTCCTCTCGTAAATACTTTTTGACATTAAGGAGCAGTTTTGTGGTTTGACGCAAAATGTCGTTTATTAGTTTGACGTCGATAGGTGGAATTAACGTTAAAATATAATTCATTCAGTATTTCATGGGGAATTAGAAATGGCTAAAAAAGATCGTTACCGATTTTTAGGTGGGGATGTTTGTTTTAATTTTGTAAGAACACTGTCATTAGTGGAAAAAATGCGGTAAATTCAGAATTCATTGTTATAAAGTGTACACACTCATTATACGAAAAGACAAAAAGGCTTATGGTCAATTTGCACATCAAATTCTGATAAAGAAACACGTAGTTCGAAACTGTTAAACTTGAAATTTTCAGTGTTTATTTTATCATATTTTCCTGACGAAAAGTAATTGTTTGATGTCATTAATGTATAATTTCCGTACTTTTGATTGCCCATAAAACTGTTGACAGTCTCTGACATCGAACAGAATTACGGTTCCTCAAAACGATAGCGGAACGTAAACAAGCGCTGAAAAATTTCCTTTTGTATCCAAGACACGTGATCAGGAATTGAAGGAAGGAAAATTTTAGTTGTCAGCCCAAGAAGGTGTAAATTGTGTGGCAACGTCTTTCTCTCTTTACGCTTGTTAATCTTAAATTTCTGAGATGAAAACTTGCAGTCAAGCTCATACACACTGAAATCCCAAAAGTCATGGGATACCTCCTAATATCGTGTGGGACCCTCTTGTCCCCGCCCAAGTGCAGAAACCCGACGCTGTATTGGCTCAACTAGCTGTTGGAAGTCTGAAGAAATATTCAGCAATGCTTCCTATGCAGCCGTATATATTGCAAAAGTGTTACACAAACTGACCTATCGATCATGTCACAGACATGTTCGACTGGACTCATGTCTGACGTTCTAAGTGGCCAAATCATTCGTTGGAATTGTCCAGAATTTTCCTCAATCCAGCCATCAATGAATTTGGCCCGGTGAAATGGCGCATGAAGGCCACGAATAGCTCCGCATGGCCTCCAAGTACCATAACGTAACAATTTCCAGTCAATGTTCGGTTCAGTTTGATCAGAGATCTCAGTCCACGCCCATGCCTGGATGGAACCGCCACCAGCTTGCACAGTGTCTCTTCATAACCTTCGTCCCTTGCCTCATAGGGTCTGTGCCACACTCAAACCCTAACATCAGTTCTTACCAGCTTGAGTCGTGACTCATCTTACCACGCACTTTTTTCCAATCATTTGGGGTCCAACCGAAATGTTCATGAACTCAGAAGAAGCTCTGCAGCCGGTATCGTTTTGTTAGCAGAGGCACTGCTACCATAGGGTCAATGCCAAATTTCACATCACTGTCCACACAGACACGTCTGTCGTTGCCGTTCTTTGACGCTTTGTAGCCTTTCTATCAATACCGACACTAGATACAGACGTCGCTGTTTTCGGTCATTAAGTTCTCGTAGATGAGGTTGGCTACTACGTTGTCCATAGGGGAGACATTGCCGGAAACGGCACACTCTTGACGCTGTGGATTGAGGAATGTTGACTTCGCAAAAATTTCCTGAATATAATGCTACAAGCATCTAGCGGTAACTACCATTATGCGTTCAAAGTCTGTTAACATAATCACATTAGGAAACCTTTAATACGATTCGCGGAGTACAAATAAAAAAATAATAATTGCAAGGCACATTTATACGTTTCTTCGGCGGTGCAACCATCAGCTTGATATTCGCATCTTCCTATCATATAATATTCTGCAGAAGTTAACTGGTACCTCTTGGGGAGCATCCGCCTCCACACTTCGCACGTCAGCACTGAGCCTTGTGTATTCTGCAGCTCATCTGTCTGGTTGAATAGCACCCACGTCAAAAAGATCGACACAGTTTTGAACCAGACAATGCGGATAATTAGTGGATGTATGATGACCACTCCACTGTACTGGCTACCTGTTTTGTGTAACATCGAACCGCCCATGATAAGACGACACAATCACCTAATTGCCCAATATAATAAAATCTGTCATAACTTGGATCTTCCCATCCACGACGACATGGACAATCAATTTCAGAGACTTATATCAAGAAGTCCAAGCCTAAAAACTGCTAAACAGCTTATATCTGATAATTTTAATGGGAGAGAAGCATGGAGATTGGAGTCGATAGCCTCAGCCCCACCATAATGACATTCCCCGTTTGACAATCAACATGTACTAAAGGGACTCGATCTTCCTCGCAAGACCTGGGCAGCTCTTAACAGAGTTGGGTTTGGTCATGGCAGATCTGCTTCAGCTCTGTACACATGGGGAATGAGAGATTCGCCGAACTGCGACTGTGGTGAGGAAACACAAACCATCCGTCACGTGACCTTTCATTGCCCACTTCGAGCCTTCAGGGGATCACCAATAGACTTTATTAATATTTCAAATGAAGCTCTAGATTGGCTGCATCATGTTGACTTTGAATTTTAATTATAATTTAATATTACATTGTGTTATTGATTTTGTGCATGGCCATAAGATAAATAAATAAATCCTATCACTTTGGCACTTTAGTGTATAACAAGGTAAAATAAATAAAATGTACTTATAAAGTTCGTTAAGTCCAGTATAGTTGTGACTTCGTGCCGGCTTAAATGCTATACGGATAGACATGAACCTGATTATGCATCTATGAATATGCCAGGAAGGTGGCGGAATGCGTGGTGCCGGAGGACCTCTCCTCTTGCTTGCAGATTTGAATGGAAATCGCCTGTCGGCCGCGGGCTCGCCACTCGAAGCGATCGCGGAGGCGTCCACCTGCACGCATACATGCATCCACAATCGCCAGATCCCTCCATGTTTGCTGTACGCTACCGTGTCCACGGTCTTTCTCTTGGAAGCTACGATTTTTGGCACCACCTGGTGCCAAAAATTTGAGAGACCTCTTTCTAATATTTTAATATCTGTCTGCTGGTTGACCCCGCCTTTATGCATTCCGTGTCTAGTCTAGATAAGCACGTGACAAGCGGGTGTGATAGGAACAACCACCTCGCTAAACACGAAGTTAAATTCTAACAAAAAAGTCATTGATATTCATATTTAAAAACTAAGTTATCATCATCATATTAGGTGTTACCCCAGACTTCGTACATGTGGACTTAATTTTTTTTTCTTTTCTAGAATTGGATATAGAAAGCTTTAAGTTTCGTAAAAGGTGTCCCAGAAAGCGCGATAATATGACGGGGAAGCCATCATCATACCATTCTACCATTGAAACTGACTCATGAAGTGAACCAGTTTGCAATATGTTTAAAAGTAGCAACAAACTAAGAGGGATTGGGGGACGTTAGCTGTAGGAGACTATTCCTCTGACTGAATTTTCTTTGTGATTTAAAATTGTCATTTTATGTGATCGTTTTTTACCTAACGTTTTTCTTTTTGATGTCCTTTGCTATCTTATGTAGCCTTTAGAGGTTTGAAACCCGTGTGCTACCTACATGTAAACACGTCTTTTCTAAGGTTACCACTGCTACTTTGTGTATGCCTCTTGGCTTTATTGATAGTACATAATAAGTTGTGTATAAACATGAAACTTATAAACACCCGAACTGACTGCGAGAGAAACAAAGCCTGAGAGGCCGATATAACATTACAGAGACTTTAACGCGCTATCCATCTTCTTTCACTGTTCGGTTAGTTTTCAAAATTTCATGACAAAATATGTTTATCCCAAAGAATTATCCTATGTCCTTCCTAATTATGTATAGTATTTTCTTGTCAAATTTAGTGGAGATCGGTTTAGCCGTTTAGTCGTAAATACGTAACAAACAGAGACAGATTTACTTTCGCATTTTAAATATTTGTGCAGATTTGCTGTATAAAGTTGATTTTTTTTGTCGTCTTATCTATATTGGTTTTAATTTGGTTGATTGTATATTACAGAGTATTGACTTGTTTTTGTAAAAGAAATAAAAGTAAAAACAAATTATTGTTTATAAATCGTTTCTCCACTGTGACCTACACTAGTCTGATGTCTTGAAAACCACGTATGATTCGTCAACTGTAGTTACATCTGGGCTACAATCTGTACACTTCAATAGTCTTGTGATTAGGTTGCGTCTATCTTAAGTTCTCCTGCAGTGCTGGACAAGAACTGTTCAGTGAAACCGAGCGTGGTGGATGAGTGCTTAACGCTCTGGCCTCGCATATGGGAGGATGCCTGTTCGAATCCCCGTCCGCGCATCCAGATTTGGGTTTTCCATGGTTTCCCCAAATTACATCAGGCGAATGCTGGGATGCTTCCTTCAAAAGTCCATGGCCGAATTCATTCCCGTTCCTTGTCCCCAGTCCCATCCCGCCTCTAATGATTACGACGTCGACGAGGCTTAAAGCCATTAGTAAAAAAAAAAGTGTACAGTGAAAACGATTTCCATCTCTGCATCACGAACCGGCTGATTTCGAATTGAGAAGTCTAACTCGAAAGATGTTCAGTTTACGTCTCGCTACTGGGTTTATTTCTCTCATCATATCGTACCTCGCAGTGATTAAATTAATTTTATACCTGTGGTACCTCTACGCAGCTTGAACTGGAACTGAATTGTTATTGATGAACTCCATGGCTAGAGACGAAATTCTTTGATCTCCTGTTTTGAGTTCAGCACCACCTCCTCACCAAAAGTGGACTGATTGGGTAGAGTTCTAGGGACTCAGCTTCTGGAATGGATATACCTAACCTCTGGTTCTATTTTTGGATTTTCTACAGATTTCCTCCTAATATCGTCATGTCCCGGCATCATCTGTTGATGCAGACACTTGCGGTACTACTGTTATTAAGTATGTGTACGTAACATGTTATGCTTAAGCAGGTTCTTATAATTACTTAATATTTTCTTCCTAGAGGTTGAGAAACAATTTTATCCTTCTGTATTTAACTATTTTTCTTTAAGCCATGACTAATCACACTTAGGAACTTTAATGTATTTCGGTATTTGTGATTTTTTAAAAAATGTTTTCCATTTATTTCTGTTTCAGGTGACATTACACAGAAAGGATATGAGAAGAAACGGACGCGACTGCTTGCTCCTTATGTCCCCAAGCAAACGCAGGGTGAGTTCTCGCTTACGCCAAGTGTATGGTTTAACAATAATCTCTGCCACACGTTACATACACATGGTGTCCTATTGTTTCGTGACATAACGGGGGTGACAGCATCAAATACAAGGTAGTTTTTTCGCCAATGGGATGGCTTTGTCACTGCTGATAGGGAAACATCCTTCCTGTTCACGCCACTTCTTATGATATTTTCATTATCCGTAATCAGGTGTACGCATCATTCGCTATGTATCAAGGCAGCCTGACCTTTTAAACTGTGATGTGTCCATGAACGTCAGCTACATATTCCAGAAGTAATACAGTTAAGGAAGGCGAATACGTTCTTTACATGTAAAAAACATACTGTTGTACTGTCGGTACTAAACCAGTCACTAGTTTCGTTACATAATGTAAAGGTTTCTAATTTACACACCATTATGCGGAAAGCTACAGTTAATGGTAAACCACCTTCCTTGCGTCTCATTCTTGCTGCTAGCAAAAAGGACCACTTGTAAAAGTGACACTAGGAAAAGACAAGTGTTGTTGATAAAGTGTTGATTGTCAACTTCGCCTATCGTGTGTTTTACTTGACGTAAATTATCTTCCTTAAAACAGGCAAAACAAACGGAGTGGCAATTCAGTCAATGTAGGTTCTTTATTTTGTACGCCATACCGTGTACGTCTCCTTTAAATAACTGTGACTGCAGTATAGTTCTTCACCTCACCCAGGAAACTAATCAATTAATCGCCCATCACCCGAGAGTCCAGGGCTAGCCACGTAGCTCGCAGTTGACCACCTTGCCGATATCTGCGTTCTGATCTTGACAACTTTTGGGATTGAGGATATTGGATGACACAAAGAGATGATGCCGGAAATTTCAGTTATAATTTTAAGATATTATAATCGGTGACGTACAGTATTTACGAGGTTTCTCCATTACGTATTACTGATTAAGACAGGGTACGTACGGAGTGCTAGATAAGATATAATGACTGATTCTTAGTTTCCTTCACTGCAGTCCGCTTCTTCTCGTTTTTAAAAAAATTATTTTCGAGTGGAAAAGTAAGAGTGTTTTTGTTTATTAGCACTCGGTTACAGGACCATACAGCCAGTACATAGTTTCGATGGTTATAAAGGAAGAGTTGTACTAAGCGATATGGGCACCGTCTGGCGAAGGAGCTTACCAGGAAACTCGGGACAGTTCGGCCTCAATACAAATGCAAGCAAGACAAACTGTCTCACAGATTTCTTCCAGGGTGCTAAATCGAGGAGCCAATTTATTGGAACTATATAATAATTACTTTGTCGTGGGTATAAAAGTCGCCTGGAAGCTGGAGTGATGGGAATTGGGCAGGAGGAGGACCAGGAAACTCATTGGCCTTAATACGGAAGCGACCAAGACAGGCTGCCCTAGTCAGATCACAGGTTGCCTTCAACCCTACTGAATTTAGAAGCCACTATTATATTTTCTGACGGAAAAGGAAAAGGGGGGGGGTGGTACAAGTTACTAAGTGGACGACAGCAAGGTCACGTCAGAAGTAATAGTAAATTATAATAACCGTTTAATGAGTTGCTGCAGCCAGTCAGAAGTTTCCTTGTGAATACTGTTTTTCATATCAGATGGTATCTTACCACAAACCATTTCAGCTATTTCTTTGCCATTTCCCTGTATGTATGACTGCTAGTTCCCACTATGGTAACGTATTCCTGCAGTAATGGGACCATTGACCTGAAATTTCCTTGCTTCAGTTGTTGCGGCTATAGTGCGAGTTGATAATATGGCAGTTAGTACCCTCCCCGAGTAAATTATCAGATACTTTGTTTCTGTCACCAGTATTATTGCATAGTCTTCAACTACGAGCTTGAAAAAAAAATTCATTGAAGTAAAGTTCTTTAGTTAGATAAAACTGTGTGCATTCGGTATCACATACTTGAGATATCTGGCTCTAATTCCTGTAAACTACAAAGCTTCGTATTGCTTTGTTATTGATTAGCCCCAGCCAAATCAATTGAAGGTTCCTGAATTCGATATCCTTACCATTTCTTCGTTCTTATTCCCTATTCCCAACTTTTAATCTTTAATAACGAAAAAGTCAACAGTAAGCAAATAAAAGCTGTGGATCCTATGGCTATGTAAACTGAAAGCTATTACCTAGAAAAAATGAAATAATTTTTAAAACAAACAACACAGGTGGGAAAACGTTGTAGAGTGGTTTTCCTTGCAGGTGGGATGTTGATAGTTGTCCAGACAGTTTGTCAGATGAGTCACAACTCCATGTCCTCATTACTTCAAGGCTGAGACAGAGCTTCGCTGACTCAAACGTGGGAAAACAAATACATCATTAATATTTACTCCTTGTCATCTGCGGATACCGTCGATGGTATAGAGAAAAGTAAACTCATATTGTTTGCTATCATTCTAACTTTGCTGAACATAACTTCCCTGATTACACTTTATGAGATAACGACGGTATTTTAGATGGTTAAGAGACAACATAAAGTTTCCTCAGCTGTGAGTATGGTTGAATAGAGAGATCGCTTAGTCTTTCCTCATTCCAATTATTGTTGATTCTTGAGGTCGCACGTTGTATTTCCTTTGGTAGACAATTGAAGATGATCTTGCGTCATTTGAATACGAACAAAACTTATGGTTGGTGTCAAAAATTTGTATTCAACTTGAGCTCCATAGCCTGTTTAGGTACACTAATGGCCATACAGCCAGCGTATAGCGCCTTTCACGAGTTTTATCGTTTTTACGGTATCATTGATTGCATTCACATAGTTTAGACATTACGAACTGGTCAAAAATGCGAGAGAAACATACTTACCGAAAAAGTATATTCCAAACGTCTGAGTTGAACAGTCGATCTGGGATGTGTGAAAGTTTACGTCACCTTAACAGGTCGACCATGTAAATTCTTATTAACGTTGTGAATGAATTTATACTAAGCAAAGCGCTACACAATATCTTTTGTAGAATTTCTTCCCCCTCGCTGATATTGTAGAGTTGAGAAAGCCTGTTTTGGCAGACTGAAAATCGCGTGGTCTATCTTTAACTTCGTTTACAATTAACTTTCCGATAATAATGAAAGAGTACCCTCCGATACATCAAATATTAACGTTTCTGTCTTGGATTTGTGAACATAAGCTTGCCGAATAAGCTGCCTTTCCCTTCTTTGTGTATGGAGTTAAAGCTCGCCAGTTTCGCCTGTTAGATAGGCAACTCCTTTTACCAGGCAGCATTTCTGTGGGTCGCAAGTTCGGGGGTAGGCGAACTGTTGTCTTCACGTACTATTCGCATGTTTCAGCTACAAGACCTGCTGTTACTCATTTTTCCGCAAACACTTGCCACACTTAACGCCTTTGTTGTTAGTCTTCATGTTATTTCCTAAGAACTGAATAACGAATTTATGAAACGTTTCAAGTAGTTCTTAATGAATTTCTGCGTTGCGGTTTCAAAACAAACACGTTCTTTCAAGAGTGCCTTTAACGTTGGTCTTTGAAGAATATTGTCAGACGAAAGGTAGCTCGAATGTTGACGGTTTCCCTCCTTGTATGTACAGACGAGCACTTAACTTTGATATACCGCCATTAGTGAAGAACCGGGCGTAGTTTGATGTCAGCGGCACACCTCGTGAGGCATAAATTTTGGGGGCGTGAACCGCACACCTCTGGCTGCAGTGGAAAATGCGTCGAAGCGTTCTTGTGCTTGCATATAGTGTCGTGTGCACTTTTCGCAAATTTATGGTGCATGTGATAGCATATATGTAACTGATAATTTTTAATTTTTTTCTCAGTTCTGACTGCCCGAATCGATTTACTGTAAATTTCCCCCCCTTTTTTAAAACATTTCTTGGTAGTCAGCCTTTGAGTGCATTCTCAAGTCCTGCGTGACTTTGGATATAATTTGTCGATGAAGATGTTTTCATGAGGGCCGAAGTAATAAAGACATCAGCAATAAGAATTGATCTAGATATATCGTTTCAAAAATTTTCAGATGCGTTAAATATTGAACCCATTCCCCAAATTCTTAATTTCAACCGTCGTCTTTCTTTTAACAGCTTTATTGTTCAATACGGTATGAATCGCAACACTTTTCTCACAGAAGAGTATATGATACTTGAGGCATATGACCACTTTAAAACGGATCACATGGGGTTAGAAGTTTTGTTTGAAACTGGCATTTTGGAGAACGCAAATAAAATCCACGTCCAGCCATTTTAAAGTACGTAAAACTGCAGTTTTTTTTTTAAAGTTTGCATTTAGTACCACGAACATTAGTCTTTTGCGTTGTTTAGCTTTAAATTCTGTAGTGCTTAAATCAAGCTCCGACGCCATACTTCACCATCCTAAACAACGCTCCGTTTCCACATGTTTTAAGATATAATATATGTTTTAAGATATAATATTCATTTGCCAATTTCACCACTACCCGACAGTTTCATCTGTTGCATTAACACGAAATCTTGCTATGTTTTTAGAGGCCTCAAGAAGACTGTTTTGCGTAACCATCTAGTGGAACTTTGCCCAACCTTTTTCATCGGCGAACCCCTTAGTAAAGACTATAATCGCCATGGAACCCTTAACAATACTCATTTCATAAAGAGGACGACACATACGGACTATAAGATTCGCATACTTCTTAACGTGCAGAATATCTCAACTAGTCACATTGTATTAGTCACATTGGAAACCTCTCGCTCATTACGCGCTGTTCTAGACTGACGGCAGGCCATTCATATGACGCGTCTTCGCCAGCGAAGGGAGGGGAGGCGGGTCGCAGGGTCAAGTGTGTGCTCATTAACACCACGGACTCCACAGTGGTATCGTACCAGCCACTTGCTGTACGGCTTCAGTATCACAGCTCTATCACGTCCGGAAATTTTAAACTCTCGTAATAACCTTTGATTTAAAGGATGAGTGTAAAATTCAGTATTCAATTCTGTATTTGACGCTGCCCAGACCTTTAGCTTATCGCCTTTTCCCCAGCCGTAGCGTTGAGTTTTTAAGCAACACCCAGGTTTTTTCATATATTATGGGTCACCATTAGATATAAGAAATAGACCATATGGTGAAGATAAAATAGTCTTGAATTGTGGATTTTTTCATTATTCTTAACGGCTAAAGTAGTGTATATCGTTCGCCATCAGCTGAAGAAATCCGATGACTGGCTGCCTAGGCTCCGATAGGAGTGTAATAAATCTTCGCGGCTTTTTTGGCGGGTGTGGTTAGAGTCTATGGTGTTCTGCAGGGCATTTATGGCGTAACTTTGATTGGCAATGTTGTGGGCAAAACTATCTACGGCAACTTAAAGTTAGACGATAAGCTGAGGGACTACTCACCTGTAAACGAAGATCTATGAAATGTCTGCTATGCTACGCTTTCAGTGGTTGGAATCCATCGAGTGGCTGCCGCTAGGTGAAGCTTAGAAGAAACATTCAGAAGGACTGTGGAAAAACTTAAATGTGCTGACAACTTCACCAAACAATCACGCTCTGGAGCTGATAATTAGAGAGAAGTTTATGAATATATTTGCAAAAAAAAGTGAAGAATTACATGCTTTAGGAGCTCGAGAGCTAAACACAAACAAAAATTAAATTAGTATTTATTTATTTAGAATATTAATTTGCTTCGCTTAGTAACTGAACACCGGATTTTAAACTTGCATCTATTTTTTATGCTTCAAAATGCTTATATCTTTATATCTTAAAGATAACCCTTACATTCTTCGGAAGGATTGAAATGTGGTCGTCGGCTCAGGCATCAGTGTTGAAGTATCTTGTAACTTGATGAGAAACAATGGGACAGTCCATGATTTTAATCTAATTTGTTTATCGCCCCCTCTTTTTTTGTGTAACGTGTGGCATATTAAGTCTCAACAGCAAGTCATGGTTTTAATACAAGCTGGTTTTGTTGTGCTGATAAAGGTATTTCAGAGCTGTGACATGTTGGTCGAACTTGTATTAATATTTATTCTGAATTGTGAAACTGTTTCCTTGCCTTCGTGCACAGTGTTTGAGGCTATTTGACGGATCCGTTGGTAACTTGTCATAGCTCTGATGTTTCAACTTGTTCTAGTCATGTTTGTGATGCGTCATGTTACTTAATTTGTGTTTTTCTTTCGTTCAGGGTATCTGGTTCTTCGTTACTCTAACTTCACTAATACTTAATTTGGCGGCAGTGTTTTTTTCATTTCTTTATTTGTGTGTATTTCTGCCGATAATACGGGTGTGGTTTTTACCATGAAACATTTTGTGTGACTTAACGTGTAACTAGTTGTAAAATGTGTGTGGATTAACACCGCTTCCTATTACCATGTACCTGCGGCTTAAATCAAAAGTTTCTCCTGCTCTTTTACTGACTCGGGTGTATGCATATTATTGACTTAATCCTCTCATTGAATCTTTTAGCCGATATACAATTTCTGTTTAATCTGCAGTTTTAATGAGCAGCGTAACATTTTGAAAAAAGTAACATATCCCAACTAATTCCTGTAGAATAACTTCGTCTAATACCATGTAGGATGCCGAAACATCTCTTTGGAATAAAGAAATCAAAGAGCTAGCGTGGGGATTATTCTGCTGGGTTATTCGGTGGATGTGAGTGTAATCTCGAAATTCTGCGCTTGCGATTTTGTTAATTTGCGAAAACTGAAGATGTGCAGAGAATGAATAGGTTTTTTGCTTTAGCTATCTTCCCGTTATATGCGTATTAGGAAGATTGTCTCCTGCTTGTCAATTTATAAATGGGAATTTAATTTCACCTGACTAGTTAATTCTGTGATAACCGTTTCTAGTCCCTGCAAATAAACTTTTCTTTTAATATGGTAGTCATAACTGCTACTGCACCCGGAAAGATGTCTTTTCTCCAGTGAGCGATGGCTACTCCGTGTATCGACCGGACCTGCGACTAACTGTATTTATCATTTTTACGCGTGTTCTGAAAACTTATTCATGACGAAGCTTTTAATATCGGACGTTTTATATCGTCAGTATACCAAAATTTTCTACTTGCGTCGTGGTTGGTTTCAGTTCAGTTTCTGGTCTCCCAATTTAAGCGGGATGGGGCCGTGTTTTTCGGATAATTAATGTCGGGGAAGATTGTTTAACTCCCTGTTTACTAAATCAAGTAAATTTAATGCTGTTCCTAATCTCACTGTCTTCCTTTTGTACATTGACTCACTGTATAGCGGGCAAGCCAGTTGAAAGCAGTTAGAGAAACTTTGGCCATAGTATGTTACTATCAAGTTCCGTCGGTGGTCGCTGTACTGAAGGTGCAATTTTTCCTTATTACCTGGCGAGTTTGTAAGTGTCTGCGACTAACGAACTTGAGATTGTATATAAAATCTAATTTGATGCTTCCTAGCCGACTTAGAAATAAGCTCTAAGCGTACCAACGCACCTCAGGTTCCATGTGTCAAATATTATTTCAGGTTAAAATTGTGAGATCATAATCAACGCTATGTTTCCCTGTTCAGGAAAGCTGTTTATTAATTACAGTAGAGAATCGATAATCTGAATTAATTGGGACCGAGGGTGGTTCGGTTTTTCGATTGGTTTGTATTTTCAATTAGATCAGATACAAAATATGCTATAGTTTTGATATTTTGTTTTGTCTTTAAGATTACATAAGCTGCTTATGATATTTTACATGCCCCTAGCAAAACCAATCAAACACTAAAAGTCACCCGCACAGCATGTCGCGTCTGTAGCGCTGGTTGGCGGCGCTGATTAGCGCTGCCTTGTGCTGCCGGCTTCCGACCTATAAATATTTACGGCGGGGCCGAGCTGCCTACCAGCTGTAGTCACTCATACCAGACCTGTACCACGTGTCCTAACCCGCCACAAACCTAAATAACGCCAAGCTGCTCTCATAACACACACGATCCCTCCGATGATGCGTAATGTGTAGTTACAGCTGACAGCTGATGCCGTTATTCGGATTATGCCATTGTAAGGAACAGGAGATAACTGGGAGTAATAACAACATCGGGAAGTGGTTGGACAACAAATATAATTGATTGGGGAGAGAGAGATACTTGTGGGTAGGCGTGTTGTCACGTGTCAGGCGTATGGAAGAGAGGACGCATTGATCATAATGAGCAGAATATTAGCAGTGGGGGTGGAAACGAACAAGTAAAAATGACATAACTGCTCATTTTGTTCACGTATAAGATCGGTTATGAGGTGAGATAGCATGCTTCTTTTGGGACTTTTAAAGATTGCATTAAGTAAGGGGTTGTGGCAATTGTTACACCAACGGGTATTATATCCAGCCAAAGGCTTTCGCTGCCAGAGTAAATAGTTTTGCGCTATCCGGATGGTGCCATGTTATGTGTAATATGAAATACTGACGTTTCGGGCGACGTGCTTCATGACTCGAGGCATTCCTTAATTCCCCCCACCAAGCCACGTATGCCAAACCAAACGTTAGAGAACGACAAACATTCGCAGATTGTGTTTAGTTAGTAGGGGTCCCCAAAGTGGTCGATACCGACCCCTCGGGGTCGATAAGAGATCTCCCGGGGTCGATTAATACAGGGGGGTCGATTAATACTAAAGAGGATCAATTAAAATGTACTGGAAAAAATAGGAATGTTCTACTAAAAGTCAGGTCAATAAATAAGAGTAATCCTCATCCTCTCAATTCTCGTCTGTTTGTGAAGTCATGTGAAGTAAATGATGAAACTTTAAACCAATTACTTTTGCTCACTGAGGTAAGGTGGTTATCAAGAGGTGATAGTTGCAGTATTGCGAGTTGAAGACTGCCTTAGGAAGGTTGAGCCATCTCTATGTGACAAGTTAAAACAGTACAACAACCATCTGCTCTTTTGGCAGGTCTTTATTAGAAATTTATTCCATCTATCCATAGTTTTGTTCCTATTTTTTGAGATTATAATAATAGTGGAAAGTATCTCGTTTTTTATTAATTTTATTGGGTGGATTTTATAAATTATTTCGTTGTTATGTAGGCCTCCTTATTGCTTAGCATCAGAAATGCCAAAAATGATTTAATGTTTTTATTGAATACTTGTGGTGGTCGATAAGAAAGCAAATATCGTATCAGGGGGTCCTTCCAGACGCTCAGCTCCAAAGTAAATATTTTCGATTGTAATGTGAAGAATTGTCTTTAGTCATGTACAGTGTATGATGATCGCTACCTGATTTTATCAGAAACGTAAATCTCCGCTTAAATGAATTAGTATTACGGTACTGAACGGAGCGTGTTGTTGAGTTGTAATATACTTGTGTAGTAGTGTGTGGTTGGTTGGTGTTGGCAGCTCCGACTTCCGGGCGGCAGCAGCCCCGGCAGCGGCGCACGCAGCGCCGCGTCACGCACAACGAGAAGAGATACCACTCAGGTAGTCCGCAGCCCTCGCAAGCCACCAGTCGCCCGCCCGCGCCCACCTGCACTTGTCACATTTCAGTTTCGAATTTCAGAAAAGTTTTTCATATTCTCAAAATTGTATCAGTAAGTGTATCCGCAGGTATAATCAGATTTCGGGGTATGAAATGTCAATTTCCTTTCAGAGTAAAATATAATTCCATATTTTAATTATAAATCTTCTAAAGGAATAAACTTTCTAAAATCCCTTGCCTCGATTATTTTCTAACTTTTTAATTTTTTAAAAAAGAAAAAAATAGGTGGTGCCAATTACAGGTACTAATTAAAATTTGCCGTAATGAAGCAAACTTCTCGTAATAAATGTTCGGAGTATTCGTTACTACGACAGTGCAATACAGTGCAATACATATTTCAATATCACAGCTCCATTTTCTAACTTATATTATTTTTCGCTAAAGCCTTATTAATTTGTAAGAGAAGTTAGTTTAAAAAATTAATTTTAACGTTGAGTTTTATATCATCGGCAATTCAGTGGTGTGATACACTGAAACGGTAAATGTATATCTATCTTTCATTGTAATAGCATAATTTAAAACTTTTAAAATTAGCTTCGTGAAATTCCAGTGTTAAAATTGTTATTAACCATTTCTTAAATCTAACTTGTAATAAATGTGTAACTTTTACATATAGCTATAAGGAAACTTTGTTTCACTTATTTTTTAATTTCATGATGTTCTCCCAGATGGAGACAGTTCTTCAAAATAGTATACGTCTCTTCACCTTTCAGGTTGTTAGAATGCTAAACTATTTGTTAATAATTACTGACACTTGTTGTTACTATTTACCAAGTTTCAAGGACTTCTGTAAAAGTCCTTAGTGTGCAGTTTTACGTTTCGCGTGTCGGATAATTTGTGTCCTGTTTTCCCTGACTAACAACGTCCGCATGTTGCGGCGTGTGGTTGCGGTTGCGGCTCGGGCTGGTTGTACTGGTGGTGGTTTTGCATGATGTTGCCTGCCTGCATGCTAACACTTGTTTCGCCTTGCATGTGCTCTGCGCCCCGCCTTGCTCGCTTGCGATCGACGGCCTGCCTGCTGCTGGTACTGCGACGCTCCAGAGTCCTTGTTTCGCTCGGTATCGCACAACTGATGCTGAGAGAGATTGGCCAGGAGTTACCTCCGTGTCCTCCCAATGCCTTACATAGATTAACATTTTCTGGAGGGTAACATTCTACTAGATTTTTCAGCGGTCGCAGTTGCATCATTCACCTCACGGAATTCTGAATGTTGAATATCCACATCATTTCCACTGTCAACTTCGGAGAAACAGTTATAAACAAATTGTACATTACAATTGTGTGTTTTTCCCCATTGCATACCACTACTTACACCATACAGTCAGCTCAATGTCTCGAAGTGATTATCACGACTCTTAGAGAGTATCAGTTCATAGTTGCTACTTAAGTATGGTCACATGGACACTATAGGGCAGACACGACATTAAAACACACAACACACAACACTTAAACACCCATGCCCTCCGCCGGACTCGAACCGGCGACCTTCGGCACGCGGAGCCAGTGCTCAAGCCCCTACGCTACGGAGGCCGGCTTACAATGTCTGGAATGGCCTTACAGTTAAATTGAAATCGCACAGTATGTGTTACGCTTCCCACCACGGACCTAACGCCTCGCACCCATGCCCCTAAGCCGGAATCAACAAGATCTCAGCCAACCGAACGGTAGAAGAAAATTTCGCTTATTCTTACGGCACAGTGACAGTTTCAAGATGCCGCGCATTCCGCCTCTGTCGTGTTTAGACGTACACCTTGACGTGGAATCCGAACCACGGAGTGTTTGTTCCGTGCCTCACATTCATAAAAAAAGATATTGACAGAGGTGAAAGTGAGGTTAAATGCACGAAAAATACCTGACAGGTACCATTACAATATATAAACCGCTGAATCGAACGGTTAAGGGCAGCAAGTGGTTAGAAAACTGTACCTTTATTGAGCGGCTATAGCGTGTTGGCGTCTTTTATAACCCACTGAAATCTGCCCACATTGGTTTACTTCCTGATCACGCAAGGTTTATTTTTTGTTTTGTTTTGTCTAATTTCATGCCCCCTACAGGTCACTAAGCAAACGGTTGAAGCAGACTCTTGTTCTAAACGTCAAAAGAACTCTAGCGTCTTGTATCAGGATACTGTGATACGATTTACTTGGACATCACTTGACCGTACGAAGGGGTTAGTTTAGCAGTTGTTATTATCAATCTGGGCTAACGAAGAATCACCGCTAAGTATCATACTTCAATATTCCCATTCCAAATAAAAAAGCAGCATGTTCATCACGAACATCTCACTTAAATCCACACATAGTGAATCAAGGTACCAGCACAAATGTAGGAACTATTGTCACTGATTAATTATTAGAAATACAGTTCCGAATCATTCACTTCATTTCTCATAACTGCGTCAACCATCAAATTTAAATCTCTTCAATGCGTTTACATTAACTTTACTTCACTTGATATAATGACGTGGTGATAATCATTAATAAGAACAGATTGCAGCGCGGTTCCGGCCTCTACAATCACCACACATACAATACTAGTAATACCGCTATAGTACAATACAATGCACGAATCTTTTTCTCTCAACAACCAAAGATCGTAATACTACTTGCAGTTACCAACTTAAGAGTAAACACACTACTAACTGTGGAACAGTACCAAAAGCTAAGAATAAGCAAATAATATGATTGAAGGGGTGTTATATTATCACAACTTGAAAACCATTTTCTAATTATTGTTGAACAGGTACTTTTGCCGATGTTCTTTAGTGTAACTAGCACGTCGGTGGAAAAAGGTTTGAACGCCAGTTTTGTTCCCCTTCCGACATCCTCCCTGAAATATTTGGATCAAGTGCTGATTGCCCAAGGTATAATGAATTACTCCCACTTCAAATTTAAGACTGTTGACGTAAATCCGCTGTCCCGTGGGGTTTGTCCCTGTCGGTTATACCAGCAGCGCGGCAGCCGTCCCGCCTCTGCGGTGTGGTTCGGTGGTCGGTGACGTAAGCACGGAGGAAGAGGCTCCGAGCCTGAGCAAGGTGTTGACCGCAGCGGCGGCAGGAGTCGCCGGGAGCGGCGGTGGCGGCGGCGCTGGCGGAGGCGGCGGGGGCGGCTCCGGGTCGAGCAGCCCCGGGTCCAGGGCGCGCCGAAGAGGCAACCGCAGGCTCACGCGCAACGAGAGCCGCTACCACTCTGGTGAGTACACCCACCACAGGTGGCGGAGCAAGCATATAGCGTAGCCGCTACTTCCAGAATCAAGTGCAACGTGTTCCAAAACACACATTGAAAAATTGCTTTCATAAAGAGTCATACAACTCGAAGTTTTGGATGGATAAATAGGTAGCTTTGACACTCAGTTCCCCCGAACTTCACCCGATAGTCTTTATTTTTTGTAGGTACATCTCAAAGATAGGATACTTGCTTACTTGGTTCCTCTTCACAGCAAGGCCATAAGCCCATTCCGAACACAGTTTCTGGACAGTACTGCAGGACAAGCTGTGGGAATCTGTCAAAACCCATTCATGGAACGTGGTCTTTCAAATTTTCCCCTTTTTTGGGAAATTTTATCATTCAAAGAGGACATATACAGTTGTTGGACTAATTTCTTTATTCCTTCTTCTGTCTTTCATGGAATATTATTTCTGTGATCTCAGAAACTTTCATTTAGATAATTGTATTATTTGTGTTGTATTTTATTTACCAAAATTTCACTACCATACGTCAGAGTCGGTACTGCCATCTACACTGATGTTATAAATGCGAAAGTTACTTTGTCTTTCCATCTGATTGTTACATTTTCAAGACTAAACGGTCAAACTGATCTTGATGAAACTTGACGAGGAAATACTACACATCATTAGGAAGGACATACGATACTTTTTTCGGTGTAAATAACAAATTTTGTCATGAAATTTTGGAAACTAACCAAATAGTGACAGACAAATGGATAACGTGTTTAAGTATTTGTAATGTTATACCGATCACTCAGGCTTTGTTTCTCTGGCAGTCAGTTTGTATATGATCAGTTCAAAAGTTTCAATTAAAGACAAAACTTCTTATGCAGTATATGTGTTGATTTGCGCTGCATTCGATGATTATCAGTAAAGCCCAGTGGCAGACACTGAAAGTAGCAGAGGTAGAAAACGCATGTTTTTCTCATGGGCAGTTATATGTAGTTGGCTCTTGGGTTTCCAGCGCCCCAATGGCTATACATCTTAGCACAGGACAGCAAAACCAAAAACATTGTGTACTAAATGGCACTGACATAAGATGTCCCCAAAAAGTGACATAATTTTAACCACAAACAAAAAAACTGCCGGAGGGACTGTGGTAGGAAGTCTCCTACAGGTAACTCCCTCACAGTTTGTTTCTATTTTAAAAATTGTGGAAAATTGATTTCCTTCATGAGATCGGTTAGTGGTAGAATAGTATGGTGATGGCTTCCTCGTCTTACTAGCCCGTCTCCGTGTTTGGAAACCTGTTATGTATCTTTCAGTTTTCTAAATCCAATTCTAGCACTAAAAATCTAAGTGTACGGAGTCGCGGGTAACAGCTAGTTGTTTTATGAATTTTTAGTCAAGTCTCCTCTGGGGTTTCACTTTTTAATGTTCGTCGAATTTTCCACACATGTATTGAAATCTGTGAAGTTTTTTCTTCACTTCGTTACGTTAATAACCTATAAAATAATTTACAATCGAGATGGGTAAAGTTAGAGACTTATTCTATTTGTTGATTGTCAATCATTATTTTGCCATGCCATAACTTTTGTATTTATATGAGACAGCTGCAAAATGTAATCTTTACTGATAATGTTTAACATTAGTGTTGATTTTTTGAGTTCATTTTCCTGTAGGATAAATTGTTCACCTGCAAACAGCGTAGTGTTTATAAAGGCTGTTTCAATAAGAGCGCAAGATTTGAATTGCATTCAGTTTTTCCTTTTTTGATTCGTTAGGTCGATAATTGTTACAGGGCGATAGACAGATAGGAATTAGTATACATGGAGCACTATACTGTACAACGACGGGTCCTTAATTGCTAAACAGTACTTGCAAAATGGTGAAACTTTCGTTGCCACGTTTAGTAAAGATTTTTTCGGTAGAAATAATGTTCCAAATTCATCAAATGGGAAAAGAATAATGAAAAACTCTAAAGTACTGGTTCAGTTGATGTTAAACATGCGACGAACTCGTAGTTGCCGTTCAGAAAAAATCATCGCGGCAGTCGCTACAGTGTGATCTCGATACGTCACTAATCACAGTATTCTCACTGAGGATTTGCATCTCCATGCTTCCAAGATCCAATCGACTTAAAAACTAACCATACAGAGCGGAGAGAGTTCACAATTTGGATCACGGAACAAGAAGAAGTGAGACCGAGAGTGGTGGGTGAGTGGTGGGTGAGCGGTTAACGTTCTGGTCTCGCATTCAGGAAAATGCCGGTTCGAATCCCCGTTCGGGCACCGAGATTTGGGTTTTCCACGGTTCCCCCTAATCGCTCTAGGCGAATGCCGGGATGCTCCCTTCAAAAAGGGCAAGGCCATATTTCCTTCCCGTTCCTTGTCCCCAGTCCCATCCCGCCTTTAATGACCTAGACGTCGACGAGGCCATAAGTTTTTAAAAAAAAAAAAAAAAAAACAAGAAGCGTGTGTCAAATTTGTGGACAAAATCATCTTGAGCGATGAGGACCGTTTTCTCCCGGATGGTTTGGTAACTAGGCAAAATTGCAACATTTGGGGTCAGAAAATCGAGGAATAATTTCATGAGAAACAAACGCACCCTCAGCGTTTCATCGGATCATTTTTATTTGAAAAGGAGGCGGGTAATGAACTAATAATGTTTGATGGCGAACGTTATCGTAACATGATAACTCAGTTATTTGTGCCTCACCTGAAAGATAGTGCTCTCGAAGACATGTGATTTCAGCAGGACAGTGGCAATTGCTATACCGTTCATACAACATTGACCATCACTTAGTCAATAATAGAACGTTGGCCTCTTTGCAAAGAATGTATTCGTAAGTTTTAATTGATTGTAGGACGCAAATTCCCTCGGTAATTTACCATTTTAATTTAACGTGTGTTTTCCTTTATTTCTAATTACACCTGAAATTAGTCAGTTTCCAACTCGATCATTAAATTATCAGCCACTATTAGAAGATCGCATTTACTAATTTTATCTATCATTACATGAAGGGATTCATAAAATTGTTCGGATTGTCCTTGTCTACGGCGATCAAACTTTCAGTATCAGAATCAAAATCCTTTTATTTATCATGATGTAATTTACTATTTTATTCCTATTCGCTAAGTTATCTTTAATTCAGAATCGTTTGTCCTTTGACCTTGCCTTTGTCGTCATCATACAATCTATTAGGCTATCCTTATTTTGAGTTTTGTGGGTAATACATGTTTTCTTTGGAAGGGCTACCAGTCCTTCGTACAACTCCCAAACTGGATAACCAGGCGCTCTTCTGTTGAGGCGCCAGATATTCGCCCCCTCTCCCAGCTCCTTTTGGGGGAATGATTTTCTGTTAACATTGACACGTGAACTGCCAACTAAAGGTCCTCGTATTTCTAGAGTTTTAACGGCTACACTTACTCGACATTAGTGCATCACCCAACAACCAGCGCGCCCTTGAGCTTCCTCCTTTATCCAGGAAATAAGAACCATTCCTAGTGGCGGAGTTCAAAGACGGGAATTAATCTTAAAAACTAGTATCATTTGATCACACAAATTCATAATGAATTATCGCGCCGCTATTGAGCAATGATTGGTCTTCGTTAACACCCTTTTTCGTGCAGTGATTGTCTTTAGTTTTAACACGTCATGTTAGAAGCGTAGTTACGGGAAAAAGGAGAAATTCAGCGTTCGCTTTGAATTAAGGTGGTTGTACGCTTAACACGGCTCCAACAGTAGCGGTAGTTAATTGGGACTGGATTGTCTTTTCAGTCAGGTCGGTTCTGTATAGTTGTGGCTGTAGTGGTTGGGATGCTAATTACCGACTACAGAGCGGCCAGCGGGCTGTGGCCGCTGCGTCTGACAGGTATTGCGGCCTCCCATAGATTTTCCCCGTCGACGACTGCGCTCTTTATAAAATAATCCTCCAGACTGGGCACTGTATCCGCTTACTGACGTCACTCGCCTAGTTACAGCAATCTTCGTTGTTGGTCAAGGGCAAGTTAGTGGGAAGTTTCCAAAATAATCACCAAAAATAATTTTTTGAAGGTGTATCCACGGAACGCAATGTTATATACAAATGAATCATGAACGTTGGCTGCAAAATCACAAAAATCCGGATTATAAAAGGTGCTATTATAAAATAATATGATGTAGTGTAAGTTGGAAATCAAGGGGATCGGCAAACTAGAAGCGCGTTTGAAAAAAGCTCAAATTTTTGTTACGTTATCCCATTACTGAAGTGACGGTTTTACATGTAATGCAGTTGTTTATCATGTATGGTGATGAACGTTTCAACAAGACCTCTTATTCCCCGATGTCAATTCAGTTGTGGTATGCTCACACTCTACCAGTGTTTACCTAACGGTGTACGAGGTGTGTTAGAAAAGTAATGAGACTGATTTCATACTGACCAAAGTTTTTATTATTTTCAAACAACAATGTTATCCCCTTCAAAGTAGTTCCCTTGGGCAGCTATACATCGGCGGAGTCGTGATTCCCACTCTTGGTAGCAGCGCTGGAAGTCTTCAATTGGTATGGCTTTTAACTGGTCGGTCACAGTCTTTTGAATGTTCTCTAGAGTTCCAAAATGACGTCCTTTTAGGACATGTTTCAATTTCGGGAAGAGGAAAAAGTCACAAGAACTTAAATCAGGTGAATATGGGGTTGAGGAACAACAGTAATGCATTTCGAGGTCAAAAATTCACGGATGAAAATGGCCGTGTGACACGGAGCATTGTCATGATGGAAGCATCCACTTGTCTGCAATTTCTGGTCTCACACGGATCACTCTTTTCCTCAACTTTTCAAGGACACTTTTATAAAACACTTGGTTGACAGTTTGTCCTGGTGGAACAAATTCTTTGTGCACGATACCCTTCCTGTCAAAAAAACAAATCAGCATGGTCTTGATCTTTGATTTGCTCATTCGACATTTCTTCGTGTTCTCGGCCTTCCAAAAATGATTTGTGCCAGCGGAAAACTTGTGCTCTCGATAAGCACTGTTCCCCATAGGCCTGTTTCAACTTTACAAAAGTCACACTCGCGGATTCACCAAGTTTAACACAAAACTTTATCGCACAACGTTGCTCTAAATTCCGATGCTCCATTTCTGTGACGCACAATGAAAACACAACTTTATTAATGGCGCTGTCAAAACTAATGTGTTAACTGTATGGAGTTGTAACTCAGACTGAGGAACAGCGCTGCCAGTACAGCCAACTTATATTATACCGCTGTCTCTTTGAAATTATACAGAATGAAACCCAATTATACAAAGGGGTCATCCATTGATTACAGACGTGAGTGAAAGTGCTGGGAGCGAAAAAATCCACGAAAAGTAAACAACGTATACATTGATAAATTTTGAATAACAAAAAGGAAATACGATATGCAGGAAGGGTTGCCAACTCAATGAAACAAAGGGCAAACACTTTCAAAAAGGTGCTGGAATGTACTTTACTTTTAAGTGCTCATTTTTGTATCCAATTATACAAGGCAATCTGTTATACAAACAGGATACAAAAGGTAACCAAATTATACAAGTTTTGTATCCAATTATACAATCTGGCAGCCCTGCTGAGGAAGTGGATGGGATCAACAATCAGATTTAGCATCAGCCAGTAGACACAACAATGCCAGATCTCCCGCAGTGTTGCCAATCTCATTACTTTTCTAACAAACCTCGTATATGCGGAGTTGCAACTAGCGGGGGTTTAAATCTCGGGCCATACCTACTTGTATCCTGACAACAGTTTTTAGGTCGCTTTCGTCGTCGTCAGGATAAATGAAGCTTTTAGAAAACAATGCAAATTGATTAACCGAAAGCACATTACCCAATCTTTACACGATTGGCAGTTATTCAAAATTGCTCAATATATTCTTGTAGAAAATGCATAAAATTTCTTATTTACCCCCTTATGGCTTTACAGCTCGGCGTCGAGGACATCAGAGGCGAGAAAGAACTGGGGTCGCTGAACAGGATGCCTCTTTTGAAGGAAACGTGATTTAGGAAAGCCATGGAAACCGCAATCAGAATGGCTCGTCGGGAATTTGAACCCAGTGGTCCGAAATGCCAGCCCCGGTAGTTGCCAGCGTCTGAGTGTAAATGAGTAACATATCAGGATGAGGATTTTAATAATTGTTACATTAATTTTCCCCTACATCGCCCTTTTGGTGTGGGGCATCGTTAGTGGTTATTAAATTTGATGTTCTCGACGTTTTTGTGGAGGTTGAGATGAACAGTTTTGCAACTATGGTCAGTGGCCGTTGGAAATGCCTGACGATGACGAATGTGCATGAGAGTAACTTTTTTAGCCACGTCTTTCAGTTGTTGCAGAAATATTTTAAATTAAATACCGTCAAATTAATAAAGCAATTGTTAATAGACGAAGTTTAATTTAAAACATCTGTGCAATGACTATGGGACATTGCCAGTAACGAAGTTATTACTAGGAGGAGGGTTGAAATAGTGGGACCGAACGTGGTAGGTGAACGGTTAGCGTTCTGGCCTCGCATTCGGGAGGACGCGGGTTCGAATCCCCTTCCGGGCATCCAGATTTGGGTTTTCCATGGTTCCCCAAATCACTCCAGGCGAATGCCGGGATGCTTCCTTCAAAAACGCCATGGCCGAATACCTTCCCATTCCTTGTACCCAGTCCCATTCCGCCTCTAATGACAGCCGTCGAATAGGCGCAAAGCCGTAAGGGAAAAAAAATAAAAAATGAAATAGTGGTATGGAAACCTATAACTCATTGCTACCACAAATTTTCATTCCTTACTTCAGATCTCAAATTTTTCTTAAAAGCCAAAAATATGATGGATGGTGTTTTATTAGCTACGTAAGCATTCGGTTTCTCCACTGCAGATCGACACTTAGAACATTTTTAGTTTTACAAAAGATTTTGATATCTTGGTTAAAGATGTGTACCCCCCTGTACTTTTTGTTCCACCTTCACTGAAACTCCTGTGCATTTGCACATGCTGAAATATGAAATTCATAAAAAATACAAACTCTTTCTGCTGGACTACAATACAACAAACTTAATGTTAGAGGCTTACGTCTTGCTCAACAGTTCGCATTCTGCAAGGCGAATGCTGCAATTAAAAATTATCAAATGTTGGCTTCATGAATAGAGTGACTTAGCACACATTGCGGTGCCAGACAGATGGCATCATTTACGTCCGTCCATTAGTACGTATAGAGTTTAACGGCGTTCATGAAGTGGGAGCTTCGCCTCCATTCTTCGCAATTTTATGCAGACAAAATTAGTCCGTGCAGTCTCGTTTTATTCTCGTGCGGAGACGCCATTCAAGAGAAGCATTGTCTCCTCGAAACAAACAGGTTTCTTTATACTCTTCGCTGTTCCTGAGTTAGTGTTGCCGCTCTTAAAGGTTTCCTTATTCGTCATTATTTTTACACGTAACAGCGCACGATGAAAATAACAACAAAAAAAAGTATCTCCTGATAGCAGCAATGTCAACGTTGAATCTAGGCGTAGCTTCGTCGGTTCCTGGGTCCGAAGACGTTTTTTTATACACTTGAAATGAAAACGCTTGAGAGCTCAGGCATATGATGAAAATGTTTTAATGGTGTACTTACATTTCACATTCTCTTTCTCTATAGTTTTATCATCAATCGTTAGTAATGTAGCTGTAGCAGTGCTTTAGCAAAAACGAGCGCGGTGGGTGACCGGTTAACGGTCTGTCCTCGCATTCGGGAGGACACGGTTTCGAATCTCCGTCCGGGCATCCAGATTTGGGTTTCCCATGGTTTCCCCAAATCACTCCAGGCGAATTCCAGGATGCTTCCTTTCAAAAGGCCATGACCAAATTCCTTCCCGTTTCTTGCCCCCCGTGCTTTTCCGTCTCTAATGACCTCGACGTCGACGAGGCGTTAAGCCGAGAGCCAAAAAAAAAAAAAAAGAACTTTAGTGAAGTGCAATGATATCTTTTCCGCCTTTGCAGATTTAATTTTGAAGCAATTTCAAAGAAATATCGAAAATTTGTTCCCTTAGAGCTCTGCTGTTTGAGAAACCATTTCCCTAAAGTGGGGCGGATTCTCGTTTACAGATAAATCTTCAGTTTATACCACGCTACATCGAAAAAGCTTTCGACACTCCTCTCCCCCATCTTGTAATAAAATGGATGTTATCTAATGGTTCAGTGCATGATTATTTGTTTCACAAGACTCAAAGTCTTGTCGTGTAATACAATTGTGTGGGTATTCTCACTGTTTTAGTGCTATTTAGTAGATATAAGGTCACGAAAATACACTCCACGAGATGATGCTGCATTCTTTCCCCTCAATTTCTATGAAGCCACTGAACATTTGTCCAGAACAGTTATGCAGGTATTAATAATAAGAAACTTTGTGCCAGTAAATTCGTGAATGCCTGGTTTGTCGTTTCTAAGTGTGTATAACTTATGGCGAGCATTTCGGTCAACATAAACACAACCTTTTTCAAACGTTTCTAAAGTTCTAGTTCAGATTGAGATTCATCACGAAATAAGCAATTAATTACCTTTTTTACATGCGGTACTGAACAATGACACTCATTCAGTTACTTTAATAATTCAGCCAGATAATCCTTTTTCAGTAATTGATTTATACTTCAAATGTCAGATATGTTTGAATCTTTACTGTCATGGTATCAAGCTTGCACGGTAACGTGACGTGTAATTACGCGCTGAATTAACACATTGCGTTTTTGAGAAACTCTCTCGTGCTTACTCTACGAGAAAGTTTGTTTTTGTGTTGGCTTCGGTTGAAATAAGGCGGCTCATAAACAACACAAATCGCATAACGCAAAGCACTACTGAGAAGTATTCGAAAACCTGCTGTGTTCTTCAATTCAAAATTGTCTTTACCGTTTCCAAACTCATTTTTGACGCGACTAATACCGCGCTTTGTGTATGAAATGAACATGTGAGGAGCTATGAACTGTTTTCAGAAATTTTCTCAAAGACTGGCTACTTCGCGAGATAAGTAACTACACGAATCGACTGTTAGACCATCAGGTCGCTGGTTGCAGACTCGCCTGCATGTTCGACGCTTTCAGAAAGTAATGGAACAAAACAACTACTGAATTTTATACAAAGAAATACTTCAGTATGACTGAAATAACGAGAATTTTAAACAAACTCTTAGCAACTATTTTAAATATATGTGTTTACATAAGCCGGATGGAAGTGATTTGGAATGTGGTACGTTACCTACCCTTGCCCACTCAACACGTCTCTCTGCATGGTTCATCAAGAAAGCGGAATCTTTGATATTGTGTACTTGTGAAGGAAGTGCGATGCGAGTGTGTAGTGTGGAATGCGAGTGGCCGCTCGTGATGGATGGTCGTGCGTGGGAGTGTCTCGCCCCGACTCGTGATGGATGGAGGTGGCCCATCGACCCACCTGGTCGACCACCCATAACCATTGCCTCCTTCCTCAATAACGTCACTAAAAACAATTCACGAAATCTAGAATTCAATGCCGCAGGTAGAGGATTCTACGATAGTCGTAGCGCCGCAATTTAATGATGAATACGTAAAAGTATGTAACTGGACGAAACAAATCGAAAGTGAACAAAATTTTCTGATATTTCGCTTAGTTCTGGAGATATTCTGACTCAGAACTGAAATGGTCATGTTGGAATGCGGCGTGGATATATATAAATAAAATATCGCCAAGACCACACGGAATATATTATACAAAAGCCACACGGAAATACACACTGGACGTGCACAATGGGTGTATTATTGTTTTCCTCCTACCATTTGTTGTTAGTTGAAATGTGGCCCGGAACACAACGGAAGCCACAAGGAACTATATCTATAACTAAATTTTTGACAGTCGATATCTCAAGAACTAAACGAGATAAACAACAATTCGATTCTTAACTTTCGATTTGTTTCGTCGAGCTGCCCGCAGCTATCTGTAGCAAAATTCTTATAATTTTGACATTTTCGTCCGTATGATTCCGCAGGCTTTGCATAGACTCTGTTCATAGAAAAATGTGTTTTAATGTGTTCCGTACACAAATACCAGACAAACTAAAAAAAAGGGTAGGATGGTGGAATTTTTTCGGATACTCCATTTAGTGTGTTACCGTTAAACAGGTATTCCAAAATGCAATCAATGTTGCTGCGTGACGTTTTTATTTGGTTGTGCATTTTTAGATTTAGAACTAGTTAAAAATGTATAACCCTGATCTAATTTTCCAACAATATCTCTGTAAGTACTTAAAATGAGCCAGTTGAGTGTTGTTCCATACGCGCTTAGTCAGTGAGACTAGTACTTTTTCATTTCATAGCAACACGTAATGCATATTTTGCTGCGATTTATCTACTACCGACGCTGGCATTATGGACTACCAAAGCAGTCGCTTCAATGATGGCTGTTTGCCAGCTCGCAGAAGGCGACGGTCGAAGTCTAGTTTGCAACTCCCCAACTCCTTCACCAAATTGCTTCCTTCAGTTATAAAAGGCCGAATGGTTGTATCGCCTTCACCATTCGTTTATGCTGATTTTTTTAAAAAAATATTGGCAGACAGTGCAAACAACTGTGTAGGCTAGAATTAAAATTTGCTTTGACGGAGGAAAAATACTCGTAGTAGATAGAACGTGCATTGTTTTCTTTTGATCCCTAAGCAATATTTGAGTCATTGGCATGTTTATTGTTACAGATATGTTGAATTTGATAGCGGTTTGTAGCGGGACGAGCAGTTTTATGCCTCAAACAGGTATTTTAGAAATTAATCCTCGTTCCCTTCAATTATTAGCGGCTTTAATTACCCTTATGTAAAAAAAAACTACTGGAGAAAATCCTCAACGAAAGCGAAATAAAAACTGATACCTCAAACTCTTCGTTTACAACAGGAGCAAGCAATCAAGTGCCAACGAACACATTTTTATATGCTGCATCACGTATTTTTTGAAACTTTTTCCTCCTGTACTTCCGGTTACTATTAAAATCGAAATAATCGTAACTACTTGCAATTTTAAGTTCTGTATACAATAATATATATATTTTAAACATGAATCGGTGCACAGCGGTACATTATTTTCGACCAGCGCTGTACTGCGCTTTGATTTCGATTGGTACAACCGGTAACAGTTTCTTTAAAGTCGTTTTGCCTAAGCATGCAGGTTAATGATGGCACCATCAACAATTTACATTTTGAAATACACTTTTCACAAACAGAGAAATGCCATACAAATTAGCGAAAAGTCAACATGGTTTGCAGACACATCCCTCCTTCGGAGTAAACATCTTTAATCAACTCCAACATCAGAAGGAAGTCAAACTCCGGGAAGAAGCAAAGAAAAATCGGTTAAAGATTCTTATCCACTGTTCTTTTGTGCGAACCGATGGTGAGGATCGCTCACGTCATTGTTTACCTGTGCGTGTTGCCCGGAAGCGCTCACAGCATTATTGGTGTTGCAGTGGAACAATATCCTGCCTCATGCTGGCCGAACTTCGATACGTGCTCCATGTAAACAACGGGCGGCTCTCCCACCGAAATACATGCCGTGTTTTGTGTTCTGAACCAAAGGCGGGTAATAAACAGCGCGTGTCATTGGTTGCTTATGCACGTCGATAGTAGATCAAAATTTGATATTGTTTGAGATATGTTTTCAGTGTATCTACTACTTGCTGTACCTGTCACGATCTAAAAAGAGTCTTAATTCTGTAATTCCTTAAAATACGTAATTACAATAGGATATATTTCTAATAGAACAACTATGAATTAGGAATAAAATGTCATCTTATCTGGCTAAAGAACCTGAGATGATAAGAACGTAAATTTGATACCTGTTTGGGATACTTACATTTATTCAAAAAATGTTTGCACTGACTGCTGTTGATCGTAAATGTATCGATGAAGTGCATACTGCAAAAGTAGTAGTAAAATCATCAGCCAAACATACGAAACAATATGTAGATTATTAGCAATAGAAAAATGCCTGTTACTTTCTGGTGCAGGAGGAAAATCACAACACACGTCTGAATTGAAGTAACTTGCTTCCGGTCGTTTTGAAAGTCAGATAACACAGTTCAGCATAAAATTGACGTGATTGCCTCCAGTTAGTCTAATCATGAATGACATTGGAGTGCCATTCTGGTTGAAGGCATGGGTGATCAGTTACTAAACTTCACTATAGAAATGTAATTAAAAAATTGGATCGTTGCCGGTGAAAGGCGAAACGCCTTCGAAATAAAAAAAAAAATCGTTAACATTTGCATTGACTTTTTTCATTAAAGTACCTGGGTGACCGAAATTCGCTCGCCATCTTTCGATTTCTGTTCAATATGCAAGATTTTGAGTAAAGTTTGATTAAACGTTTTTTTTGAAGGCTTCCTAGGCATTTTTAAGAGCACAGTTCCTTGCAAACAGAAGCTTAACTAACACCAGTATCCTTACTGGTACTGAATCCTACGAGATAAGGTTTGAGCCGTTTCAGAGATACCAAATCCAAGAATAACATTTTTTTTTTTTCAATCGTGTTACAAACTTGAAAGCATTACGTTATCTGCATATGAAATTTCATCCAAATCGCTAGAGCCATTTCTGAGATCGTCTGGTTTACCATCTCATAAATAGCTTTTTTTAAATCTATTATTATGTTAAATAGAAATTTTAATACTAATCAGGGCTTAATTAATGGTGGAAGATTAGTGGTAACTCTCTTAGACGAGCACATCAGTGCTAAATTCATTCACTCCGATAAAACTATACAATTACCTCGCATTAATCTCGAATCACCAACCTTGCGTTTCCAAATTGTAAGAAAACAATTCCCAATGGAAGTAACATTCGCTACGAACATTAATAAAGCACAAAGTCAGACGCTTCAGAAGGCAGAATTGTATCTATCAGAACCTGTGTTTTTCCGTATTGATACACGTACGTGACTTTTTCATGAGTCTGTAGATTCATTAATATGTATTTTTGTGTCAAAAGACACATACGGTCAAAAAGTCAATGATGATCACATTATAACCGCTAATATTGTTTTCAAAGAAGTTTTGAAAAGCAAAGAAGATTGAAAAAATTACTTCTGACAAGGCCAATATTTTTTAAATATTTGCTTTTTAAATGATTTACTATTAAACATGTAGTATTTAATGATAACGAATTTTTACAGTAAAAGTGATTATTACTACTCTTTGAAATAAAATACCTTTCTTTAATAAATACTTGCATTTACTTAGTTCCTCATTATTATATTACAATTCGGTGATTGATCACGGTACTGTGCGAAATATTCGCATGGGTCGGTTAGTATACATGAATTCTTGGTTTAAATATATCAGAGTTCCTTGTAGTAACCAAAGAGAAATTACTATCAGTTGGCTTTCTGGTACCTGAAATGTCTACGAGATGGCGTAAGAGCCGTTTCCGAGATACCAAACACAAAAATTGATTTTTTTTTTTAAATTCGCGTTTTTGCAGGGAAGACACCTATTTAGAAAAGTTAAAAAACAAATTGTTAGTCGCTTCCGAGATACCAAATATATATTAGTGTGTCCCTTATTTTTCAATGTCATAGGTCCTATTTTTTTCCATTTTACCCTGAAACACTCGCAAATAAATGTTTACGCCATTCGGAGAAATATAACCCGTGCCGACTTGCACCAACTCATCTTTATATAAGTTACGCGAGAGTAGTGGCGCGCCCACGTTAATTGTTACTGTCATTACTGTTATTGAATAGGTATCACATATTGTTTTGTTCTAATAGATGGTTTTAGGATTACGAAGTGCTAGAAAGAACATATTTTCATTAGGAGAGGCAAACTACCAAACTGCGGGAGTTTTATCAGTTTTATTTTTTAATATCCGCAAAGGCAAATTGACTATAAGTGAAAGCCCTAATGTCGCTGTACACGAGTACATCATATTTTGGATAATATTATGCAGACAGTTGAAACAGAATGCAAACAAATTTCTGATTGTTTCTCAGTGAAGGGAACAGGATTTCAAACGTTGACTGAATAATTTTTATGGTCTTGCACACACTTACGCCCCCTAAAGGATGTAAACAAAGGAGGGTAAATTCTTCTTACAGCGCCAGAGAGACCAGGTTGCTTGATATGTGTGTTAAACTATCTGAAAAAGAAGGAAGGTTAAAACAGATGAAAGTAAATGAAAAAAAAACCCTTAAATACAGTATACACAGACGGAAAAAAAAATCCCAACACCAAGAAAAAATTATTGTAGAGTAATGAAATTTGGACAATGCATTTGTCAAGTTAACATGTTTAATTGATTAAATTTTCAAGATCACAGGTTAATTTAAGCTCAAGAAAATGCATTTCAAATGTGAAATACTGTTAAATTAATAGCCGGTGTAACCTCCAGAATTTTGAATGCAAGCCTGCAAACGTGAATGCATTGTGTCATACAGGTTTCGAATGTCACTTTGTGGTATGGAGTTCCATGCTTGTTGTACTTGTGCTGTCAATACTGGGACGGTCAGTGCTGGCTGTGGATGATGCTGGAGTTGTCGTCCAATGATATCCCATACGTGTTCAATTGGAGACAGATCTGGTGATCTCGCAGGCCAAGGTAACATGTCGACACTCTGTAGAGCACGTTGCGAGACAACAGCGGTATGAGGGCGAGCGTTATCCTGTTGAAAAACTCCCCCTTGAATGCTGTTCATGAATGGCAGCACTACAGGTTGAATTACCAGAATGACGTACAAATTTGCAGTCAGTGTGTTTGGTATAACCACAAAAGTGCTCCTGCTGTCATAGGAAATTGCTCCCCAGACCATGACTCCAGGTGTAGGTCCAGTGTGTCTAGGCCGCAGACAGTTTGGTTGCAGGCGTTCCCCTGGCCTCCTTCTGACCAACACTCGGCCATCACTGGCACCAAGGCAGAACCTGCTTTCATCAGAAAACACAACAGATCTCCACTCCGTCCTCCAATGAGCTCTGGCTTGACACCACTGGAGTCGCAAACGGCGATGGCTTGTAGTCAGTGGAATGCACGCTACAGGGCGCCTGGCTCGGAGCTGTCCTTGAAGTAACCGATTTCTAACAGTTCGTTGTGTCACTGTGGTACCAACTGCAGCTCGAATTTCTGCCGCAGACGCATTACGATGCGCCACAGCTGTACGCCGAATACGGCGGTCTTCCCTCTCAGTAGTGCCACGTGGCCTCCCGGAACCCGGTCTTCTTGAGGCAGTACCATCCCTTGACCACTGCACCCAACAATCATGCACAGTGGATACATTCCGGCCAAGTCTTTCTGCAATATCGCGAAAAGAAAATCCACCTTCTCGTAGCCCTATTACACGACCTCGTTCAAACTCGGTGAGCTGTTGATAATGGCTTCTTCGTCTTCTTAAAGGCATTCTTGGCTAACATCAACTCACTATGTCAAATCTCAGCGGTAAATAACGTTCACAAACTTTACAGTGCGTATTTAAAGCAAACCTGATTTGCAAGCTCTGAGTAGCGCTACTAGCGCCACACTTATGCGCGAAGCGTGAAATTTGAATCGATGTCATCTTTCAGATGTATAAACACGCCTACCAAATTTCGTTTATCTAACACAAGTCTTTCTTGGTGTTGGGATTTTTTTTTCCGTCTGTGTATGTGGTCCAGGGGGCAGTCAAGCTCTTCAGCGTCCTAGGAGTTGTTCCTGCTATCTGAAGAAATCTTCTCGTTCTGGAGAACATCAGGGAAAGCATTTTAAAAACCCACTCGAAATAATTTAATCAGGAACTGCTGCAAAGCGCAGAAGAAAAAAATATAATTACTCCTAAAATAATAGCTGCCTTGGATAGAAGCCTGTTAAGTGTAAGAGATTTAGTTTACGTTCTTCAAGTTATCGTGGAGGCACTTGGATTTAGTATTGACGATTTTTATTTAAACAAGTCTTCCATTCGACAAATGAGGACACAATCGACGAAGGAATGAGCAGAAGCAATAATGACGTGTTCCAAGTCGTGACCATTCAGTGAGATGGTAAGTTGTTGCCTGGTCCGGGCGTAAGAAGTTCCAAAGAAGAGGGACTGCCAATCTATCTCATAATTACATTTCGTTATAGGGAACTACTTCTTGTGATAAACACCATGGTGAAGTTGTTATGAATGTTCTGGAGAAGTGATAAAGTGCAGATAATGAGCTTCGATACAATTGCATCTAACATAGGTCGTAGCAGTGGTGCCTGGCCACTTCTGGAGCAAATGTTCGAAAGAAAGTTGATACTTTTACATTACGGCATCAAATTCATATAAGTATGTGAAAAAATATTTCAATGACACACGAATTGAGTAGTTGTTACATTTCTATTTGACTGAATTAAAACAAAAATACTGCGTGAGAGACGACTACAGAGGACTAATTCACCTATGAATTATTTTTTTGGGTGGAGATAGTAGCAAAGAAGTTAAAATTAGGCATCCTCGTACAGTGCATTAAGCGTGATGCTTGGCAAGAGCCTTTTATTCACTCAAGATAAGTGTCCTAAGTTTTCAACCTAAATTGAGAAAAGAACGCAAAATGGTACGTAATTTAGAAATGGCGAGTAGAGAGTACATTTTTTGATGGCAGAAATAGCCGGCTCTATTTTGTGTGGTCTGTAAAATTAGCTGTCTTGTATGTACATTGTACATTATTTTGTATCTTTTTCAACTTGAATAATGCTTACCCACATTTTGTTTTAGGAAAAACCACTGTGAATTTGTATCCGCGAAGAGCAAACATATGCTTTCTCGTTTGAAAATTTAAATCAGTGTTCTTCAGAAAGAAACTGCGATTTTTGCTCAGGATAAAAGAAAGGTCTAAAAAGAAAAGACGCCTCATAATTTTAATACTTTTATCTTTCTAAAAAAATGAAATATTTTTGTTGTTGTCTGGATTACATTGTTAACACAGAATTATACAAAATTTAATGATTTAGTCGCGTATCAAGCGATAGTCGAAATAAGCATTTTTTTTGTAAACTTTCGGGTCAACTCGGCACGGGTTAACGTCATCGTAGGAAGATAAAATTTCTTATGCAAGTAAGCTACAGCTCTTATAAGGGACACCCTAACATATATATATATAGATATTACTATTAAAATTACTATTTTGTATTAGGTACTTACTGAAGCCGTTTCTCTCGCTGTTGCTTGTTAAAACTGCGAGAGAAACGGCTTACAGTAAGTACCTAATATAATATAGTAATTTTCGTTTGATAACCTTACAGTTTTATCCACATGTAAGAGAGTTAGTTACGTGTAACTCTAATATCCATTTGTTTGACTTTCACAGAAACACCGAGGATTATATGAATACCCACTAGTCCTACATATGAAGGCATAAACATCCATTTTTTGCGGGGGGGGGGGGGGTTTACGGCCCATCGACATCAAAATCATTTGATACGAGAGAGGATTTGGAAGAAGGAATGGAAAGGAATTCGGTTAAGAATTTTCCAGGAACAATCCCGCTACACGCTTCGAAGTGATGTCGGGAAACCATGGAAAACCATAATGCGAATGGCCCGACCGAGATCGAACCAATGTCCTCCCGAATTCTAGATATTAGCAATGAAAATCATCCTCCAGAATTCGTGCATTTGTCGTCATTATTATAGAGTTTGGAATAATTTTAATTATCTTGTTATTGTTCTGTATGAAGGAAATGTAAGGTAGAAGAAGTCGTTTAAAGTTGGCACGGGCTAACCACCGGCACAGCTTCCCGGCTGCTTTTGTGAACTCGGGCAGTAAAACTAAAAACTCGTTAAGGAGCGGAATGCGTCTTGCAGACAGGACCGGTATAGACGATATCGATTTATCGGTGATGCTGTCGACCAGCGCTGCTCACCGGGAAGCCCGCGACAGCCATTTCTGTTCTCGTCTTACTTCAGGTCTTCGCTTAACGTTTGGCGGGATACATAAGAACAAGGCGAACGCTGATCGTAACCTTCACAACATGTGTTTAGGACACAGTGATCCTTAATCGCCAGAGGTAAAAAAAAAAAGGCTAAGGCGCTTATTTAATTCTGTGAAACATGAAACCGCTTAACACAACTTGTCCTCTTACCAAAGTATTCAATAACATTGATGGATGAAGTTTTACGTACCGTAAAGACGTTTAAGTTCTGTACGACTGCTACTGTATTCTGTTGGATTCATGTGCGTCTACCGTATTGTTCCCTAATACAGGGACTAAACAAGTCGTAATGGGCCAAAAGATATCTGACACAATTGGAAGTCTGCGTTCCCCTGTGATGGATTAATTACCTTCAGCAATGCTATAAGCTCTCACTCCATACACACAACTGATAGGTTAGAATTTCAACCCATGCTTTGGGTACATAGGTGGTACACAATTTGCTGCTCAGGAACTGTGCACCACAATCTATCCTACTCTGTACAAATGGTTTAGGATGTAACCAGAGTTGCCAATTTAGCATTTTTATGGCTAAATTTAGCATATTTTCAAGTGATTTAGCATGAAAAAATTCAATTTAGCATATAGCATATTTTTTAGCATTTTTTCCGGATACTGCATGATTTTCTGTTCTTTGTTAAAAATAAAACTGCGTTATCAGGAAAGTTTTAGTTTGCACTGCTTTTTGCTTTAACAGCATTGACCTGCCATCTAGTGTCGGAATGTCATACTTTTGTATATACTGTGTCGTTCACTGTCATTGGATAGAGGAATCCCGGTACTTCAGTGCCGGAAGTCTAAATATACATGCACATTGTATTTGTTCATTTTGTTTGTTACAACTAATTCATGTGTGGTGGTGATGCTGGATTAGTGACAAGAGTTCAATGGTCTTATAAGACATTAAACACGTATTGTTGATTATTGTTTTTGACTAGAAATATATTGAAGTTTTGTTTCAGATTCAAGATAAATTCACACACCTCAATATGTTTAATCACAGCAAGCTAATTAACAGTTTCTGCTCTTTTCATTGCATGATACATGAACAAGTTAGGTCTTCCTGGTAGGGTTGAATTCTGGTAGAGCTTTTTTTTTTTTTTTGGTGTTAGTAAACGGTGAAGTTCCCTCAAGATAGGTTTTCTTTGGTAAAAATGTTTGGGACTATAGAATTACTATAGTAAATTATTCTGGTAGTGTCGTTATTTTGTAAGGTTCACGATTTTATTGATATGTTCATGGTAGGCTTGTGATTGGTAGAGTTTAAAACTGGTACACGTATTTATAGCAAATGTTATGTTTGGCAGAGGTTCCCTTGTCAGAGATGTGTATGGTAGAGTTTTTATGTGCTAGAGTTCATAATTGGTAGGGATGTTGATAGATGGTAATGACATTTAGTAGAATTATTTACTGGTGTGATTAGTTTTGGGTAGGGTTTCATTGTGCTAGAAGCAGTGATGAATAGTAGTGATGTTAATGGTAGACCTGCTCATGACAGGGTTTATTTTGGGCAGGAATTTTCTGATGGGCATGTTAATGTACCCTTTAATTGAGTTGGAATTTTTTTCAGCATTTTTTTGAAAATTTTAGCATTTTTTTGGCATTTTCTCATCATAGATTTAGCATAAAAATTTATTTAGAGTTGGCAACCCTGGATGTAACCGCCACCGGGGTTCGAAGCAACTAAAATTGGCTCGAGACACATGCAGGTATTGTGCTGCATTCACCAAGGCCACGGGGTTGGCTAATTTAATGCTTAATAGGTATAAAAACAGAAATCTCACACAGCACGCCACTTACAACGATTTTAATTTGGTCAACAAAAGCGCAGATTGTTTGATAAACAAACTCTATTTTCTTAAATTAATACATTATGCTTATTTCGTTGTATATCACGTACAATGTTAGGATGATTTCGATGCAGTTCGAATCATTAATTCTCCCAGATACAGTAAAACGGTTTAAAATAGCATGGTGTAGCTGTCATATTAATCCAGTGTTGCGTTGGTTGCTTGGTGTCTACATAATGTCGTTCTTCAGAAAAAATATGGATAGTTTCAAAACTGTTCTAATCAGGGATATGCATAAAAGCAGATATAAAGTGTACAACGCATTGCGTGTTTGAATCACACGAAGTTGCAGATATTCCTGCCACCTCTCTAGTCTTACAAAAATACGGTTAAAAATTTCAGTAGTATAGTCCTTTAAATACTAATGTAAGAGATGAACCAAAAACTACCGAACGAAGTAGAAGGTGTAGTGGTTGTCATCCTAGTGGAAGGAAATTTACTTCTGGCTATTTTTGCTTGCCATTGTTTCGAATTATTTGTTACGTTTCGTGAGGTAGGTTATTCGAAGGTAAATTTGCCATAGTTCAACATCGTTGCTAAAAAGAAGGGTCTATAATACTGTTACACTAGAAGTGTTTTCGCGAAACAATCTAAAAGTAAGATCAGAATGACATTGGCTGAATCGAGATTTAAAGCCGAGGTCTGTAGAATGCTAGGTCGAATCTTACATCCTCCTCCGACACTTTGGTATTAAATTTTCATTAAAATTCGTCGCAATTATCAAGTACTTTACGCCATTGCTATTTAGTTCATTCCAGTTACATACAGCTGTCAGGCGGAGACAGCATGGTGTTTGATTTCGCTCCCCTTGCTTCCCTCTTCCCTCCCTCCCACTATATATTGTGTGTGTGTGTGTGTGTGAGAGAGAGAGAGAGAGAGAGGGGGGGGGGGAGGGAGAGAGAGAGGTAAGTTCGCAGTAAATAGAAAACTGTCTGGCTAGTTCCATCAAGAACGTCTGGAGATCATGGTGCAACAGGAAGAACCGTTAGTAGCGCTTTTATCAAAAGGCAAGTAGAAGAATTGTTGAATCTAATGAAGATAGTATCTAGGGTACACTGGTCAGGCCATGAGTGGAAGCGCGGCGTGTCCGGAGAAGTGGTGAGTGCGTTCCATTGCTGCGTGCTGATAGGCCGTCCGGCAGCTGTCAGTGTGAATCAGCGATGTTCGTGTGACGTCACAGCAAGTGTCGGCGGTGGCGCTCAGTATCGCTGGGAGAGCTCGTAGCAGCAGGTGTCTATTCGCGTCCTAACGCAGTGGTCAGTGTAAAGTTTGCCGTTGGTTGTCTTTGCTTCAGATCGGAATTTAAATGCAGTGACAGGCGAAAATGATACCTGTACTATCTAGATTTCACAGTCTGTCGGACTTAAATTTTGTTGTTGTTTTCTTGAGGGCCATCCAGTGAGCAAGGTGGTATTTGTTGTAAACGTTAGATTGTGCTAGTGATGTGTTGAGCAGGCTGCACATGAAACACTGCCTCGTGTTCTTCCGCCGAAATGGAGTGCTGCAAGATCCTGTTCGGAAAGCGCCACAGCTACCACTACCTGGCCTGCAAGCTCCCCGGCTCGTTCGACGTGAAAGAGATCAGAGGTAAAGTAGAGCTGCAGGTGGGCTGAGCTGTGGATGGAGCGATGGCGGTCATTTTGTAATTTCCGGGAAACATTTACGTAGCGTACAAAGAGCAAGGCCGTGGCCGACCCTTCCGGTGCGGTCAGCATTTGCAGCCACTCACTGCGCTGCGGGGGACCTGAAGCAAGGTGGGAATCACTGTGATTTACGTTTCGGGCTGCTTCCTACGATCATTTTGATAAATTTCTTAAATGAACTGTATTTGTTAACCACTTATTCATTTGTCGATATTAAAAATTGTAGCGGTAGTTGTAATACTTCCATTTGATCACTCGTTTCATAGCTGTAATAATGGTACTTAACGTCACGCATGTTGATTTAGTTTATTCCCCTGGGGGCGTACGAAAATAGGTGTCAGATGAAGGGCGACAGTTTAACGTGGAATCCGAACCTCGGCATCTATCGCAACTGACATCAGATACACAACACAAGCTTTGCCGGAGGTAGAGATCAGGTTCAGGGCTAGTCAGTACGGAAACCGAATCGCGGACTTTCGCTGTTCATGCCAGGCGCTCTACTACTCATCTATAGAGTTATAACAAGCCAAAAGTCGTCTTCTAGAATTTTTCATAGTATTTGTTTTTGTTAAGTATCGCAGGTTTCTCTCAGAAGAATTATTAAGTAAATTAGAGGAAATACTTCAGAATTCTGTCACTAGAATGATCCACAAGGTTTTTGAAATTATTCTTAAAATAATGTAATTTTTTTTAAAGATCCATTTCTGTATCGGCTTGAGATAGAAATGTAATTAAAACTTATTCTTGTAAATACAATTCGCCAAAATTGATTCTGTTTTCAGTGCAGATTTATGTCTGAATACAGATTCTCATTACTGTGTTTTGAAATTCTGTTTCCTTGGTGCGTCAATACATAGGAAATTATATATATATATCAATGTTACACAAATGCATTTCCCACACTCAGCTGTGTTTTCTGTTACTATTTGGATGTTACATAATGCCAGCAATTTTGTATGCATAAAGTCTTAAATTAACGTCTGAGTTAGGTAAAGATTTCTTGGTCTTGCAGCTGTACCTTGGCTAGTTAAACATAGGACGTTAGTGTGGTCACGCGCTACGGCTATGTTTGCTTTTAACGGACACAGGATGTGATCGGTAATCGCTAACTAGAGCCAGCAGCAAAGGCAAGTCTTGTGTCCGTGGGGCACCTGCAGTGCTTTGAAGCCAGAGATATTAAATATTTTGTGTAGAACTCCCTCTTCGTAGTCATCCACGTATCATGCTTCACCGAAGCAAGTTTGTTCCCACTTTGTATTGTTATGTATTGTTATTATTGAGATTTCAAACAATATTGTGTCACTTAGGAGAAAAATTTTTCTGCTGTGTATCGCTTGTATTATTGGTAGTTACTTAATCAGCGCTGGATGACATCTCATTTCTTTACTGATGATTTTTGAGTGAAGAAATAAAAATGCAAATGAATCAGATGTTTGAAAGAAATTAGTAGTGAATAAGTTTCTGCAGTAACGAAAACTGGTCTCATTCAGTACGATTCGCAGTACGGAAGTAACTGTTGCAAGATATGAGATTGCTGTTCCAAAGTAAAGTGTATTAAAGCTTTCCTAGACGTGATTAGAAGTCAGAACTGATTAAATTATGACACAAAATGTTAATAAATGCATGTAGAGAGCTCATTGAAACGAATGTATGTTTGGAGACAGTATCATTATCGTATTTAGTTCTGTGTGATTTCTATAAAGTTATTTTGAAGATATGAAAGTAAAGCGCTTAGACACAGAGATTAGGGAACGTTCATAAATCACGTAGCTCCATTTTGGCCGCCTGTCAACCCCCCCTCCTCTCACCCCCCACGTAGCCCTACGTGGCTTTTGCCTCTACCCACTCCCACTCCCCCTTCCCCATGTAGCACGTAGCTTTTTCTCCTTATGATTCCATAAGACATTTTGTTCCGTTTTCTCCTGTCAGATATTGTAAATTACATACGGAGATAATTAAATGAAGGAAATAAATATTCACATGCTGTTGTGGTTTCTGTTCTTCATTTTAACTGTGAAAAATGTTATGAAAGGAAAGCTACGTGACCTGGCCCGAAAGGCCCCCCCCCTCCCTCCACGTAGCCTTCCAGCCAACCCTTCCCCCCCCCCCTCCCTGGACCGAGCCACGTAGTTTGTGCACGCTCCCTTACTCTCGACTGACAGTTTTTCTTCCTTTCAGTTTTTTTTTTTTTTTTCTTTTACATCCAAGTCCTTCGTAGTTCATGGAGAGAAGATATTGGCTTTCAGACTTCAGAATCTTAGCCATCACATTATCGATGAGCGGTCAACGCTTGGGCGTATTATTCGGGAGGACGCGGGTTCGATTCTGTTTCCGGCCATACATATTTAAATTATCTGTGGTTTCCCAGAATTATTCCGCGCGACGTCCTGCATGATTACTTCAAAAAGACACGACCGTCTTCCTTGGCGTTGCTTGGTCCCAATCCCGCTCTAATGACCTCAAAAATAGAAATCAGCCACTCAGAAGCGAACAGCTTGCGTCCGATAGTTTGGTGTTAGGAGATATTAGTTGAGGTTGTTGGGAATTTCATACTTTTTGATGGCTTTCTGAAACCGCTTAGGCGCACAGCGCGCCAAGGACTTCTTGTCGACGAGCTTTAAATTACTAGGAAGAAACGGAGTTTTTCACGGAGTTGTTTATAAATAAATTCTCTGGCTTCCAGCCGCGTAAAAATGTCACACTTGTGGGACTTTTCGAAGACGTCAACTCAGCCCCCATGGTTGATAACGAGGCTGAGATAGAAGCCTTCGAAACGTCTCACAAGTGTGACATTTTTACGCGGATGCCCGAGAATTGTTTATTTAATGTACATCTTTTTTATAGACTTGAATTTGCTTCGGTCTGTGTTTTTTCGTCCTCCTCAGTCTTATAGGAAGTTACTGTTGGTTATCAGAAAGCTTTTGTCTCTTATTATGGTACTCACTGACATAGTAAATTAAGACGTTTTTATATGCATAGAATTTTGCTATCACTATTTAACTTTATTCCTTAGACATGTGTTCGCAATAGAACTGCACGAGTTTTATTTCCTTATTTGTGTGTTACACGACTTAATCTATTCGAAGATGGTCGCAAAGCGTGTTTGCGCTTACTGATTCACTCCCCAATATTCTGGGTGCGAGATGTGTTGTGTTGATTGCGCGCCTTGAGGATTTGGACGTTATGTAATTCAACTGCTTCTAAGAATCTGTTAAACAGAAGTTGTAGTTTAGCTTTTATTAAATTCAAAATTCATTCCTCCTAGTTTGCGTCATCAAAAATCTGAAATCCAACGGAAATGTTAATAAAGACGTAATGTATGACACATATTAAGGAAATGAAACAAAGGAACGAATGAAACAGTCCACTGAAATGGTAAAACGCTTTTTCGGATCCGTCAGAAGCGGGTAATTCCAACAGAAAAGTCGCAGGGTTCGTGGATGATCTATTTCAGCAGTTATTCATATCGCATGTGACTGATTCATATATCTATCAGATTATACCGATACAACCAAACATTTAGAATCTTCTTTTTTTTTCACATGGATATCTGCTAATGTACATTTGCAATAACTTTTTTAATCGTTCAATACTTTATGAATAAACACGGAACCCATATGAAATTACTTGATTGTCCGTCATTTACACCGTAATAACTTCTGAACCGTAGAAATTTGTGTTTACGCACTACTTTAATTCTTACCAGCCTTAACACGTTTATAAGGGAGAGTCCAAAAATCACGTAACTCCATTTTGGCCTCCTGTGAACCCTCCCTCCCCCACACGTAGCCCACGTAGCTTTTTTCCCCTACTGATTCCAGAAGATATTTGTACTCTCTCATGTCAGATTGTCGTAAATTACATACGGAGACAGTTATTTTAACTGTGACAAATATTATGAATGAAAAGCTACGCTTGGCTTGGGAAAACCCCTCCCTCCACTCCACGTAGCTCAGCGTAGCTTTCCAGACAACCCCCTTCCCCCCCCAGACGGAGCCACGTAGTTATTGGACGCTCCCTAACAGAGTAATGGCTTTGCAAATGGAAGTACGGCGGTTCGAATTCTCGTGTGGTAATCCAGATTTGTGTTTTACATGTTTTCCCCAAATCACTCCAGGTGAATGCCGGGATAGTTCTTTTAAAAGACCATGGTCGAATTTCTTGCCGTTCATTGCCCCCAGTCATATCCGCCTCTAATGATCTCGACTTCTACGAGATAGAAAGCGAAAAACAAAAAAGAAACAAAAAAAACAACACATTTTTTAAATGATAGAATTCAAAATAATTACAGAGCGTAAAGTGTTGGTCTCAAGAATATATATCGCGCTGTTACTCGCGACTTCATACGAGTGGGCTTAGAATTTTATTCCTAAAATTGAATGTAGAAAGATGTAAGTTGCGTAAAAGGTTTCCCAAAAAAACGGAGTCGGGATAACTTGATGTAGAGGCCATCACTATACCACTCTACCATCAAATATGTCTCATGAAGAGAATCAATTTGCAACATGTTTAAAAATACCCAAAAACTAACGTGAAAAAGGAAAGGGGGAGTTAACAGAGGGCATCTTGTCTTACAGCTTGCTCTTGTCTTCTTTCTTCAGCATGAGAAACAGATTCATGGTTTCTAGCTGTTCGTGCTCTGCTAGACAAAATATATTGATGCCAGAACTTTTAGGGAGACACAAAATAATAGTTTGGTGCAGTGAAAACCAACATCTATACTATATAATATGTCTTGTCTGAAAACGAAATTCATACACTAGCAGACTACCAGAGAAACGCAGCCTGTTCGACCGATATAACATTACAGATTTGCACACGTTATACGTCTGTTTGGCACCATTCAGTTTTCAAAGTTTAATGACGCAAAATATTACCCTCAAAAAAAGTATCCTATCCTTCCTAATGATACAAAGTATTTCTTTGTCCAATTTAATCAATATATGTATATCTGTTTAGTCATCAAAACGTAACAAACTGACAGTTTTAGTTACTTTAGCATTTATAATTTTATTGGTGTATATCATACACAAAATGACTGCGAGCGAAACAGCCTGAGCGACCGTGGCGAACGTGATGTACCGAAGGCATTAGTATCTTGTTATGGGCTTTCCAAGTAGCGTACATGTAAGCACTTGTACTTTGCCGCGTGTGTGTTGTTATGTAGACCAACAGCGCCCTGTCCCTATTGTGTGGCTAGTCCCTATTTCCGGCGGGCAGGTGTTTTTTGTCGGTCCAGCCAGCGGCATATGAAATGTGGGGCTGCATGGTAATCTACTGTTGGCGCGTCATCCGTCTTGACAACAACACTCAACACAAATTTTTGAATCTCATTGTTATTTCTCACATTCATTTTTAATTTTCGAATGTAAGATATATAGAAAGCAAAAATGCAAATTTTCGATTTTCAGAATCCAACCGTAGTTGACATTACGCGTCTGCCCATCTGTGTCAGATTTGTGTGAGCGGGGAAACAGGTATGTTAATAATCGGAATTACAATTAATTTCACACCAGCAACGACACGTAAACACACGCATCACGAGGTCGTTTTGTTTCAGTTGTCTTGTTTTATGCCCACATTCGGTGAAGCTTGGCACTAGTCCATGAAATGTTATTGAACGCGTATACATTTCAAAGACCTCTAGCGGTTTGAGAGTGGAAATTTGAAGTCTTCATATGTTTATACCGAAATGCACTGCAACGTTTAGTTGCCATACCTCAGAACTCAGCTGTTCCAAATATTATGCGTTATTCCCGTAATATATGCTGTCACGTTTCCATATAGCGGACATATTGATCCTGAGAAGTGCATTTAAGAACGACGTTTAAAACGCATTATATCGCGCAAAAACATCTGTTTCGTCCATTCCTAATATGTTTATCTTGCCACTTTCCCAGTATCAGTGCCAGTTTAAACAGCTGCTCATTAACTTATAAATAACTGGTTAATATTTAGTGTCAGCTGGTATTTTAGTTACTCTAATATTTCCGTGATTATACCGGATGTATCGCACAATCCTTGTCATTATCCCCAGTGCACCAGCTTATCCAATATAAACAAAATCAAATATTCGTGATGTAGTCGTCTTTGTCAATCTGTGTGATAGCTTTATTAAAGTCTGATACTGGATTAGAGAAGTAATCAAATTGTTATTTACGTGATACTTTTCGACACGCTAAAAAAAACCACACAAATGATTTTTAACTTTTCAAATACGGATACGAGGAAGAAAGTGCAGCACACTAGTCAGTATGGGCGGGGGAAGGACGCATTTTTATTATGAGAATAGCTTTTTCAGCAATTTCTTTCACGAGGATTGTTAATCTAAGGATCGCTGTGTTAGACAAAAGATTTTGATAAGGGATGATTGCTTCAAGATTCGACAGCATTACGTGCAAATGAGCAATAAGCTCAGTTTTCAGTTTTTACTGTCTGGGTAGAAAGTATGAAATAGTAACGGATTGTGAGCTGTGGATACCGCATCCTCACCAATATTTTTTTTAAAAATTATTTTCTTTAATTAATTGTATATGTTTATAAATAATTGTACTGCTGTATGTAAATTAATTTGTTGTATCGTAGGATTCCGCAGTCTGCAGGGCGTGTAGTCTTTGGGGGATAGAACTAGTTAGTATGGATAAATAATATTTGGTTGCTGCGATTGTAAGCAGCCGAGAGAGTCGAGTGGGAATTGTAACGGTCTGAGGCAGCGTAGTATGGAGATATGAAAAACATTGTAATGTGTGCCTCTAATCAACTCAAGCAGTGAAATATTGGTTTTGCTAATTTCGTAACATCGAGATAAAACATGTCTGCTTTTACTCCTGGTATCCTAGGCTGTACAGTGTTCGAAACTTCATAAAAAAATCCATCCAGTTGTTTTTGCCTGTATCGCAATCATCGAAACAACGTGAAAAGAGAAAAATTGGAAGGACTAATTCCTTTAACTTATTACAAGTACTCTAAAGCATTTTTTCAATATTATCTCCAGTAAACCCCTTTGCTTTTTTGCTGTTAGGATTTACCACCAGGATGGCATTAGACTTTAAGGATTGGATCTGTTCCTGTTCTAATGTGACAGACTAATGAAAACTGAAAAGATTTGTTTGAGAAAATCGGAAGGTGCAGCAGTTTCCATTGGTAGTTGCGGGCAGCGGTGAGCATAAGGCGGGTGGTTAACAAATCGACGGCAATTAACGCTCCCGCCGTCAAACAGTCCGGCCTTCGGGGACCCGTTCACGACCCGCTTTTCAACTGCGAAAGTCGGTCTGCTTCCACAGGTTGCTTCACAACATATTTACACTCTGTTTTCCAAACAATTATTCCATAATTGTGACTTTAGTCCAGTTCTACATTCCGCGGGGTCGTTAGGGTGATTTAACCGAAGTGAGGATAGTGACTTTAGCCACCTGTCTGTGAAACGTGGAAACTTCGAACAAATCTGAACTGTGTGATTCTTCTTCTATAAAGCAAAATGCTGAAGATGAAAGTGAAAAAATATATAAAAATAAAAAATAATGCAGCAGTCACATAAGCCAGGTACAATCCTCAATCATGATGGACGGTGGAGAGGGGTAGGAATTGATGTTTGCACTCGTCACACCGCTTGCAAGGATACGGGAGCAATCCCCGGAGTGTTCCATGGTTTACCGAAATCACTCCAGGCGAACGCCGTGATTGTTCTGTTAAGAAGTTCCTGACCGATTTCGTTCTTTGCCGCAAAATTACCCAGGCTCTAATAACTTCATCGTGGACGAAGCGCGAAGCCCTGATAAAAGTGAGGAAAGGGCTCTTAGTGCGGAATCTGCAACTGGTGGTACGTTGATACTCATTAGATACAGATAGTAAGGAAGTTAGTGTAAACGTGATGTGTAAACCATACCGTATAGAGACATCTTGATTCGTGCTCGTTTCAACAGCTCCCGTTGTGTATACTCTAGGTATCACTTATGTCTGCACGCATGCAACCCAGGTAATATTCATTCTAATTGTGTGTCAAATTTGGCAGTTCCTACTTTTGTTTTTGTTCCAGAGCATACGAAACTAAAATTGGCACTCTCAGGATGGTTGCTTACATTTGCAGTATCTAATGATCCTTAACTACAGTAGATATTCTTACAGTAAAGTGACAAATCTTTGGTTCACTGTACATCCCAGCAGTTAGCAAGATCGTTGGTATTCCTAAAGTGTCATATTTATCGATTGGTTCTTAAGCTTTGATTGTTATTATGTTAGATATCTATACGGATATTAAAAGTGACGTTTATGTTTAATGTATTTAATCTAATCATACGTCAGAGGAGATAAATGTCAACACATTAATAAGAACTAAGCCACATGAACAGTTGTATGTTCTTTTTTCCGTCATGCAGATGTGTATTAGTCTGCTGAATAAGTGATGATACGTACAAAGGTAATATATATTGTTTCCGTCACTGTAATAACATACGGCATCCACCCTTCGTTTCTCCTTCACTTGGGCCATGTTTCCACTAGGCGGCTAGTCATGGGCAATCGGTCTCGCTCGATATCTATTTATTCAGTTTAGACATTAACCATACCCACTGACGCGACCGCGACTTGGAAGTCGTCGCGATTGTAAAATAATACGCGACTGCAGAAGATGCGCGCGACTCAAAATGTATGTAAAATTACTGCGGAGTACACACTGCGTGACTAGCCGCCTTAGCTTACGATGTCTGTAGACAAGTCTACGTTTAAAGCTGTATAAAATAAACGCCATTTATTGGTCACTGTGCCAACTGTACACTCGATGTATCTCCTTGCTCTACACAACCTGTAATTAAACACACTCTTTCTTGTTGTTAAAGTTCGCCCACTATACAGACGCGAAACTTTTATCAGTTATTTTGCATCACCGACTAGAACACAAGGCGTCGGTGTGTTCTTCGTTGATGAAATTGGCGCATTTCCTGGAATATTTAGTTCGTTCTTGCTCAGTTTTTTTCTAAAATAGAATGTTCTATCTCTAAATATAGATGCGACACTGCATTTTGTGTAATCTCTAACGTCAATGCGAGTAACAAAGGATGTATCAAAAAATTTATGTTTTCGTTTTGTTTTTCCTTACGTCATTTATTTATTCGACGTGCATTTTGAAAATTAGCTGGCTTGTATAGTACAGTCACGCACCCAGTCGTTATAAAATTAGCCGCTAACGACTTGCGGTCGCCCGCGACTAGCCGCTTAGTGGAAACACAGCCACTGTTACAAGTAGACATAGAAACCGCAATTACTCCACACACCGATAAACTCTCATTCCATTTTTATGTCTTTTATACTTCTCAAAGAATATATGTATTAATATCATCTTGTATTCATTTGGAACTTAGTGGTTAACATATTTTCATTTATAGCTTTCAGAGAAAGCACTCCATATATTTTGTTGATTGCACTGCATAACGCTAAACGTTTGTTGAATGAATTATAATATCTCTTATTTAAATATCTCTTTTCCGTTAACAAGCTCACATTTAGAGATGGTGATTTCGATGTGGGACAATACAGATCCTAGTGCCATTAAACTTGAGGTAATAAAAGGCAGTCAAATAATTTTGTCCTGCAACTTTTTTGAATCTTTTGCTTCTTCCACTCTCTAACGCAACATTCAGTGCTTTCAACTGTTCTCCCCACTCTCCTCATCCTTTCCCGTAAGTACTCATGTTGCGGTTCGATGGTGTTGGTCTACAGCAGATTGTGGAGGGTTTTGAAGTAAATTTTGTTTCAGTGGTAATGGGACGAATTGGCAGGGAGTTTTTCGAAGGCGCTGGAAGCTGGTGTTAAGTAATCCTGCTGTTCATTGTGGGACTGAATACTAAAAGCTTGCAGTCAAGTTCAAGTTACGGATTTTCAACACGACTTTCGTTTCAGTGGACCACATTTCTAACATCATTTCAGAACTTGCACTGATAAATGATTACTCGTCGCCGATTTCCTGCTTTTTTCCAACTGGGAAACTGAATCAGTTGCAAACTTTGAAATTTCGTGCGTTTGGTTGACGTTCTCACAAAAACTGAATATCATATTTAAAATTTATTAGTATTATATTCTAGTTGTAGTCCCATACAATTAAAGAGGATCGAAAATAATTTTTTATTTTCTACCTCGGTGTGTGGGGTATTGCTATGTAGAAATAGTTAAGTAGATGACCATGGTACTTTATTTGTTACTTCCTGAAAAATAAAGATTTCATTCGCAATCAAAATAGTTAATTTTAGATCTTGTCTGCTACCAGGTCTATTTCAAAAATGGTGTTTACAATATATACCACATCCTGTTTTAAAAAATCTAAAAATGCATCCGGTATAGTTTGAAGTCGCGAGCAACACAAGCAAAAGTTTTGATTAGAGAGGCTATTCAGTGAAAGCGCATTGCATCGTGATGTAAGTCGAGTCAAACAATAACTGACGGATGAGGCGGTGGCGTCATGGCTGCTGTTGGTCCGGAAGACGCTTATTTTGCTTACATTTGTTAACGTCGACGTGCAAGACTGCTGTTTCACTGCGGCGATTTGTTTGCAACTGAGACAGACAGAAAGAAATTGAACAAGTGTCTGCTCTGTTTGTTGGTTACCGCACTGTGGAAACACGACGTAGCCGGCTACAAATAGTTGGTCTATACATGTCTTCGACAAATTCGCTACAGTTTGCATATTTTTTCTGCGTTCCGAGCACACTGAGTTAAGATTTCAGAAACGTTATAATTATTTAGTAATTTTTCTAAGTGTTCATTAGTTGCAAAAATGGGGTTGTATTTTTCGACCCTCTGGCCATAAAATGCATTAGAATACTGTTGTTGCCAAAATCTGTGGATCAAATTTTGGGAGTATCTTCGTTAGAGAAACAATTATATTTTTATCTACAATTCCTCAAAAGAATTCAATCTAATTTATGGATGTTTCGACGGAACGTGGTGGGTGAGCGGTAACGCTCTGGCCTCGCATTCGGAACGATGCGTATTCGAATCCCCGTATCCGCATCCAGATTTGGGTTTTTATGGTTTCCTCAGATCATTCCAGGTGGATACAGGAATGACTCCTTCAAAAGACCATGACCGAATACCTTCCCCTTCCTTGCCCCCAGTCGTTTGTTGCTTCTAATGACCTCAACGGCAACGAAGCGTTAATTCTATTAGAAAGGGGGGGGGGGGAATGCTCGGAGATACATGTTATAGCGTGGTTTTCTTGCATTGAGTAAAAATGCAAGCTTTTAATTACAGTTTAGAAGACGGGACATAAAGTCTGTCTCCTCTCCCCTCATCGTTTTGACGTCATTTGTTATTTGTTATTATTGAAATTTTTGGCGACTCACAGTTTCGGCAGTGGTAACTCTTTTTTAACGAAGTAAAAATACTGCATGCTCTTTAATCCGATGGTGGGGGAGTAGTAACGACGGCTTATTTCCTACATATCGGTCGCTGAGACTCTGGCGCCGTTAATATTTTATTTATTGTGACTGCAGTCTGATCATCAAATCTCCGTAAGGAACATTCGTAAGGCAAAGAAATCTATCTACCGATGGCTGGTCATATTAAATAATCCGTCGGTTTACTATTGTAATGGTGCAGTGGATTACTTTTATTGCGTTTTAACTGATGCATTCACGATCATTCAGTGTTCCTGGTACCACTATGCACCGTACCCAGAGCTATATCGCGATTTGGGGATGAACGGGAGAGGGATACGATACTTTAAAAATTCTCATTTGATTTTCCCACCCCTGTCCGCGTCTTTGAAAATAAGTGATCTCGAGTTGAGATTTAATTCGGCAGACTTGAAACTAGAAGAACTTCTTGTTGAAAAGACCGGCAGATCGACCTATTTACAATTGCTGTTAATAAGCACAATGGTTCTAATAATTTCACGATATCTTAAGATGCATGGGTACAACATTTTACCAATTTTACGCAAAATGTGTTCAAATGGGGTAGAACTTTGACTGTACATTTCAGTGCTGTCTGGCATTGAAACAGTGTGCATTTAGCGTTTAAAAATCACTTTGGACGCTATCTAAAAGATCACTTACGACCTCCATAACCACTCATTTTGGTTATGGATTTTTCAGTTACAACGTAGGACGTTTCTGCAATTTTTCCCACTTTCAGGTAAGTATCTGCGCTTAGCGACGCAGATTTTTTTTAAAAAAAAGGTATGATCCCATGTTATACAGTCATTGCGCACAATGTTTTGGGAATTCATGCATGCTCTACAAAAGAGAAGGGGAAAAAGATATTTTTATATGATGGTGGAAGAAATATACTTAACTCCACGTGAAGTTAAAAGAAGGGACGTAATATAAAAAACGGTAAGTATTTTGAGTAACCAACGGCGTCATTTTTAAGTTAATTATTTTTAGAATGGTGACTTAATACAAGATAAATATTTAGTAAATACTCACGAATTATTTCTCCCCTGGAAAAAAAAACAAACAAACAAAGAAACCTCTACTGTCCCTAATTGTATTTCCACGGCAGCTGATGTTTTGCAATGTAGACAATAAAGCATTACTAAACAGAATACGAATTCATGGAAAGCGAAGAACAGGCAACTAAATTCCTAAGCAGTCAGGTGTTGTATGCTTGTTGGAGTGCGACAGTGAGTATAAAGAATGTTGGAGCGAGCGAGGGATCGGAGGCGTCAGCTCGAGCCAATCCCGGGTCGCGCGATCGATCGCTCGTCGCTAATTGGCCACTAATGTCTGCCCACGAGGGTGCCGTCGCACCACTCTGCGGGGTTGCAGGAACTCAGCACGGCACGGCACGTCGTAACGACTCTAAGCGCGACAGTGGCGAGGAAGTAGAGCTTAGCAGTAAAAGATACTTTGCGGACACATCAGTTCACGATCTTAAGACTTAACTTCTCCGCACACTGTTACACCGCTTTGATTCATAGTATACTGCCTTTTCGTTGTCTTATCCATTTTTGACGTGGACCTGGGTAGACATTGTGTGGAGGCTACGTAAAACCATATTTGGGAGTAACATCTGTGGACATTTTAGACGTGACTTGTCTCTCATTCTGAGACCTGTGGTGTTTGCTAAGGCTAATTTCTAGATGTACATGCAACATAGGGACGCAATCGTATTTAGTAAAATGCACATCGGTCATCTCTGTTGTTCATCCAGCCGTTTTAAAATTTACCATTACTGTTCATAACTATTGAGTCTTGATGAATGTTTAGATCCGAAAAGATACTGAAAGATATTAAATAACATAGCTATAAAATATGATACGGTTGAAACCCTACAAATGATGATGTAGTTTGTACAGGTCATATGCCGAGAAACATAATAATTCGTTTTTTTTTTTGTGTATGGTTTGTTTGGCCGGGATATTCTCGTGGCGGTTGTTTGGCCGCCTGGTGGCATAGTTTTAATTGCCCACATCTTCCGCCTCTCCCGCGAGCTCTATACTATTCGAGGAAATGAAATATCTCCATCTGTTTTTGGAATGTGTTACATATATTTTGTGTGATAAATGTATACTTTGTTTATGAATCGTCTACTTTGAGGCCGAGATTGGAGATTATGGTAAGCTGCCATAAAACTGTAATCAAGACGATCGATGTTCTGGTCCCGGGATTTGAACCAGTGTAGTGGTGCTTTAAGACGTACGGCCATACTGATGTATTTGAAGTATCGTTTAAATCTAATAGAAAATACCCTTTCTAGTTAACAGTATTTCCCATACAAAAAGGAAAATGAACATACTAACGTAATACAAACTTGAAAGCGGGCAATTGAGAGACGTTGTAACATCACAGTGCAAATGTTTATTCCTAATTCATCTAATGAGATCACATATGATTCTCAACGAAATTATTTTTATCACTAGGTTAATACCTTTGCTCAATTCCAGCCTATAACTCACATTCCTCTGATGAACAGTCACGCGTTCGTTGTGTACATTGTAGCGCCGGCCACACGCGTTTAATAGGCCTCATAGTCAGTGCTAGAAATTCGTTTATAAATCCGGGCGTATTTGTTACTTCCAACTTTCAGACTCAGGCGTAAAATGAAAATGTTCAGGCGTAATTATATTAAAATTATTAAAATACAGATTTTATAGCTTACAATCTACTGTAACACAGTTTAAAACTGTAAATAGGTCTAAATTTGCCAATATATTATATACCAAAATTGTGAAATAGGTTAATATAATTCTTGATTTTATTGTATTTATTGCAATAACTTTTGAATCTTCAGTAGGCATAGTAGCTGATGATTTACTAAGTGTTTTTGATCGTTTACTTTCTTGTTGATCCCTGGATTGCGGGAAGTCGGAGCAGATTTATTGGTAATAGCTGAAGAGCCTGATGTTCTTTCTTTTTCTGGCATTCCTCGTTTACCGGTGATTGTAATACTTTTGTCATTATTACAACTGGTATAAAGTCAGTAATTTTACGAAACATCTTCATTTCCTTTGCTAAACGATAAACACACAAATCAAATTGTCTTTTACTTCACGGTACTTCACCGAGCGTGGTGGTGTAACGGCTAGCGTTGTGGCCTCGCATTCTGGAGGACGGCGGTTCGAATCCCCGTTCGGGCATCCAGATTTGGTTTTCCATGGTTTCCCCAAATGACTCCAGGTGAATGCCGGGATGCTTCCTTCAAAAGCCATGGCCGAATTCCTTCCCATTCCTTGTCCCCCATCCTTTCCCGTCTCTAAAGACCTAGTTGTTATAGGAGACGTTAAGCAGTTAAAAAAATAAAAAACGGTACTTCACCTACACTGTTGCCACATCTTCTGAACTTCAGGAAAGTATTATTTGAAACTCTGAAACAAATCAACAATGCGAAAGGAATTATAATTGAAATAAGTTACTAGAATTAAACCTTGAACATGCAAAACTGAAAAACGAAGTACTGAAATATAATAAAAAAAAAAAAAAATCTTGATGCTTAGGCGTATTCTCTACGCCTTTGACGGAGATTGCAGGCGTAAAATGAAAAAATTCAGGCGTAATTACGCCTAACGCCCGGTCAATTTCGAGCACTGCTCATAGTGCTTTATGATTACGTGTTTCGGGTTTGAGGTTTCGATACTGAACGGTCTTACTATGCCGCACTATGATGCACTTAGGGTGATCAATGTTTGTGAAGCTGAGGATACATAAACGTTTTTTGAGTCGAAGGACTGCAGATGCTGTGCTCGTTCTACACTGTACCAAGGCCTTTCAACACATGGAACAGAGCATCTAGATCTATTCTGAACTATTTGCTGCACCATTGCTGAGAATTTCTTCAACTAAGATAAACGTGAATTTCAAATCTTTGGTATTAGTTTACCAAAATAATGGATATCCAGTGAATGGTTGCAAAAGCTTTTACAAAGATCTAAGATGAATGCAATCAGATTCTGAAATGTCACTTGGAATAAATTGTTGTGGAAACCTCTTTGACGATCTAATCCATAGATGACGCAACTTTAAATTGCAGATTTTAACATTTTTACTCCAGAGAAACGAGTTGGAGAAGTAATTCTGCGCCATGTGTGTACCCTTGTATTTAATTCGCTAGATAGTCTCTCTCATCTCTACTGTCTGCCATGGACGTATTTTATACATAACAGAGTCATCCTGGGTTAGATCTTCAACATCACACACTAATGCCAAGTGCTGGTTTTTATTTATATATGTTCCCAGAAGCTAGCTCCTCTATTCTTCCATAAGCTGTCTTCTATTGAACTTGGTATCACATTTGTCCTGTATAAGAAGCAACTTGATGGTTTGGGTTGTATAAATATTTATTCCTCCATGCGGAACAACATCCTTACTAATGTATGTTCTAATTCGTTGTTTAAAATCATAATTCATAAAATTGTCCTTTAAAAAGCGTTGGAGAGTCAGAGTTCCCGTTGAACTATTTGCTTACCTGAGAAGGATCAGTCATTCCCCATGTTTGTTTATAATTCAGCTGACGTCTCGTAGAATTCAACGGCATTTGTACTGCGCATTTCATGATCTTTTATTGAATACGAGAGTTAACCAACTGGGACGATATCGTATACCTTTTTGAAATCTACCTGTAGATTTAGTTAGCTTTCTGGTGAAGTCGTTTTCCATTGTTTTACACTGAACGAATTTTCCGGAATTGACCTTTCACATTCCGGATTTATATCCATTCTGCTGTTCTAATTTTTCGATCTTATTGTAAACAATTTTTTTTCTTGTTTAACCTACACAGTTTCCGTTTGATAGCTGTTAAGTACAAACCACATTAGCTTTTTTTTTTGCTATATTAAATAATTAACTGTTAAGAACGATTTTGCACTCTAACGAGTTAGTTTTACATTTCGAACAGTCTCTAAATGATTTTGTAACATATCGTAAAATTAGTTAAGGAACGTATTTAAACAGAACACAGGAATACTTTCAGGACCAGGCGTTACTTCTCTCTTGTGTGTATGCTTTATCACTATCTTAATGGCGAGCGCTACTCTGATCACTACTGTTATAAAATTAAATACAATAATTCACAAAATTTTTGAAACATTGTATTTTTTCATGTGTTATCTGTGTGAAATAGTAATCTTTCACTCTTTTGTATAGATAGAAGTGGGATCATATCATTTGCTGTATGACTATTGCTACGTTTTACTGGTTTCATTGGACGTAATTCAGAAAGAATACGTTCTCCAGCCGGTGATTGTAATTTATTTCATCCGCAAACTAGTTTTTCCACTCATAGTGAAATTAATCAGGCGATTTTATGGGAACTATCTATGATATTAACAGGCACGTTGATACCTCGTGTTTTTCTCGTGTGGGCTAGCCAAGTCGTTTGGAATTACATTATTCAGGTTGGCACGGTGCGTGGGCGCATTGGAGTTACCTGCGGTGTGCCGGGGATGGACAGGGATTTACTGGCGGTGCGGTCCGAGGCCGGTCCAATCAGCCAACCAGCGCCTTCCCACGCAATCCCGCTGCCCGTACGTGATCATAATTTCCAACTCCGACAGCACTCCATTCCCAACTCCACTTTTCGCTGCTCAGTTTCACTCGGCTTAATCAACTGCTGTTTACGTCTGACGTTTTCCGAGTCCCTTTACGCCCCACGGAAAGCAGAACCGGAATTTTTATTATTTGGTGTTTGATGCAGTGTTGTAACCTGATACTTGACACGATAGTTGGTTTCCATCGGAACGACGCCGATCCTTAGAATAAGTATTTCAATTGTTGAAACCAGAATACTCTCTCTAGAATATAGGTTCCCAACTAAGGGGGGGGGGGGGGGGGAGGGGGCGAAGGGAAAGGCGCGGGGTGCGAAGTAGCTTTTGAAGACTATATCCTAAGTCTACACCTTTGGGTACTATTTCTCCTTCACCGCCTCTTTGAGTTGACAAACTTTATTCTGACATCACATTCGTAATGAATTTCCTCTCAGATGTCATTGTTAATTCTGAGAAATAATAGTAAAATTGTGTTTGTGAGACGTGGGAACTTTTCTTTTGACAGAAAGAGGGCATGGAATGAAAAACGTAAGGAACGTATAGTCTAGAAGCTGAAGATGATGAAATGGTTAGAATTCAGTAACTGGTAATACAATTGTATATGTTTCAACAGCCATTCTTTCGAGCAACTCGTCGCGAGTCCCAAGATGTCGTCATGAATTCTTATGTATTCCGACCAAAAAATCGATTTGAATGGCTTGTTTTTTTTCCCCCTACACAAAAACAGCTGTGCTGTTAAGGCCCCACAACGTATCACAGCTGTGCTATAGTTGTTTGGCTGATCGTGGACATATATTCCTACTTTTTCGTATTTTGAACTGTGATTTCCACGTGTAACTTCTGTTTAACCTCCTTCTAACTTTTACTTTTTATTGAGTGCACTAAGAGTTAAAGAAACTAATTTTTGCTGTAGATTGTATTTTTCTTATTGAAGAGTGTGGTTACTTTAGCTGTATGTGGTACTTTTGGCCCGACATTGACATACGTTCACACGAGCCCGCAGGATGTCGTCTACTGATGTTACTAGCGCACAGTTGTAATGGCGGGAACCTGAAACTTATTGAGCTAAAAACTCAAAATTAGGGCACAGTAAGTATATTTTAATCGTTTTTCTAACTACTCACAGGAAATGGCTGCGTTTATATGTTCATTTATATTCTTACTCAATTTCGATACAATTCCTGTCTATCAGAATTTTTACAGTCTATTTTGAATCGATGTATTTGGTACAGTGACTACTTCTTTGGGTCGGTGGGATATTGTAGGTATGTGTTGTGTTGTCAGACACCGAGGTTAGATTGTGAAATCACAGCAGGCTAACTCGGGGATGGTTGCTGGACGTAATTCTTAGCCGTTTTCTTACTGTGCCAGCAGTCTCATAAAGTAAGCTAAGGAGACGCGTAACTACATTCAGCGCATGTTTAAATCGCGGTGCTTTATGCGTACCACTCATTCTATTTACAGTTTTAGGAGTTGTTTTCCTAGACATGTCTTAAGACAGTCTGTAGCATAACGAGTTGCATGGAAAAATTACAAAAGGCTTAAGGTTACTCTGGGGGAAATTCGTAGCCATGGAAACAACCGAATAACAAACAGAGAGCAAGCGAGTTTGGGTTTGAGTTGATGATAGACATTTACTGCGAGTAAAGGACCTTATATCTTCGGATGCTTCTTTAATAAATTGCAAGAAATCGTATGAAAGTTTGTTGTTATTTGAATAGAAGAAATTACGTTAATATGTTTGAAGATTAGTAAAGTTCTGAACGAATTAAAACGGGACTTGAATCCCTGGCGACCGAAAACATAATCTCTATAGAAATACGAAATCCGAAAAAAAAAAAAAAAAGAGAGAGAGAAATCCTCTTTAAAAACTTGGTCTTCCTTGATGACAAGCTAGAATGGGCGTTAACAATCCCTTACTCCTCCTCAGAAAAACCACTCAACCGTTAGAATAATCCATAACGCATGATGTAATCCGCTTGTAACTTTTCAATTTGCAAGTACTGTACATTCTCTGAATGTGGAAGTGCTTTTAATGTCAATCCGTTAGTCAGGAAACGTGCAGGGACTTGCTACATATGCTCACTAGCTTCTGATTCAGTGGGGATTGACAGACTAATACGGGAATATTTAGGGTATTACGGACGTATTTCGTAAAATAGAGTAAAAATTCCTTGGAGCATTTTCTCGGTACCTTGTGTAATGCGTACTCGGGTCTTGTCTTCAATTCTCATCTTTTAATTAAGGGTGGGCTGGCAGTTAACCTCGGCAGTAGGGGTGGGATCTCTGGCTTTAATCTTGGCAGATGTAAAACCCGCCGAGTTGCATTCCGTTCCGGGAGCTATGATGCAATTACTCGGGCGGCGCACCTCGCAATTACGTCACTGTCCCGCTCGTTAGACCCCTCCAGTAATTAGACAGTAATCCCACCCTGCAAATTGCGGCAACGGGCTTAGCGAAATTTTTATGAGCGGAGGGACAGATTGCCCCGTTTTCAGAGGTGCATACTTCTTTCTTATGCCCTGGCTCTTAGTTTCAGATCTACCCACTTGTAAACATGTTTTGAGTGGTACGCAGGGCAGGGCGCTCGTGCCGACACAAATACGGAATTTATTAACGCTACTTAGCAACTTCGCAGGCTTGATGTGGAAATCATAAATCAAAAAAGGTTTTTTTTTTTTTTTTTTTTTTTTTTTTTTTTTTTTTTTTTTTTTTTTTTTTTTTTTTTTTTTTTAACGAAGGGTGAGACGTGATCACCGTCGCAATAAATATATGTTGTGTGTGATAAAGAGATTCCGCTTGGATCAGCAGAATCAAAACTCGCGTGTACTTTTGCGAGAGTTCCCGCTAGGCTTCGTCAGCAGGCCACAATAACATGTTCTTCAAAGCACTCTGATGTCTCGCCTCTAAATTATGTTCCAACAAATGTAATGAATAAAACACATTATTTTAAAAAATAAATGGTTGCTCAAGGCGTTTTGTATTGTAGGAGGGTTCCTGTTTAAAATTTCTGTCTCGGCCTTAAAGCTTACATTCCCTTTCGCCAAGCTTTGCGTCATGTTATGTAAAGTACTGTAGGACGCTCCTTAGTTCAGATTCCGCATTTTGTAGGTCTCCTTTACCCCGCGGATTTGCCGAGTAACGCGTAGATTAGACGCCAGAGGCGGATTGCGCAGCCAGTGGGAAAGTGTCAATAGGTCACTATAGACACACGAAATTATTATTACCTGTCTTTCAGATTAATAATTTAATCAATGATCTAACGATACTAATGGTTGTTACGTGACTATCAATGAATGTTATTGAATTGAAAACCAGGTTCAGCTTTTGCTTCCTCCGTACTCATAGAGCTAACGGATTGTACTAAAGTGAAGAAACTTTTTTATTTCTCCACGGAGTTTGTTTTTCGGTGCATACGGTCATGAAAGAACATCTTTTGTAAAATGTAGTGATGTTGTGTAATAACTACGTTCTAATTACTTGGTTTAAGAACCTTGCAGAATAGCGTCGCCGTTGTTATTCGTTTGGAATAATAATGAGAACGGACTAAAACCCTAATACACTCTCCTGAAGTAAAGTAACAGACTTTGAATCCTTGGTGTACCTATGCACTAAAACTTCCAGTGCTCACTCGAATATCATTGCAAAGAGTAGTGTCGTACAGATTGTAGACGCAAGGATACGGGATTATTTGTTTTTAGCAGATATAGAATATTAGTTTACATTAATGGCCAGCGTTTTGGGCCATGTGGCGAGCAGTATGGCTTTGTCTGGTTCAAACTTATGGTTGTTGCCTTTATCTGTTGTCCCAGTAGTTCATTTTTGCACTTAAATAGCTACTGCGCGTCGGTTCTTATAACCTAGACATTTTCCATGTAGACGGGTATTAATTGGACATTTTATCTTCATCGAGATGATGAAGCAACGCATTCACCTGATGAATCACTAGTTTGGAATAAAGAGTTGATGCACATTAACTCACTCGATAATGTTCATTTGAGATTTCATGCTGGTTACGGAATGGATTCCCACATTTTTATTAGTATCGATGACATTTCACAGTCCATGAATATCAAGAGAAATCCTTCGCAAATTCTTTTATCAGCCGAAACGAACTATTTCAGAAATACTGTTCTTCGGTAAAAGTAGAAAGATTATGGAGTTATTCACTCTGTTTTTAATTTTATCTTCTGGAGAAATACACTCTGCAAACTGGAGAATGTTCAAGCGTCTCATGTTGGTTAAATTGACCAGCATGCACAAAGTTAAAAGTGTTTTTTCTTTAATGACCTACTAGAATTGAGAGTTTCGCTCAGTAGGTATATTTACGATCGTGTAGTTTCTTTTCCTTACTGCCCATCCGGAATAATCAAAACATTTTTCATTAAACTTAATTTCACATGTCCAGTGGAAATTTTCCTGCTCGCCTACTTTCGCCTTTAACGAAGTTTTATTTTAAATTCTTTAATGTTTGAAGTAAATTTTTTAACATTCTCCTAGTATTGTAGTACTCTGTCCAATTCCTTATGCCCAAAATAAACTTTTACTTTGTGGCGATTGTTGTGTCTTCCGCTCCAAGTACTTTTCTCTTTTACCGACACCTATCCAGGTCTCATCGCCAATAGGCACCTTGTACACTACCAGCACTCTCTTCACCTTCCTCCTACCTTCCAGTGACTTTCAACCTGATAGCCATAATGCGGTTCCCATACACAAGCAATGGACTGGCCAGGGTTTTGTGTTATGGCATGTTGTGGACCTGTTCGCCCTTGAACACAGCTTAATATAGTTGACGGAACACGTGACGTATCGAGATTCGCAAACCAGTACTGTAATGTGAGAAGACATCTATTCGCTAGCTCTCTGGACATGCCTCGAATACCCCGGAGGCTGTTGTTAACGGAGGGTGTTAGCCCGTTAATTTATAGTTGGTAATAAGCGCGGGGTAGCCAACGAGCGGCTATTACCGTGCGGATAAATCACCTGCGCGATAACAGAGATCGCGCGTCCTTACCGCGCATTCAATTTGGGCCGCTAAGCGCTTATCTGGCGCCTTAATGTCCGTTAAACCTGAGAATTAAAGCTTAAATCCTGTAGTCGGCACCACCATTTCTTCTCAAGCACTTCTACTAATTTTTAGGGTAAAAAAGTAATCAGTAGGTCGAACTTTTAATTGTGATGTTCTCTCTTTTTTAATAGGCTCTAGCATACTTACTTCGGTTTCTGTGGCAGAGCAGCATATTACAGGCAACACCTTCTGTAAATTGTAATCAACGTAAACAGCTCACTGGTTAAAATTGTTAATTGTTGCTGTTGCAAAGAAATGAGTAATAAAATACTATTTGTTTCGCCTTAAACACTCGGCTACAAATCGGTTTATTCGAACATTGAATTGAAGTACGTTAAAAACCATTAATTTATCTAAACTAAACTCTAATGTCACGTTATAGTGTAATTAGCTCGCAAACCATAACAAACAACCGAAGGCGTCACATGGTAGAACACTAGGGCAAATGTTAATGAATGACCACCGCTTTTACTAGTAACATCTTCATGTTGTGTGATGTTTGCTGACGATGGGTGAAGCCGATGTGTTGACCCGATGTTCGGCTGGACTTTATTGCTCTACGCTGCTCTTGATGATTGTAAATTTTGCTTCATTCATCGTACTGACAGCTAAAATGAAAAATCTCTTCCACTGCGAGCAAACTAATCACAGGGATAGTAACCGACTGTTGGAATAGTATTCCAGATATGGAATAGATGAATTATCAAAGATGAAATGTCCCTCTCTCGCAACAGAATCACACTTAAGGGGCGTACATTAATGACGTGGGGTGTTTTTCCGGAATTCCGGACCCCCCCTCTTAAATGACGTGAGATTTTGACGAAGACCTCCCCTTCCCCTACTAATCGACCTCGTAAATTTTCGAGACTTTTTTTTTATGTCTCCTGCATCCCAGAGCGGTTATATCCCCCCTAAGGTCGGCTTCTTGGACGAAATATCCACCTACCCAACCTAAATTCGACTTTCGCGTAATTTGTAGACAATTTTTTTTTTTTTGCTCTACAGTTCTACAAGAATTTCAAAACCTCACGCGATATTTCCGTTGACCCCCCCCCCCACCTTACGTAATTAATGGACGCTCCCTTATACAGCTAGTCCTCACTGGTTTCTTCCCAGATCCTCCGGTCATGAATTCCAGCTCCAATTTCGATCCTTGCTATTTAAAGTGCACTCAATTCAGTAATTCTGCTGTTAATAGGAGAAGTGAGGTTGGGAATATCCTTCGGTAATAGTATTTATGGAATCTCGTCTGGTTCTACCTTCGCGCGGTATATACAAGAGAATATTCTTCGAAAAGGATGCATTCTTAAGCTAGCTTTCCACGGCGCGTGGATTAGCCGGCCATGCCGGTCCAGAAGTCAGCAGCGGGTAATGGGAATGGTCCCTCCTGGGCTAGCAGGGGTGGCTCGTGTCTATGCGTCGCCCAGTCGGTTAAGATCAAACGTCCGGTTAGCTGAAACGACACTAGGCAATGTGGTGGGGAGGTTGCTGCGACGTGGCGAGTGGTGCGTGCTGAGTGCTGATCCGTACAGTTCGGCTGCATGTCGTGGCCTGCGAAACCACGCGGTGGGAAGCTAGCTTTAAACCGATCACTTCAACCGATAAGCAGAAAAGAGGAACGCAAGAAACAGTTGTGTGTTCCCTAATCGAAATAACGAAAAATAAATTTGCGCTTTGCAGACAGATAGCAGCATTTACCTCTTGGATTCGATCGTACTTAATGATCTTTATAGTCAAAAGGAAGTTTGCCCCCCCCCCCCAAGAAAAAAATATATATACTTCTGTTGTGCATGATAGAACGGTCGACTGAACGACGACCCCTGATAATTAATAGTGCTCAGATATCCACGCTGCATCGGCGTTTCCAGTTCATGATATAAGAAACTCCGCAAGATCCCTTCCAGACGTTTGGGCCTTGGGGATTGTGCACAAACTACGTGGCTCAGTCCAGGGGGGGGGGGGGGGTTGAGGCTACGGAAGGCTACGCTGGGCTACGTGGGGGTTCCGAGCCAGGCCATGTAGCTTTCCTTTCATAACTTTTTTCACAGTTAAAATGAGGAACAGAATTCACAATAGCATGTGAATATTTATTTCCGTCATTTAACTATCTCCGTATGTAATTTACAATAGTCTGACAAGAGAAAACAGTACAAAATTTCTTCTGGAATCAAAAGGGAAAAAAGCTACGTGCTACGTGGGGGGAGAGGGATAGAGGCAAAAGTCACGTAGGGCTACGTGGGGGGGAGGAGGGGGTTCACAGGAGACCAAAATAGAGCTACGTGGTTTGTGCACACTCCCTTGCCACTAGGAAGGACGCTGATTTGATTGCCTGTTCGGGCATCCAGTTTCCGATTTACCGTAGTTTCCCAAGTCACTTCAGGAGAATACCCGGATATCATCTAAGAAAGATATTGCCCAATTTCTTCTCGTTTCACGTCCCCAATCCTATCCCGGCTCAATGTCGATGAAACGAATTCACAGCGTTGTCTGCGTCATGACGCTGGTTCTAGGACAAAGTCAGCGAGTGAAGTTAGAAACTATTGAGCGACGTTTAAGGAAGAACTTAAACCACATTTATGCTTGAACTACAGAACTGCGCAAAATTTAGTAAAATAAGCGCAGCGGACATATGAACCTTCTGTTCATTTATCTTGTTAATAATTAATTAAACATACGACTTTAGAAATAAGCGTGTTGCATTTGGTGTGCAATCGCTTTCTTCAACTATGAGACATTTAAGTATTCTAGAGTACTATCTCCACTTTGTAAGATTCTCGTTGAGATACCGTTTGGCCGCGAATTGAAACTATCGTAACCATCGTAACCATCGTATCAATATCTTACAGTCTCGTTACAAACTGCATTAATTTTGAATAAAAAATTACACGAATGCATTATTACATTTTCAGGTTAAAACCAGAAAATAATTGAATGCGTTAGTTTAACTTTTTAAAAGCCATAACCTTTTGTCTTTTCCGCCTTTAAAATATTTTTGTAAGTACCGGCCATGACCTTTCATTATCCTCAACTCGTCAGGAAACAGTTGTGAGGCCACATTCCGCACGGCGCGTGGTGCAGCCTATGATTAGTCGCCGCTGTACTTGCGTAAGTAGAGTTCGTGACGCGAACGGCTAACAAACCTGCATCACGTTTAGGATCGCGGGTCAGCAAAGTTCAAACATCCCGGCCATCTCTAGCTCGCCATTGTGCCCTTTGATTGAATTTCTTAAGAACTAGGATGCAAATGCTGCAATCTAGTTAACAGTTTTACAGTTCTAGTTGAAGTGAATTTATCATTTCCAAACTAGTGCCCCAAACATATTTCCACATTGAATATTTATACAGTTACACATTTAATTAATTGCACCTGTTGCCTGCAACAGGAACAGCGTAGAGGTTGCGAACGAAATCATTGAACGTAGGTGAAAACACCAAAACAGATCGAATACTTCCTATCAGCATCATATTAAAAACTTTCTACTTGTTAGTGCACTAAAAGTGTTTTAGAAGCCATAAAAAGTGTCATAGCTAACGTAGCACTTATAGCTCTGACATTAACCACTATAGTCCTTTGATCGGGTAAACATGGGTGTTTTTATTTCGATGTTTTAATGTGAAGACTGGCTATTTTCATATGAACAGATTTGTACTCACTGATAGAGTGACACTAACGTGGCCTGTTGTCTACTGTGCCAAGTAGAATTTAATATTTTGCTTCTTCCTATTTTATCTGTCGAAACTGATGCCTTGAATTTGTAGCGAAAGCAAATGGTTTATCATGTTTGACATAAAAAGTGCTTTTGAAACGTACTCGTTGTATCTTTGTCTTTCTAAGCTCTTCTGTTCAAAGAAGATTTAATAGTAAAAAAAGAGCCGTGGCAAGCAACGTACCTTCATATTCTGTAATAAATTGCTGTATTCATTTTTCAGATGTAAGCTATACAATGATGTTGTACTGGTATGAAAGCTGAAACTCCAATTACAATTTTCTTACAATAGGAGTAGGCTACTTCTTTTTAAAAACTGAGGGAGTTGTTATACGAAAAGAAACTATAGTAGTTACGATCGTGATTAAAAAGACGCATGATTAAGAAAATTTTATCTAATCGTAATACTGATAGCAAATTGAAAAAGTTCGTGAAAATCCGTTTATAGGTACCAAAATGAACAGTAATAATATGTAAATTCCGTGTTATACCCGAAAATTAATAGTTATTCAGGTCAATTATAAATATATTAACGCCATATTTCGTTTACGTTTATTTCCACACTTGTAAAACAAATGGAATAAATATTCTGTGATGGAAGACCATAACTAGATGATCTTGAAATACATGCTCATAACCACCAAATTTTCCAATAAATTTAAATGTTATTGTAATTGTTATAATTCGGATCATCATTCCTAAAAGCGTTAGAAAGTCTCCAGGCTGCTACATATCATTGAAAGTCTCTGATATTATTCCCAATCAGCTGATTTGAACAAGATAAAAAGCAACATTCGAGAATAAGTAATCCTGTTCGGTCAGTAGATGGAATTAATAAGATAAATTGAGATCAATGAAATGGAATAATCTTAACAGCGGTAGTACAAGGCATAGTACCACTGATTGTCTATTTGCTGGACATGACAAAAAAAACTCTAGATTGTTGATACCACAAACAGAAGAGTGAAAGATGAGAAAATATCTAGTAACGAAAAAATGTGGTGAAAATGGCATTGGATGCCGGAAATCAGATCTGTAGCAGTATTTCTCTGCTGGAGAAGACGGGAGTCTTAAGGGAGCGTCCATAAACTAAGTAAATCCATTTTGGCCTCCCTTGAACAACATTTCCCTCACGTAGTCTGACATGGCTTTTGCCTCGACCCGCTTCCCCCCTACGATGTGGTACGTATCTTTTTCCCCATTCATTTCACACGACATTTCGTTCCATTTTCTTTTAACAGACTACCGTTAAAATTATTGCATATATAATGAACAGAACTAATATTTGCGCTATGTACTTTTCTATAATTATAATTATTCTGAATGACACTAGCCGCGACTGTAAATGATCAGTTATTGGGAAAATCCTCTTTCTCAGGTATTCAGTGATCCTTTTCTTCTTGAGGTGTTACTAAAAACATTCTCCACATCTCATTCCTCATACTCATTAGTTGATAAAATAGAACCAACTATCTGCTGCGTAAAAAACTAATAACAGCTGCATTTTTTGTTTTCTTTTTCTGCCATTCTGTCACCTTTCTTTCTATATTAGCAGGGAATACGTTCTCGCCTCGCATTCGGGAGGACGGCGGTTCGAATCCCCGTCCGGGCATCCAGATTTGGGTTTTCCATGGTTTCCCCAAATCACTCCAAATGCCGGGATGCTTCCTTCAAAAGGCCATGGCCGAATTCCTTCCCATTCCTTGCCCCCATCCTTGCCCCCCATCCTTTCCCGTCTCTAAAAGACCTCGATGTTAAAAAAGAGACGTAAAGGAATTAAAAAAAAGGAAAAAAAAGCAGGGAATGATTATCTGTTCTTCTTAAAAGATTTCTATAACTCATTCCATAGTGAAAACTCTTTGGATAAACATTTTCAATAAGTTGATAATTATTTAATAAATACGCCAATGCAACTGTTGTTGGATATCATTTCTTTCTTTTACGTGAATTGATAAGTAATATCCAACAACAGTTTCACTGGCGTATTTATTAAATAATTATCAATTTAACAAGCAACTGCGGAAGAAATGGCCTAAAATTATCACATATTTTCGATAAGTCTCTTGAAGTTTACTGTACAGCCACATTTCAGTCCACACTTTGAACTTGAAATAACACTTCAGCAAGCATTATAATCAAAGTTGCACGGAAATTCACTTGACACAACAAAATTAGAGTTATTTTGTCATCGAGCGGTGTGGTCAAACGTAGGCGATCCCCCAAACCATCAAAACAATATGAACTGTTACCGTTTTGGAAAATGCCGTTTGACATCTGTAAGTTACTTTGAGTCTTCGTACGGTATTTGTTTTTCGAATCGTAATACTCCGTCGCGTATGCCCTGTGCAACTCTACACAATGACACGCATGCTTGGCACTGTCAATATTTGGATATTTAAATTACATACGGAGATAATTAAATGACGGAAATAAATATCCGCATGCTGTTGTGTGTTCTGTACCTTATTTTAACTATGACAATATGGTGAAAAGCTACGTCACTTGGTGCGGGACCCCCCCCCCCCCCTCCTTAGCCTAACCTAAGAAAGTATGGATCCTTGCGCAGGTGAAAATAGGCTCAAAACATCTGTTAGATTGGATTAACATCTTGAAATCGTTATAGGTACAAACCTTTTTTTGTAAAGATTTTTACAATGTTTCTCTTAATACTAATCAAAGCGAATATTTTAAATGTCTGCCAGTTGTACCTTACCAAAAAAAAAATACACTTTCGCAAGCTACATTATCGCAGAAAAGGGGGTTCACATTAATAATATTTGTTTCAATTTTCAAGGTCTTGTTGCTGAACTTTTTTCCCCTTCTCCGTTCCTGTACAACGGAACGAAGTAACTTGAAATTATTCATGAGTAGCTGTGGGAATGGTACCTGTATCTCTATTCTACGACTACAAGGTTAGTTTTATACCAATCTGCGTTAGTTTCACGACACTTAGGCTCTTCATGTTACAGCAGTAATTTTTATATCGCCATTTTACTTTCCTCTTCATCGTTGGAGTGTTTTTAAAGTGGACTTGTTGACTTCTCGATTGACTGGAAAATCCTGATGTCTTTTCCTCGATGCATAGTGACTCACGAGTGATTATCTATCGTCCGAAGGGGCCGCCACAGACCACTCTATTTGAACTCCTTGCAGGACAATACACGACTGCTTCGTAGGCTTGTTAGTGTTTGTGGTTCCATCCTTAAGAATAGTTTTGAATCCAATAAGTGTTATTCCGTATGTGTATTTATCAAGTTCTGTGTTAATTTTAGAATGCTCAAGTTGTAACGTGGCATGTTGAGAAAATAAATGTGGAAATTTCTGATGTGAGCATCTGGAAAAATATGAAATGTTTTAAACATTCAAAATTTCAATGTGTTGAATGTGGACTTTCACATTAAAAAAATTCCCTCCATCTCTTTCGAACTGCTTACTTGATAATTGTATGCGAGTAGATCTTTACTGTTAACCGCAAGGCATACTTAAATTACTATTCATTGTTCCAGTTTGATGCGATATGAAGGTCTCGTTCAACATTTTAACCATCATCTGAATTTATTAACGTATCATAGGAAAAAACGTTTGCCTCTATTACAATCAAGGTACAGTTCAAAATTCTCTTGAAGATAATTTATAAAAATTAAGAAGGCTGATTTACAACTATTACCGATCGAGTGACTCCAGTATTAAGGAATAAAAACATACAGAGAATATTCAACCTAACCACGAAACAACCAAAGATTTTCTCAACATTACAGCACTGCACTTGTTCTCCTTTCACAGTTGCCATCACTGCCGTTAACTAATTTCTAACTTTAAGACCAACTACAGTTGCTTAGCTTCTTGCACAACCATTGGTGCCTTAAACACTCGAGATTTTTCCCCAGTTTAGCTTCTCGTAGTATGATTTTCAGCTTATATGCCCATATATTTACAAAGTAAGATGCTGCAAAGCAAACTACCGATTCCAGTTTTCCGGAGAGTCTAGAAATTGTAATTTCATTACTCACTTTTCATACGGATGCTTATTAAGTTAATTATCTTCCGATAGGAATTGTCATACCATACTCGTTTTCGATAATTATACCGTGACACTGTAACCGCATAATGAATTTTGTACAGAGCCGCGTGTATTACGATCGAGAGTCCGATGATTATCTTTATCATCTTCAAAGTGCTGCTGTTTCAAAGGTAACATCAGGTATGTAATATATGGAAAAAAGGAGAGGGATAATATTTAAGTCGGTATTCTTGTCTTTATACCAAAAATTTGTACTGTAACAAGTATTCTGTGCTGTCGTAGTATACATACATTTTCTGTTAATTTTTGTTATTCTTCATAATTATTTCACCTTGGGACTGTGTCTTTTTGAAATGAGTTTGTTATACAGGGTGTCCAGGAATGAAAGAATAATCCCGCAACCGTAGATGGCTCACATCATGTCCTACTATATGACAAAAATTAATTTGGTGAAAGTCCAACCATTTTAGAGATATTGATTTTTTTAAATATTTTTTCGAAATATGTTACTTTGTTCAGTTTATTACATGCCATTTTTACAAATTAAGACTTTTGAACCCTGTTTTTTTTTTTTTTAATTTACTCAAAGTATTTGAGTCATCTAAAATAATGTTCTTTCTTCTTAAAGCGTTAAAAAAAACCCTTATGAAAATCTTAAATGGTATAAATATTTTATACTTCTTTTAAAATGATTGTATTACGGTAGTTCAATCTGCTAAAGAGACTATTGTGCATTTTAAACATGTAGTAAAAAAATGATAATAATTTAAAAATAGGTTTTTGCTGCGGTGTGCATACAAATAATAGACAGAATAAATGCAAGTAATATTTTTGTTTCCTTAATTATAAAAATTGTTCAAAATGGCCGCCGTTTGCTCTCTGCATGCCCTAAATCTTTTTATTCGGTGAGCATAACCTTTGCGGTTAATGTGTTCCGCAGCTGTTTTTATTTTCTCACGCACTTGCGTAATTGAAGTTACCTCCGTCGCGTAAACTAAATCTTCAGTGCCAATAATAATAATAATAATAATAAAGCCAAGGGATTCAGGTCCGGCGATCTTGGTGGCCTGGGCGCCTGATCCGCCTTCTTAGGTCCCTTTCGTGTAGATGGTCTCGGACCGCTCGGACGTAGTGTGCTGGGCAGCCATCGTTTCGCAACCACATTTCTTCCCTTGTTGCGAGCGACACATCCTCCAAAAGACTCGGCAGCTGATTTCGTAAAAAGTCGAGATAGATTTCTCGTGTTACAGTTTGTGGCAGCTCATAGGGGACTGTTACTTGCCCGTTTAATATCCTAGTCCAAATATCTTGAAAATGGTGAGACGTTTTACTAAAATAAAATTTTGCCATATAGTAGGACATGATGTGATCTATCTGCGGTTGCAGTATTATCCTTTAATTCTTGGACACCCTGTATATTACCCGTTCGTAAGCAGACTCGGCTTTTTTTAATCTCTTCACAACGTAATAAATCTATAAGAGGTCGTTTCCGCACTAAACATCACACTACATTAAAGACACACACACCACTATTTGGATTCTGTTAATATTGTTGTTGGTTATGTAATTTTGCTTGTTTGGTAACATGGTATTCTTGAAGGCAATTTAAATTACTGGAAACTGTAGTCATTGTGTCTTATGCAGGCTACAGTTCACGAAGTTGTAGTGTTTTCTTTGCGTCTGCTAAATGTGATGTCCACAAGCGCGAAACTGCTGGGAAGTACTAGTGATCTCTTTTAGGAAGGTCGTCACAGTCTAGTACTACCGTACAGATCTTGCGGTTGTGCTGGGGTTGGTCTTTACGGAGAACCCAGGTCGGTCAAATTACTTCCATAGATTGCAGGAGTTTCTCCATAATGAAAGAGATTATAGATTTCCTTGGCATTCTTTGTCAAAATCCTGTACCGGATGGTAATGTATTTGCTGTCGAACATTTGTAAATTCTGTTTGATTATATATTTCCATCAGTTTTATGTTTAAACATCATAAGCGGAACCTACCTGTTGATGATAAATTCAAACAGATAACCCAGCCCAAGAGCCACGATAGAACTACAGCTGTCAGTCCCTAGATCTGTTGAAACCAGTCTTAATTTGTTTATTTCGCCTTAGTTTCAGACTTTTTTTCAGTTACGAAATAATTAACTCGAAAGTTTTACGACTAGACATTTTATAAATCCTAATTTTAAAAATCTTACTCTGTTATACCATTCCCAATTGAATTCTAAATGCTCCCTTACGTTTCTTCAGTGGATTTCTTTTCCACACTTTAAAGAATCAGGCATGATGTAGTTCTCAGATTCGAATGTGGATTGCTTTATCACGGAAGTAAAGTAAGTTCGTTTGCTCTTGCGACATGGTGACAGAGTCACGAATCCCGCCTCTGTCATGGCCGCACTTAACGTGAGATTAGAAACAACGAACGTCCTGACTTGGCTCATACGAAGCACAACTCTTAAAAATTCCTGGCCTCCAGTGGTATTTGAACCATGGACCTTCAGTTTATAGGACATGCATCTTGACCACTAAGCTTCCAAGACCATACGCCTTATCACTAAGGTGGATAGTTTACCAGAGATCCAAATATAGTATTTGGGTCTTAATGGGTTCATAAAAACAGCGGGATTAGATTTTAAATTTAAAGTACGCTTAAATGTTTCCAACCTTAGGAGTTCGGCGAAGAGGCTAACAAATTCAGGCGAAGAGCATTATATTTTTTTTTTTTTTTTTTTTTTTTTTTTTGTAGACTTTTACCTTTTTGTTCGTAGCGGAGAACTTAGAATTTGGTCATGCATTTAGTCGGATGGCCATTTTCTTGAAACTAAATTATTTCTGTTTTTTAATGTTAGATACCCTGGTGTGTATGAGGAATTACAGACCTAGGAGCCATCTGCACTTCGTTAAAGTTAAAATGCGTAATAATGTCGCAACCAAATATAAGTTTATAATTTTTTTTCTGGTTGTATGCTCCATGTATGTACTATTCCATGACTGTATAGTGATTTTTGTGCAAACGTACTGACTAACTTAACGCACGTTTTACTCGTCCTGTATACGCTCTCGTCGACTCTCAATCTTCTTTTACCGATTTCCTATCTCAAAATTTCTAGAATAATACTGATAGTTTTGAGAAACTGCAGAATGAGTCTAGAATCTTATGCCAAAATGTCTTTTGAAAGACACTGTAGGCATGCTGGTGCCGCCGGAGGAACAGGTGTTCCAGGGCCGGCGAGACCGTACAGTATATCGCATGGAGAGGCCATGAATCTTATATTATGAACGACATTTTCCCGCTGGATTTATCGTCATTGAAGCTGTTACAACCACGAAGCTGGAGCGCACACCGAGAAGATATGAAAAAAACGGTCTAAAGAGTATGAGAATAACGGCAGCGAGGTGAGTTTTCTATACTGTCCCCTACAGGACAAATACACGATAAGAAAGCGATCGTTTTCGAAGAAGCTTATGCAGCCAAACTATTATTCACGAGTAATTGGTCCTGTCTCGTTTGATGGTGCTCGTTTGGAATCTAAACGATTTGCGAGAGATTAATTTTACTTCTGTGTGCTTCAGAGATGTATTTTTTCCGTTTTATACAAATCTTCCATTATAACTTTTCGCTTATTGTGTTTTGAATTCATATTGTGTTTTGAATTCGTATTGTGCATGGAGGTCAGGTGTTGGCTTTCTAATTTTATAAATCCTATTTACTTGAGTTCTATTGCCACGCAATTATTTTAAACTCGTTTCCGTCCGTTCCGTCAGCATGTATATAACAGTCGTTGTATATATGATGTTTCGCGATTGACTTCACCAGTCACTTTTTTGTGTACGGTTCACAACTATCCCCTGCTTACATTTAAAGGTACACTTTATCGGTTTACACCATATAAAGATTTGTGAATCAGTTTGTATGAGTCAGTTGGACAAATATTTCAGGAACTATCCTCTAAGCCCCTCAAAAATGTCTGGTTAAACGCGGAGTTCTGGCATTAATTCCTTCGAGTTTACCAAAGCAATGAAAGAGGTATAGTGAAACCATCTACATCGAATATAAATTTATTAAAATCACTGCTTGAACACAGCGTTCTGGCAGTTCATTTCCTGGAATTTGCTTAAACACGTTATTAAATAACACGCTAACCTTAAAAACGATGTGATTGTGAAGTGGTACACATTTATTTGTTTGCTGAAACAGCGATATCTCTGGACATATAGTATAAGAAAACATCTACATCGATTGAATATAAACAAAAAACCTTATATTAAATACGTTGATTTAAACGAAATACATAGGCCTTTCTTTCAGTGTTCTGTCAATCTCTGATAATTGTTAGTGCGGCATCTAAGTTTGGGATCGTGACGTCATCGTTACGGGCACGATGCCCTAGTGAACTTACAGAAAGATAGATGATACTAATTATTGCACCCATCTACCATATCCAGGTCACGTGGATGTGAGAATTTCTCGGGAGGTTAGTCAGTTAATTGTTGAAAATTGGTGCTTTTTAAAAAATTAAATAGCGAGTTTGGATGTCCGAAGAACAGTATTTGCGTTATTTCCTTTTAAATCTACCTTGTTAACGTGTAACAAGCTTGAGTACTGTGGATACGTTGGGCTTCCTGGTGATTGAAGGAAGGTTTGTGATGCAAAGCTGCTGCTGGCTACAACTTTTTAACTGTACTCGGTGCTAATTAGAGGCCCGCATTGCCCAGAGCGCATTCGATAATTCCTGTGTTGCAGCTATTTCTGTGTTAATTATGCAAGTTGGTGAGACTGTTGCTGTGCAGAAGCGCTATTTAATAAGCGTGTACTGCGTTGGAACTGTGAAATTAGTTTAATCAGATAACAATAAACTCCTATATCTCAAAGATATTTTATTACCACTTATAAAATCTCAGAACCAAGAGAAAGTAAAAACTCGGTAAGATTACACCTATTGCGTAATCATCTATGGCAGCGTTTCTCTACCCTTCTGTAACTTTTTCGACCTAAGGACCAATAAAATGTCAAAAAATGTTTTTGCAGACCACTATCTTACATGGCCCTAATTCTTTTGATCTATATGTGTATTATTAACCTATCCTACCTACTGTTAGGGGAAGTCCATTAATTACGTGAGTTGAAATAGGGGTGAGGGGGGGGGGTCCGGCGAAATCTCACCAAATCTCACGTAGGGGGAGGGAGGGGAGTCGACAGAAATCTCACGTGTGATTCTTGAAGGTCAGTAAAGCTAAAAAACAAAGGTCTACAAACGAGCGGGATATCGCCTTGAGGAGGGGGAGTATTAGGTCTACAAACGACGCCTTTATGGAGGGTGTAATCGCCTTCGGAAGCAGGATTGCTAAAAAAAAGTAAAAAAACTACAATCTCGATCAGCAGGGTGGGGGGAGGCGGTCCCGTGAAAATATCACGTCATCTTAGGGGGGAATCCGGCCAGATATCACCAAATATCACCAGAAAAGGGGGGGGGGGCGATTCTGGAAACTCCGACAAACACCTCATGTAATTAATGAACGCCCAGGAACCGCGGACCCTTACAACGCGACCCTCATAAAATGGTTACTAACTTAATCTTTAAAGGATCCCCGTTCTGTTTGATGCCAACTGGAAACGTATTTCATTATAGTAACAACACAGTCATTTCCTAGAAATACCAGATTTTTGCTTGCTCTAAGAAATTTGGCTTATGGGCTTGTATTGTCTTATATCTTTACTATAGCTCATTACACGGGCAGCGTGTGTGCCTGGTGACAAATTTTTAAAGTGCATACTGATAACCATATCATTACTTGTGATAAAAAAAAGTACCTTTCTGCATATTAAAATCCCGATTTACCCTTCACTTTTTCTTCCATAACAGGTAATGGGATATAAACAAAATACACAATGACTCGAACAAGCAGCGAAAAAATGAACAACGCATCTCTTCCTCGCGTCATTTCCCCCCCCCCCTCCCCCTCAGTTTGTACTGCTTGCAATTACTTCCACAAAGACCAATAAATAACTTCCTAAGAAACTGTAATTTCAAAACCAAATAACGATGATTTATTTTATTGATATTCTTTGTGATTACCTACATTTTCTGACTTTTTAATACACTTCCACTTTTTTTTTTAACATCTGTCAAAAAAGTATTAGGTTATATTGTGACCTGGTTCTAATAACTGCTACAGAGAACAGATCTTTACATGAATTTAACTGTCATAAATAAATAAATAGCAACATGGAGATTTAAAAGAACGTCACATTATTATTTCTTTATACCTGCCCTTCAAATTCTGTGTAGTTACGTACGCCACAGACAATTTTTTTTTATTCACTGCCTCGCATTATATTTCTTATCTCTGCTACACAATAGACAATTGCATTTTAACTGGCATCACAGTTACACCTTCTTTTAACAATTTAAGTCTGAATAAAATCAACTTCGATTTTTTGTATGGATTTGCTCTTCATTTTAACAATATAAGCACAAAAAAGTCAATGCAGTTATTCATTTGAAATTTCCAAGCAGCACTGTGGTGGCAGGCATTATCGAGATTCGCCGAAGGTTGTTTCCCTAATTGTCTAATTACACGTTTCTTAGTATTTTTTTTATCATCTTATATACTTTCTGGGTTAAATTCGTCTCCCATTTTCTTTTGCGATTTACGAATTTTAACACCATTCCATGGCTCACTCTGACAAATGCCTTCAATCGGTATCAATTATAGGTTATTTTTATCCCTTCACCAGCAGTCCATAATCTAAAAAATCTTTTTTAAAAAAAAAAAAAAAAAAAAAAAAAACCACAGTCCTGACCCCATCGTAACTGGAAGTGGGCTCCCTTACAGATTTAGCTAACAACTCAGAAAGTATCCCCTTTGCGCCATTCTTTTTAGTTTTAAGTCATGCCTAGTGAAACCACATGTATGGTACAATGGTGTCCACAGGCACAACCTAGGAAGACAGAATTAAAGCCTTTCCCAAGAAGCATTTCGGTCTCCATGTGTACCCACCTCAGAGCGTGCTTCGACTATGGCCGACCTTAGCCACTCAAGACCTTCACGAGTTCGTCCCTGGTATGCTGTACCTTTTCATCACCTTCCTCAGATCACTCTCTATACTGTAACTAACATTTCTACCAACTCCTACATCACGAGACTCTTCGGCATCTGACTTTGATAACAGGTTCTTCCTATTTCTCCCCGCATATCACTACTCTATCGTCCTTAGTGACACTTTACAAATTGAACCCTTATCCTTTATTAACTGACTCAGGTTCCGAATTTTTTTTTTTTTTTTGACCTGGTAGCCTGTGCCTAACTGATCCTTTACAAAGGGGCTTACACTTCTCCCATGGCTACTAACTAACAGCAGAACTCTTCCCCCTCCCCCCCCCCCCCCTGTTCTTTAAGTGCTTGCCCCTATTCCTTAAGGCTCGGCTGCACCTCACCTACTCCTACATCACGAGACTCTTCGGCATCTGACTTTGATAACAGGTTCTTCCTATTTCTCCCCACAATATCTGAAGTATCTGGCATCTTTTTCCAGCTAATCCTATTTGTCTTGTGACCTGTTGCCAGCACCCAACCAGCCCTTTCACACATCCACTAATCCCACCATCTATCTTTCCTGCCTCTGTAGATCAAGCCCGAAGGGCTTTAATCATTTCACCCATCTTCCTGATCCTTTCTCCCATCTCGCTGATCATTTCCTCCTCCTCTGAAAATTTTCTCTCCTGCTCTGAAAGCTTCCTATCTGTTCTGAAAGTTACCTATCCCTAAAACAGAGTGAACAGTTCCATGGAGGAGCCTCATTTTGTTCACTTTTTCCCTCTGCCTTATATTTCCAGTAAAACCACTTTTACATTCACTGCAATCCAAGCCATTCACCTTATGTCTGCGACAGGCACCATACTTTCCAGGCATGATTTTCCCGGGGGGGGGGGGGGGACTACCAGCACCTTTTAAACGAAACTTAAGGATTTAAAATACGATATTATAGATATATCTTAAATTTAACTGATAGTTTAACAAAAATGAAAAGTTTTACACAGTGCTTAACATTTTTTTTTGTTGTTGTTAGATTAAAGTTTTATTCCTCAAAAGTAGTTAAAGCCAATAAATAAAACTTACTTTAATGGACTGCAAAATTAAACATAATATGGAAGTAAACAGATCAATACTTCTTACTAGTTAGCAAAAACTACCACAGTTCACTGGCGTTCATAGATCAAGACCATTAGTTACTTGGGGTAGATTTCTGGGGTAATAAAAAAGAAAAAAATCAGAGTGTTGGCTGTTTACCGCAGTGGAAGAATGACAGAAGAGGATGAGGCTCTTGGGGAGAAATTAAATTCATACTCAGATTTCAGAGGTGAGAATAGAATGATCATCATCGGCGGGGATTTAAATTTACCAGGTGTAAACTTTAAAGGGAATAAGATAAATAATACAAGGGAACAGAGATTTGCAAATATCTTAATAAGGGAAGGAGGATTTTCACAAGTGGTTGAGCAAAACACTAGTGGACAAAATATTTTGGATATATTTCTAATTAAGCCCGATGAAAACCTTTTGAGGTATCAAGTAACTGAAGGAATAAGTGATCATGAAGCAGTTCTGATGGATATTAGAGGATTCAGTAAACCAGCAGCCAAAATTGAAGGGGGAAATAGGTACAATTATAAAAAGGCACAGGTTTCAAATTTGAAGAGATATTTCAGAGAACAATTCAGCAAATGGAAGGAAGGCTCCTGTACAGTAGAGTCAAGGTGGGAAGAGTTCAAGGAGATAATAAGAAAGGGGGAAGAAAAATTTATTCCAAAGCAGAAAATAAAGAGAAGTAGAGAACCTATGTACTATAATAGGGAAGTGAGGAGGTTAAAGAGGTTGGTAAGAAAAGAACATAAGAGTTAAGAGACAGCAGGGTAGTAGGGAATACTTAAATCAACTAAACAAGGACTTAATAACAGCAAAGAAAATGGCTAAAGATGGGTTTATGAAAAGTATTGTCAGTGCAGGAGGACCATTGACTGATGCATCTAGAAATTTCTATGGCTATATCAGGAAACTGAGGGGAAGGGAGGGTGTAGAGACACTTATAGATAAGGATGGAGAAGAAGTTACTGACTATTTGTAAAAGGCAGAGATTTTAAGTAACTGGTTCAGTGAAAGCATTAGGGACAATGAATCAGAAACAGGAGGGTCTAATTCGGAGAACGAGCTTAACAACACAATTAGAAATGATGATAGTAAAAAATTTGATATCCATCCTGAGGAAATCATGAAGGAAATAAGAAAGCTGAAAAAAAAAATAAAGGGGCTGGTGAAGATAATATTACTACAGATATCTTAAAGATAGCCGGATGTGACATTGTACCTTATCTTGAAATATTATTTAAATTGAGTCTGGATACTTGCTGCTTACCACAGGACTGGAAAAGTGCAATAGTAGTACCGGTACTTAAAGGAGGGCTGAGAAATAGAGTTGAGAATTACAGGCCAATCAGTTTGACATCAGTGGTAGGTAAATTAATGGAAAGATTGATATGCAACCACATCAGAAATATATGTGAGGAACGTAAGTGGTTTTCAAGCAGGCAACAATGTTTCAGGCAAGGATATTCATGCGAATCTCAGTTGGTGGGATATATGCAAGATATTTCAGATGAAATGGACAAGGGAGGCCAAATTGATAGTGTAGCACCAGATCTGTCTAAGGCATTTGACAGAGTAAGCCATAAAATGGTAGTAAATAAGGTAAAAACCATTGGAGTGGATAAGAGAGTCATTTGCTAGGTAGAAGAATTTTAAAAGGTAGAAAACAGTAAGTTAGGGTAGGAAATGTAGTATCAAAAGAAGTGGAAGTAAAAATGGGTGTGCCACAGGGTAGCGTATTGGGACCATTGCTATTCATTATTCTAATGAATAATTGTGTTGATTGTTTACTATCTGAAATTAGATTGTTTGCAGATGACATAATGCTGTATAAAAGAATCAAAATGATAGAGGATTGTAAACAGTTGCAGGGTGATCTGGACAGGATATCTAATTGGGTTGGTAAACATTGAATGAAGATAAATGCAAAGAAGAGTCAGCTTATTAGATACACAAATAAAAAACAAAAGGTTAATTATGAATATAAGGTGGGGAAAGAATTGCTTGCTGAAGACTTGAAATATAAATATCTTGGAATTACATTTGATAACAAACTTAACTGGGCAGGACACATAGGACAGGTGGTAGGAAAAGGTTTCAAAGTTCTGCACTTGTTGGAGAGAGAGTGATGAGGGGATGTACGAGAGAAGTCAAGGAATTGGGTTACAAAACTTTGGTCAGAACATTGCTCGAATATGGTAGTGTAGTATGGGACCCTCATTTTACGTATCAAATACAGGAGTTGGAGAGGGTGCAAAAAAGGGCTGCTAGATTTGTTTCTGGAAATTATCGCAGAATGCAATCAGTGACGGATATGATAAAGGAGCTGGAATGGGATTCATTGCAAGACAGGAGGAGGATGAGGAGGGTCTTGGGAGTGTACAGGGCATATACTGGCGATGAGGCATGGAAAGATATTGCAGTAGGTATGAAAAGTAGTGCATGGAAGGGAAAAGATGACCATGACCACAAGCTGGCACTCAATTTCAGGCACAAGGGTGTGGGAAGATTTTCTTTTTTAGGTAAGGGTGTCAGGGATTGGAATGAGTTACCAAGAGAAATGATGAATAATTTACCGAAAATTTTGAAAGAATTTAAAGATAAAATTTGTAGAGGGCAAATGTAGGTAGGTGCAGGATAGGGGGAAGATGGGTGTGTAGGGAAATTGCCACTGGAGCCTGTGCTCCATTGCAATTAAATTAAATTAAATTTAAAAAAAAAAACTAACCAGTTATTTGCGATTTTTTAAATACTAGGAAATTTTGATTTTAATGTGTTAAAAATAATTAAATTACATATAGAACAGGCCAATGACTTTAATTTACGTTTATGAGTTTCCAAACTTAACCAAATGTGAAATTTAAAATATAGCGGGGTTTAAAATATGGATTCTGTGTGAGTCTAATGTAAATGACACGGAGTTGTTTATGAATTATTATTGTTGTTAGGCCTGTTTATTACTAGCACGTGTTTATTTAAATGTTTCAGAACTAATTAAATAACAAAGTGTTATAATTTAAACGGAAAAGAGCCTACAATATGTGGTATTACATTAACGTCAACAATCGAGATTCAAACTACTTTTTTAACTATATGCAGTATATAAGTAATTAGAACTGGTAAATAGCTTACACTACAATGTTTACCTACACTATAGTATTCTTAATAAACTAATAAAAGACTCTTCGCATCAACCAAGTTATTTATAACGCTGGGTCCTTGAATTTATTCGAAATCAAGTCTTACTAATAAACCAATAAAATAGTTGAGATTCTACCGGTAACAAATACAATTATTCATTTCTTTTTACTTTAATAGGAATAAAACTGAATTATTTGTATTGATTGTTAAAATGTCAATAGACCAATTTAGTCGCAAGGAAAAAAATTATAAATTGGTGGTAAATGTATAATTACACCCCTTTCGGAGTTACTGTTATTATCCTACGCACTTTATAACTTAATTGTATCTTATAAAGGTGCTAGAATGCACTTTACCTTTAAATTCTTATTTCTTTATCCAATTATACAAGGAAATCTGTTATACAAACTGGATACTGGAGATAACCATGTGATACACATTTTATATCTAACTATACAGTCTGTCAGCCCTGCTTCCTATCTTCGTGGACTGCAGGTTAAGAATTACTGATCTGTGGGAATGTCATGATAATCTCTCCTTTCCGCTGTGAAACACATTTTAACACAGTAAGCTCACACTATTCTTACCGTCACTGAAAGCGTTATATTGACAAACAGCAGACCCCTAGATAAAAGAATCGTGGTTGTTTTTCCCCGTACACAACCGATAATATCGATCTTGATTTTCTAGTTAGCTGTTACTCGTCGTAGTTGTTCTTTACGCGTTTTATATTATAGATTAAGTAATTTAGCAAGTCATCCTAAACTGTCACGTTTAGGAGCTAGATTGAGGAGGCTAACTTATGCTGCTTTAAGATGAGTGAATAGCTTTTATCTGTCTGTAAATGATGTAAGCCCTCAAGTGTTATCATTATAATTTTTTTTTTTTTTTTTTTTTTTTAAGAAAGTGAGATAATGTAGACACAATTCACATTAGCCTGCGTGATTACTCGGTGAAGCCAAAAGATGCAGTTGAGGGGGAAGATCAAGGCGGCGGCGAGATTTTACGCACTCGTATCTCACAAAACTATGCTCAAACATGCTAATAATATAACTAAATAATAATAATGTACCTAAATAATGTAACTAAAGTGTCAGAATGAAATTCGCAAATCCTCAAACAAGTAATATAAAAAACCAAAATTACTCGTTCCCCACGCTTGATGCAATTTCTCCAGAACGCGTCCATTCCTTGGGGAATTTTGTCTTTTTCGCCCCAAAAGAGAGTCAGCACAACCTTCCCTGCTGATGATGTATTAAGCTGTATGCTACAAATCATTCTGCACGCTATATGTTGCTTGCTGACAACCTACAGTATAATGGCAAGTAATGCCATTTTTTCTTCTTCACAAATTTAAGGTTTTCATTTGACTTGTTTTCTTATTTTCCTTTTTGTGACAGATTCCAGGTTTCATGATTGTTTGTGTGTAGAGAGTTTCAAATGTCTTCGATGAAGTGTGTAGCGGGCACTGATTTCTATCCATAATGCGGAAACGATACGTTCTAGGTAAGTGCTTACTTGTTGCATGTAGTGCCAGGCCTAGATAGGTACATCTTCGGGTAATGACGGGACATACATTCCATTTTTCCTTGTTTGTTTTAGAAGAATTCTTGTAGCATTGTGCATGGCATGTGATTGGTAAAGTGATGTATTTTTGTTATTTAATTCGGTGCAGCTATCTTGCAGTCAGAAAGTATTTGTGAAAACAATATTTGTTTTCCTAGTTGACACTTCAGTCTCTCTAGTATGGAGTGTGAAAATGTATCACAGCAACTTAGAGAGAGAGAGAAATAAAGCTTCCACCTTGTCTATATTTGAAGCCTCCATTCCACAGACTAGCACAAATCAGATTTTGGCTAGACCATCATGTAATAGAGACAGTGCAAGTCGATTAAATCATTTTTAAATGTACATTTTTTAAAATGTTTTTCTTAACTAATGATCAAGGTTACCAATTTGTATTTTACTGAAGATGTTACTTATTTTGAAGAAACTAAATTAGAAGTTTTCATATGAAGATTGATACACAGAAAAAAATTAAAGCATTTCACTTTTTCTAGTTTTATAACATTTTCCAAGAAACGGTATAGAGTGAGCGAAAAAGCTCAAATGAGAATCCGCAAAGATCGCGTCATCAGATCTGAACCACATTTAAAAAAAAAGGTATCTGCAAATTTGAATAAAATTATTGGAAACAAAGCATTTTTCTTTATTTTAAAGGAAGTTAGATGCAATATCTTTGTAAACAAAGTTGACCTAGGGAAACCATCTATGGCTGGAGTAAGGTGGGTGATCGTAGCTCAGTGTCTTCCACAATGAGATTATTACAAAATAAAATTGTTACTGTAAGGAAAAGTGAATTAGCCGCGCCAGCATAGAAATAAGACTGCGGTAAATATGTTGTTATAGAGGTGCGGCAGGAAGCTGTGCAGCAGGCACTTGCGGCGATGCAGGGCCGGCCCAAGCCGTCGCTTCCGATGCCTTCCAAGAGGACCTCCGTCATGGCCAAGAGTCCAGACAGGGACCGACACGATTCTGGTGAGTAGTCTACTATGTTGAACCAGATTTTATATAGACTTTGGTTAATTAATTTTAATTCAATTGTGATCAAATGTATGCCTTGGTGGTAATTTTGCTATGCATCCAAATTCCCATTTGATAATTTTTATTTTTCAAATTTGAAACTCTCCAGTGTAGTTGTGTCAAGCTCTTAATTTTGCTTTTTATAATTTTTAAACTAGTTTCTGTCTTCCAGTGATTAACATCCTGTCTCCTTGCTGTTATAAGTTACTAAAAATCACGTGATAAACTTCGGCGTATGTACACTTCCCTAACCATATGACTCGGTCCCTAGCACATGAATAAGGTGTAAAACCGTAATATTGTGTATGATTTTGTTTGTATCATGTGTGTTTAACTCTTCGCAACCTTCAACTATGGTGAGTGACGAGTCATTTTCCCTATCCTTTTTTATTTAAGTGTTTAACAGTAATTTCCAAAATCAAATCTAGCAGCCCGACTTTGATATCAACAGTGTGGATGCATGTACTTAAGCAATTGTATGGCGAAGGTTGTTAACGCAGTTCTCTCACATCACTGGCACATACTCTACCACCATCTTTGTAAATGTAGGATTCTGAAATCTTTGCCTGCCATCTATTCAGTTTGTCTTGGCAAGTTCATATTCGGGCAATTGTACAATAAAGGTTTTGTATTGCAGTTTGTTCACAGCCCTGATACATCCTCCCACCAACTTCCCCAGTAAATGCACAATTTTGAAATCAGTTGTGTACCAATGGTACAAGATGCCTTCGTCGATTGTTCCTCCCTCCATCTTATAGTCATTTAGTATATGGTACTTACTATTTTGTTTTTATTTTATTATTTTACTATTTTTAGCATTTATCTTCATTCCATGATTACATCCATGGTACCCATTTTAACTGTTCAGTACTCTCTCATTTTATTCTTCTTGAATTACATCTTTTCATCAGCAAACAGTCTAACTTTGTAACTGTAAACCACCAATACAACCATTCATTAGAATAATGAACAACAGTGTTTCCAAAACACTAACCTGTGGTATTCCTGTTTTGACTTCCACCTCTTTAATGATGCATTGCCCTCCTAATCTTTGCCTTTTACCTTTTTAATAATTGGTTCATCCAGATAGTTTACTACTTTTTCATTAGGCCCAATATTTTTCATTTTATTTACCATCATTTTACAGAAAACACTGTAAAATTGAATGCTTTTCACATTTTTTTTTTTTTTAACTTATTGCTTTACATCTCGACGACGGGGTGGGATTGGACTGGGACAAGGAACGGGAAGGAATTCGGGCATGGCCTTTTTGAAGGGAACATCCTGGCATTCACCTGGAGTGATTTGGGGAAACCATGGAAAATCCAAATCTGGATGCCTGGACGGGTATTCTGACCCGCGTCCTCCCGAATGTGAGGCCAGAACATTAACCGTTCAACCATCACGCTCGGTATTTTCCCATTTCACCTGGAATGTTTTGCATGTTGCTCTCTTTCTCCTAAACCCATGTTGCTCATTTACAAACCACATTCTTTTTTCTGACATTTCTGATATTGTTGCATATCTAGTTTCCATCAGTTTGTCTCCCACTTAGATAAAACTAATTGGTCAATGCTTTTCACAGCTGTATGTCTCCCTCTTTTATGCATTGACACTTTTTTGTTCCTGTAGTATGCAGCAGAAATACCGGCCCCTTAACCCTCTCTTCCTCATTATATCTTCAGGATCTTTTCATAATTTTCTAGCCTGCTCCTTTTCATTTATTGACTCTCTGTCTCTGATCACTCTGTGGCATTCATAATCCTCTCATAAAACTAGTTGCTGAAACCATAAGTATAATATGACTGTCTAGTAGGAAAATCTTCATTCAAAGTGGTATTGCAAAAAAAAAAAAAAGAATAAAAAAATAAAATAAAAAAAAATGAGTTTGGGGCATTGGTAATGACCTACAGAAGAGGAACCAACCTTTTTTTAAAAAAATATATGTTTGCCTGTCTCTGTCAATTTGGATGAATGGATTTCCAGCAAAATCTACTGGTCAGATTTTGATGGGGGTTTTGAATAATACCACCAGCCCCTGGTGGTATGTTTCATTTTGATGTGATATTTAAATATTGAGTAGCTGAGGTAATAGAGCTAGGAAATTTTTCATTGTACATGATACCTGCAAAACTTTTGATGTGGTATTGAATAATATACAACCTATGGCCCTAGGAGTAGAATAACATAAATTTTATTTTGATGTTATGTTGACAAGCTGAGAAATTATGATAAAATTTGTACAAATTAGTATCCTTTTAAAGGTAATTTACTTCTCACAGTCAAAATGTGTATCTCGATTTCAGCGTGCAAATGATATTGTATTATTTTTATTTTTCTTCTGATGCATAACCACTAATGGATATGTTTTCTCTCTCTTGCGGTGTGCAACTGACTTTGTCCCTTCCCAAATATTATATAGCCATGATGTCATCCTTTACCCTCTTCATCTTTGGCCCTTTATCTTCCCTTCAATGATGAGCTACAAGAATTAACACTTTGAGTTCTTCATAATATGACCCAAATAAGCAGTTTTACTTCTTTTTATTGTCATTTCTAGTTCTGTGTTTCTTTTCATTCACTTCAGGACTACCTTGTCTATGGTATTTTTAAAATTCTGCCTATTTAAGAGGGTTGATCTTGTTAATTACAGCCTACCACTCCAAACCACACAGAAAAAACCTACCAGATGTAGCGCTGTATAAGTATTTTAAAATCTGTGCCTGTAAAAACTATATTCATAAAAGCAGTCAGTGTAGTTCTCAATATGCCATTTTATCTCCACGTCTGACATCCAGTTATCACATAATCATGTTCCATGATACTTAGATTCATTCACTCTTTCTACTGGTGAACCATTGACTAGTAGACATGTATTTCCGAATGGATCTGGTTCTCTTGTGATGACCATAAAATTGGTTTTTATTAAGAGTAATATTCAAACCCATATTTTTGCTACTACAATGTAAAGGTGATACTGAGCATGGTGAGTGAGTGGTAATGCTCTAGCCTCATATGCTGGATATGCAGGTTTGAATCCCCATCTGCCAATCCAGATTTCAGCTTTCTGTGTTTTCCCGAAGTCACTCCAGGTGAATATTTATGGTTGAATTACTTCCTGTCTCTTGCTCTCAGTCCTCTCCTCCCTCTAATGACTTCAACAAGATGTATGGTTACCAAAAAAGTGAAGGTGTTGTATAACATTTAAATTGTCGATAATCGACACTCTGTCATCAGTGTAATGAATGTTGTTGAAACCAATTCCATTAATCTTTATACATTTTTGTAAGTCTTCAAGTGCTTACTAAAAGAATAGAGGGCAAAAATATGCATCCTTACCATACTCCCCTACAAATTTACACCACATTTGTGACCTTGTTACTGACCTCAGTCTGGACTGTCTGATTCCAGTAGAATTTCTCAATAGCATGAATATCTGTTTTATCTACATCCATTTTTCAGAGTATTTCCAGAAGTTTGCGATACTGCATGCTATCAAAGGCCTACTCTTAGTCTATAAAGCTTAAGCCTACAATTCTTCTGTGATTATAGCTGTTTTGCAGAAGAACTTCTATCCAACAATTTCCTCTCTTGTACCCAAACCTCATTTAAACCCAAACTGTGAGTCACTGATAAATCTTCACTTTATGTATACTATCTGCTGTATAGTTTTGAGAAATAATTGTAAGGTGTGACTCATGAGACTTATGAGTCTGTGATCCTCACATTTCCTTGCAGTCTTTGTTTTTGGCAAATGAATAAAGGTTGATGTGAGCCATTGTTCAGGTTAACAACCAGTATTATACATTTTATAAAACATTTGTGGAAGACTGCAATGCCTTTTCAATCAATTTTTTTTGTGTTCTGATGGTGTTTTTTGCTGTATTGATTTTGGAATTGCTAATGCCCTTTTCAATTTCTTCCTTTGTAATTGGAGCTCCCGTTAAAGAATTACAGTCATCCTCTTTATAAGTATTACTCTGTTCATTATTATTATTCAGAAGAATTAATTTATAGTTTTTATCCCATCCTAGATTCCCTACCAGCTGTGAAATTGTTTTATGACTACAATTTTTAGCTTTACCTTTTGCTATTATGAATCGTTTGTTTGTCAGTTAAAAGTGATCTATTCCACAATGCCAGTTTTTTTAAAGTCATATTGTTTTTTCTTCTTACTAATCTCTTTAAACTTCCAACTCCCTGGTACAGTGAATTTCATTATTTTTCATTTTTGAATTAAATTTCCTCCCCATTGTCATCATTTCATTGAGCTGTCCACTGTAATGGTGCTCACTTTACACATGTGAAACCTTTGAATTAAATATGTTTTAAAGTACCATGTTACAATGATGGAGAATAATTGAAACCAGAATAATAATTTTTTATACATGAAAGAATTCTCTTCTTTTATGAATCGGTTATTGAGAATACTACGAATGAAAGAAGAAAAGGAATCCAGTCACAGTTCACATTAATGTTGTAAAGTGTTGGAAACAAAATTCATTACAAGCATAAGTCATTAAAAATATACACAGAGGAAATAATGAACAAGGTTGTATCTATTCTGTATGTAGACTAAGAGTTACAGGAAATTCAAAGCTAACACTATTAATATAAGAGAAAGTTTTATTTTGTAAAACACTATATGGTTGTATAGCATGTTTTTAATATAAATTAGGGTAAGGGTAGGAATTTGGACAGCTCTTTGTGTTTGTTTGCCTATATTTTCCTAATGAGGCACTTGACAAAATTAATCCTGCAGTTTCATTGATGAAACCACCGTATTTTGTGTGCGCTAAACTAAATGATTCATTGTCTCTTTATCTATGTTTTTGCTGTGGAATTCCTGCAAAAATTGCATAAATGCTATGTAGTACTTATGGTTTTACGGCTGGATGATATTTTAAAAGCACAATATTTTTATGACAAGCTCTGTCTTCTTTACCAGCTATTTATCTGTGGTGGAAAAGTGCAGAGGAACACTATTAGTCACTGGAGTGATTAAGCTGATTTAATGCCCTCGTTGGCATAATTCGCTCATCCCCTGTTGACCAATGGCTTCGTACAAGGTTGGCTCTGCCATTCTATTCAGCTCTGTTCTTGTACACTTTGTTACCACTGCTGTTCTTAAACTTGCTGTGCTCCTGTCTGATGATTTAAAGTGCTAGTTTCCATGCATCACTGAGATGGAGCCCTGTTTTTCTTTTATTGGTGTTGTTATTATATCATATTTTTGGCAGCTCCTTTTATGATAGAAACCCAAAAGTAAAAGTTCTGGGCCAGCACCTCTACATTTTGAAAGGCCATTGTATAACCAATATAGAAGACATATCCTGTGACCACAGACTTAACAAGTTGTAAAGTTTGTCAGCCGACAGCAGACTGTATGCAGCCACTGGCGGTGACATTGATGACATTAAATAAGCCCGTCAGCACTGGTGACTAATGCTATACCTCTGGACTTTCCAGACAGCAGGTACCTATATGATAAAGTCAGCAGTGCACATCATGAAACACTGTGATTTTATAGCACAACCTAGCTGCGAATCCATGGAGATTTCGTTACAGTGACACACCGGGAAAATCTCAGTTTACACATTGGGTAACTGCTTTTACTAGCAAGGCAGCTTATATTACCTGGATTTTAGTACTTGTTTGTAGCCTGCTGCAATGTAATTTTCCATGAGGTTTGTGCTATTGTGTGCAGGATATTTAATAATACGGTTTTGTTTTTTGTGTAGATTTTCAGACCAAATATTCTTTTGACACGTTAAACCTTTGTATAATTGACTGTAAAAATGAGGATATAAGTAGCTGGTTGGGAACACAGTTTAGCATTTCATAATACAGCTGCATGTTTGCTTAATGGATGAACAAACAATTTTGTTGTAGCTGGAAATACTTCGTGAACAATAACTACAACATTGTACAGCTCCTTAATAGCCTTCTTTAGTGGCCATAGTTCCATTTAGACTACAGTGTAACTTTTTACATACACTCTCTCTTATTGAGAGAAAAAAATTGGAGAGCAGAATAGAGATACTTTTCCTATAATTTTTGACAATTTTGCACCACAAATTTTATGGCAGTTTTACTCTTCCACATAGATATTTTTAACTTCAGATTGGATAAATTATGTATTTTGTTAAAGCTGAAGAAACTTTAGAATGGGTCTTGTAGTTTTATGTATTTGTAACATAATTGTTGATTATGCCTTTCAGCATCAAGTTCTGATGAGGATAGTGTGGTGAACGAGGGTATAGGTGACGTGCAGAGCACACCAGAACGGGAACGTGCTGCTCCCCCTCGCCAGCAACAGCCATCAGACACGAGTAGTGCTGGTTCTGCTCGTGAAACTCCTCCACAGCCACCAAGGCACACACGGCTGCCCAATGGAGGCCCAGGTCCTGGCCTTGCTGTCTGGGATGAGAGAGATGTTGCTGACGTCACAGATGTCCTGCACAACATGCGGCCTTGTCAGTACCATAGTGGAAGAAAAAGTATAATTGTTATATTGCTGATTCATGAATAAGAATCTTATATAGGAACAAAGTCTTTCTCGGCATTGAGAATGGATGTAGTCTTCTCGGGAGACCAGCCGAGTAATTAAGGTGTTTCCACACGATATTTCGGCGATCTGAGTCTCTGTCGCCATCTTCTGGTAAAGATGGTGACAGAGACTCAGGTCGCCGAAATATCGTGTGGGAACACCTTAATTACCGACTAGTCTCCCAAGAAGACTACATTCAATAAGAATCTTGTCAGGGATTTGAGATGATACTCAAAATTGTTTAAAAATGTAGTTAGCAATCAAAAACATGAATGTGCAAGTTTATTGCAAAAATCAGATAATTAAATAAATTAATTATGGCATTTATATATCTAAGTCACCATATGAAAACCTCTTTTAAAAACATAATTTTATTATTTATTAGCATCTCATAATTGATGAAAGGGTGAAGTACAGGGGTAAGTGGGTGTGCAAGGCATGCACCGCATGTGGGTGGGACATTGAGGGGGAGGGGGGCGGCAAATCGAGTGATCTGCAGCCCAGTGATAGTTGCCACTCCATTGTCGCTGTGACGAAACTTATGTAGTGTACAACCTCTTTTTTTTTTTTAACTCAACTGCTGCTTCAGGTGGCTGGCGACACTCAGGGTGGCAACAATGGGGGCAGCAATCTCACATTTTTTGACCTGGTTGAGAAAACTCCTAGATCCACCACTGGCTGTAGTTAGACAGGGGGCGGCATAATCGATATTGCACACGGGTGTTCAAATAGCTAGCGGTGGGCCTGCACAGGGATATAAGCAACTTAAATATATTTTTAATAGATTATGGTTTAAATCATCCCATTACTCTGTTAAGGAATAAGTATTCCAGAGTTAGCTGGTGGGAGTAGAAGGTATGTCTTGACAATGCAGACATAAATTACACACTGTACAAAGTTAACGTGATTGTCATGAATCACACTAGTGAATTAAATTTCTGGTAAAGTTATTGTAGCCTTTGATGAGCAGTGTGGGTACAGAAAATTAAGTAAATTATAATAGTGTCCAAATAAAAATAGACAAAAACTGTTTCTCTATTAATATATATATATATTGCTTCTGGGTTTACACCTCGTCGATGTTGGGTCATTAAAGGCGGGGAAGGACTCGGAGCAAGGAATGGGAAGGAATCAAATTGAACTATTGTCTTTGTGAAGGGATGGTCCTGGTATTTGCCTGGAGTGATTTGAGGGGAAACCATGGAAAACCCAAAACTGGTTGGCCGGATGGTGATTCAAACCCAAATCCTCCCATATGCTCTAATAAAATGTTTAATTGCATAAACATTTTTGTTTTCTGATAGGGGCATTGTCACAATCCATACAAAGTGTGAGTGTGTGGTTTGTTAAAAGTTACATATATGATTTAATAGTTGCATTAACCCAATAACGTCTCATTTAACTGCGACATAGTTGACTGAGAAATCGGATTGAAATCCCCTGGCATCATGATTCGAGGAACACAATAATACCTAAAAAAATCATTCAATAAAGATTTTTTTAAAGAAAATTTGCACGCTGGTTTATACAATTCCATTTGTCTATGTATCATATTATGACCACATTTAGAAGGGCCAGGTTTGTCATCATCATTATCACTTTCCTCACTGCTACCAAGTACTTGATTCACTATAACTGACACTAAAAGTATTTTCAAACTTTTTCATCATCAGATGAAATGCTGCTAACACTGTCTAAATTTCTAAATTCCTTCTCAACATTACCATAAAATCTTTTACAATTAAACAAATTATTTATATGATGAAATGCAGTATTGTGTCCTATGGTCGTCATATCATTTTTGCTCCAAAAAATCGTTTGAAAACTCCTAGTTGTTATATGTTCTGAATGAGTTAACACACATTGCTTCTATTTAATTTATTTTAATTTATTTTAATTTAATTTAATTTAATTGCAATGGAGCACAGGCTCCGGTGGCAATTTCCCTACACTCCCATCTTCCCCCTATCCTGCACCTACCTACATCTGCCCTCTACAAATCTTATCTTTAAATTCCTTCAAAGTTTTCGGTAAATTATTCATCATTTCTCTCGGTAACTCATTCCAATCCCTGACACCCTTACCTAAAAAAGATAATCTTCCCACACCCTTGTGCCTGAAATCGAGTGCCAGCTTGTGGTCATGGTCATCTTTTCCCTTCCATGCACTACTTTTCATACCTATTGCAATATCTTTCCATGCCTCATCGCCAGTATATGCCCTGTACACTCCCATGACCCTCCTCATCCTCCTCCTGTCTTGCAATGAATCCCATTCCAGCTCCTTTATCATATCCGTCACTGATTGCATTCTGCGATAATTTCCAGAAACAAATCTAGCAGCCCTTCTTTGCACCCTCTCCAACTCCTGTATTTGATACGTAAAATGAGGGTCCCATGCTACACTACCATATTCGAGCAATGGTCTGACCAAAGTTTTGTAACCCAATTTCTTGACTTCTCTCGTACATCCCCTCATCACTCTCTCCAACAAGTGCAGAACTTTGAAACCTTTTCCTACCACCTGTCCTATGTGTCCTGCCCAGTTAAGTTTGTTATCAAAAGTAATTCCAAGATATTTACATTTCAAGTCTTCAGCAAGCAATTCTTTCCCCACCTTATATTAATAATTAACCTTTTGTTTTTTATTTGTGTATCTAATAAGCTGACTCTTCTTTGCATTTATCTTCATTCCATGTTTACCAACCCAATTAGATATCCTGTCCAAATCACCCTGCAACTGTTTACAATCCTCTATCGTTTTGATTCTTTTATACAGCATTATGTCATCTGCAAACAATCTAATTTCAGATAGTAAACAATCAACACAATTATTCATTAGAATAATGAATAGCAATGGTCCCAATACGCTACCCTGTGGCACACCCATTTTTACTTCCACTTCTTTTGATACTACATTTCCTACCCTAACTTTCTGTTTTCTACCTTTTTAAAAATTCTTCTACCCAGCAAATTACTTTCTTATCCACTCCAATGGTTTTTACCTTATTTACTACCATTTTATGGCTTACTCTGTCAAATACCTTAGACAGATCTAGTGCTACACTATCAATTTGGCCTCCCTTGTCCATTTCATCTGAAATATCTTGCATATATCCCACTAACTGAGATTTGCATGAATATCCTTGCCTGAAACCATGTTGCCTGCTTGAAAACCACTTACGTTCCTCACATATATTTCTGATGTGGTTGCATATCAATCTTTCCATTAATTTACCTACCACTGGTGTCAAACTGATTGGCCTGTAATTCTCAACTCTATTTCTCACTCACACCGAGTGTGGTGGTGTAACGGATAGCGTTCTGGCCTCGCATTCGGGAGGACGGCGGTTCGAATCCCCGTCCGGGCATCCAGATTTGGGTTTTCCATGGTTTCCCCAAATCACTCCAGGTGAATGCCGGGATGCTTCCTTCAAAAGGCCATGGCCGAATTCCTTCCCATTCCTTGCCCCCATCCTTTCCCGTCTCTAAAGACCACGTTGTTAAAAAGGGACGTTAAACTGTTTAAAAAAAAAAAAAAAAAATCTATTTCTCACCCCTCCCTTATGTACCGGTACTACTATTGCACTTTTCCAGTCCTGTGGTAAGCAGCAAGTGTCTAGACTCAATTTAAATAATATTTCAAGATAAGGTACAATGTCACATCTGGCTATCTTTAAGATATCTGTAGTAATATTATCTTCACCAGCCCCTTTATTTTTTTCAGCTTTCTTATTTCCTTCATGATTTCCTCAGGATGGATATCAAATTTTTTACTATCGTCATTTCTGATTGTGTTGTTAAGCTCGTTCTCCGAATTAGACCCTCCTGTTTCTGATTCATTGTCTCTAATGCTTTAGCAACCACCAAGCACAGAGCACTGTGGGTGAGCGGTAACAATCCCTAGCTCTCAGTTCTTTCCCATTTCTGACGGGGTCAACGAAGCGTAAAGGCAAAAAATGCCAACAAGTTAATGATGATAAGGAACAGCACCCATAATGCATTCAATGCACTGAAACTAAATTTTATTGATTGAATCCAGTATATATTGCAGCATATTGGATTACAGATTCATGATTTATCAGCGACTAAATCAACTTCAAGTTGAGGACAGTTCTAAACAAACTCGTCAGTGAGTTACTAAACCTTTCATACCATAGAAATAACTTCATCTAAAATAAATGACTGTCCATAGATTCCTCAGTTTCGGGCAATTATGGCAAACCGTTTCACTCAGAAAAATTCCAATTTAATCTGCTGGTATAGGTGTGGGTATGACATCTGTCCCATATATGAACATAAAATCACTGATTTCTTAAAAGGAATTAATAACATTATTGAAAACATGAGGTTGATCAGAGATGGAACCACTAAATTTCCTTTATGTAGCAAAAACCATAGAAATCTCTGAACACTTGTTGAACAGAAAGCAAAAACATACTGGTACCCAGGGCCGGATTAAGACAGCGTGGGGCCCGTAGCAAATGAGAAGAAGAGGCCCTTGATTTTTGCCGTCCGGGGGAAAATTGTAGAGCTAAAAAAAAAAATAAGTCGCCCATCTAGCCTAGGTGCGGGCCCCCCCCTAGAAGGCCCGTAGCATTTGCTACCTCCTGCTACGTGGTTAATCCGGTACTGCTGATACCATAAACAATAAAACTCCCAACCAGTCAGAAATTGGTATCACTGCGACACATATTTTAAAAGATATTGATAATGGAAACTAAGAAACTGCCTTTGGGCTCTAAAAATAAAATAGGATATGAAAAAATAACTGGTCACTAATCACAGATGAAGGCAGGAGGGTGACATGAACATGTAAAAAACACGAAAACAAACACAAAGTGCACAGTATTTCAGTAAGAAACCTTAGACATGTGGAAATGGGAAAGATGTGAACACATCCCAACCTGCCATGTTGTCATTTTCATAAATATCTGACTAATATAGTTCTTTGACATAATATTGCTACTTTAAATTCCATTGTAGGTCTACTTCAGAAATTCACTAGTGTGATCAGTGGCGTAGCTAGGTCAACAAGGGCCCCAGTGCAAAACAATTATTTTGAGCCCTCAGGCCAGATGGGCGACTTTTATTCCTTTGTATTGCTGGTAGGGCTCCCCCCCTCCCCCCTGAGCAGTGAGGGTCTCTTAGTAAGGGGGCTCTCTGTGTCTCAGGGGCCCCCTTAGACGACGGAAGGTTGCCAGTTTGCCATGAAGGCCCGTGGGTCCTCTGAACTGCACTTGGGGTCCCCAGAGGTGCGCTTGGGGCCCCTTGAGGTATGCTTGAGAAGCCCCCTGAGTGTAGGGGCCCTGGTGCACTGCACTGCCTAGCCCCATAGTAGCTACGCCCCTGAGTGTGATAATGATAACCACATATCATAGGAACTATTATTTCTTATACTTAAAATAAGTATTTGCTAGTAATAAAAACCTATATTATTAATAAATGTCATACATATGTTATTTAATTTAGACCTACATAGTTTCTATTATTTAAATCTTCAAAAATTTTACTTGTGTTGCTTACCTTAGGCATTCATAGTATCAATTGTTTAAATCGGTCATAGATTTAATTTTGGCATTAGAAATTTATGTTTTATTGGATGTTTAGAGTACTTTTTATCTATTTGTTATTCACAGTAAGGTGGCTGAGGAGTAAAGCCTAAATCTAATATTAAAAAAGAAGTAGCAAAAAATCGCATGATATTATTATTATCAGTTAAATTCTAAATACATATCCTCAAGGTTTGTTAGGAGGTGCAAGTTAAATTTAAAAATATAATTAATTAACAATTGCTATCTGGTCAAGTTATGTGGTATTAGTTAGGCACAGCCTAGCAGGTTACATGCTTTTTCAAACTTAGTGCTATATGAGTGAGAGTAATATAGTATGTAGTATTACTTCATAGGGCTTTTACTTAGGAGGATAGAGTATTGATTGTGGAGGATGTGGGGAATAGTATGAGCAAAAATGTGATGTTTAGTATAGAGAGGGACCAGAGACAGGTGGTGATAGAGGCACATGAGTCCAGTATGGAGTTCATGCCATGATTGGTTAGAGTTGAACCATGCTATGAGGCAGGTAAATTTGGAAACGTAGATGTTGTTTGGAAAATGCATTAGTTCTGTCTTGGGGGTTGTGCTTGTGAACACCATTAGTAGATGAGGTTTCACTAGGTGCAACATACTTCTAAGGAAGAGAAGGTAGGGGGTGCTTTGTGAGTTATTAGCTGAAGCTGTAAGGGACTCCACTTAGTTATGAGGAGGTCATAACTGTTCTCCTCCCCCCTTTCTTTTAGAAACTGCTGCTGACGGTATAAAACTAGGTGACCATAGGTATACTTAATTTACATCTGCATTTGGGAAAAAGGTAAATAATAAGGAAATAGTTGATGTTGGTGAAACATTAAAGGCAGAGTTTTATCATGAGGAAGGTGAATATTAATGCTGAAAATATCACAAAGTCAGTTATAAGACTGTTACTAGAGAAATATAGGAGTATAATGACAAGAGTAATAGTGTTTAATAACTTAATAGAGATACTCAAACCACAAGTACTTACAGGCGTACAGTTAGCTGAAGGAAACAGTTAGGTTTCCCCCCAATGGTTATAGAATGTACTGCAGAGATAGGGGAGCAGTTGGTAGAGAGGTTTTCATATTGGTTAGCAAAAGGCAAAAGCTACTACTACAGTGAGCTGGTGTTTATAAATCAGTCATATGTTAATGGTGTTATATTTATGGGGTGATAAAGTGGAAAAAAATTAGTTTTTTTTTTTTTTACAGCAAGAAACTAAATTAACGTTTAGAATTAATACCGAACTGGTAGAGCAGAAGGGAATCCAAACATTTTAGACTTATTCCTCATAATGACTAATGATAATATTCTGAGGTACCAAGTATCTGAAGGAATAATCACAAATCAATTCTGACCAGTAGCCAAACGTGAAGGTGGATAAGGGTACAATTAATTAAAAGGCACTTATTTCAGAACAGAAAAGATATATCGGGGGTAAGGTTCAGTACATGGAAGAGGGACACAAATGCATGGGAGTAAAAGAGGGGACAGTTCAAGTGGATAATAAGGATGGTGGAATAAATATTTATTCAGAAACAGAAAATAAATAAAAGTATGTATCCTATATACTATAACACAAATGTGAGGAGGCTAAAGTGGTTGGCAAGTAGGGAAAACAATGTAGTAAAGAGGCAGCAAGGCATCAGTGAACACTTGACTCAACTATTTGGGGAATTAATAGCAGCAGAGAGAAATGCTATAGATCATTTTATGTTAAGTTACAGACAAATCTAAATAATGGAATTAGTGCAGTGTTAAATAGAAGACCTACAAAAATGTCAGTAAAATGCTTAAAAGAAGCAGTGAGAGATGTTTTAACATTTATTTTAAGATGGGAAAACATATAATACTAAGGTATCTAAATGGACCGGTAAAAAGAAACATCGATATACATAATTTTGGAACTATACAGAGAAATCATTTTCACATGACACACAAACAGGGTGTTTATGGATCTCATTCTTTTCAGCCTTAGGGACTAGTTATGTACAATAAATTGGCAATAGAAACAAAAGAATCTTTATCAGCTGAAAGATTTAGGGAAGGAGTGGGTACTTGGCTGAAAAGCTATGAATGAAATGTGATCCTGTAAAATTTATATTGTTGAAGCTGTTTTCTTTATTAAAAATTTTGTGTATTTATAAACTTGTTAAATGCATCAGCCACAGAGTATTTTGAAATAAATAATATATAGATTGTTTGCATATTACGAAGGAACTAACACGACTACATAATCATACATAAGAATGAAGTCTTTCTCGGCGTTGAGAATGTATGAAATGCTCTCGGGTGACTAGTCACCCGAGAGCATTTTATACTTAATCATAATTTGACATTTTACCTTACTTTGTTATATTGTTGGGATTGAATCTGGAGGTATGCTGCTTACCAGGGGAAAGCAAAAATGTGATTGTGATACTGGCCCTTAAAAAGGGGCAGTAAGTATAGTTTAAAACTACAGGGAAATCAGTTTGATGTGAGTGATAGGTAAATTGATGGAGAGAATTATATGCAATAACATTAGAAATGTTGTTGAGATTGGAAACTAGTTTGCAAATTGGTACCAAGGCTTTATAATAACAATAATAATAATAATAATTGTTAAAATTGCAGTGGGAAGTATATTCATGGGAGTCTCGGGTATTGGGCTATATGCAAAATATATTGGATGAAATGGTCATAACAATTGACAGAATGAGCTGCAAAATTGTCATAAATAAATTAAAAACCGTTGGGTTGAATTAAAAAGTTACGAATAGAGGAATTCTTAAAAGATAGATCACAAATAGTTTAGGTAGGAAATAATGTGAAAAAGAGGTGGAATTGAAAATAGAGGAGCCACAGGATAGTATATTGGGCCATTGCTATTGATTATTGTAATAAATGATTGTGTAAATGGTTTACATTCAAAAGTTAGGTTGTTTACAGATGACATAATGGTATATGACAGGATCAGAATAAGAGAGAGAACTGAGCAGCTACAGGGTATGGAAGAGATGGAAGAAGAGTCAGCATATGAAAAAACACTAAACATTGTTTATGATTATAGGGTGTGGAAGGAATTGCTTATTAGAGACCTGAAGAGCAAATAAACTGCCATAACATTTGGTAGGAAACTCAGCAGAACAACACTCTTTGGCAGGTGGTAGGAAATGGTTTCAAACTCCTTCATTATTTGCAAGGAATGATGATGGAATTTACCAGAGAGATGAAAATTTGGGTTACAAATCTTTTGTCAGTCCATTGTTTGAATATGGTGGTCTACTATGGGACCCACAGTTTGGATACCAAATGCAAAAGTTGTATGGGGTGCAAAGGAGTGCAGCTTGATTTGTTTGTGGAAATTAATGTAGAATACATTCTATAACTGATATGATAATGGAGCTGGACTGGGAGTCATAGAAGGACAGGAAGAGGACAAAGAGAATGCATACAAAATGCATGTATTAGTGAAGAGTCTTGGAAAGATATTGGTAGAAGAATTAATAATAATGCATAGAATGGGGGAAAAAATTATCTTGACCACAAACTGGCACTCGATTTCTTTTCTAAGGGATTTGGAAAATTTTGTTTTGTTTCTAAGAGAGTTGGGTATTAGAATAAACTATGAAGGGATATTTTGAACAATTTACCAAAAACTCTGAAAGAATTTAAAATTAAAATTTGGAATGAGCATCTTGCACTCAAGAAATTCAAAATAATAAAGTAGTTATATAGGGAAATTGCACACCAGAGCATGTGCTTCATGTAAATTAAATAAAATAATTATAAACATGGTTTAGGAATAGAAGACAGTAAAGTAAATTCTTCTTAGCACCTTGATGAGCTCACTGATAAACAAACACAAATTAAGAAAAACAATGATTTTTTTCCCCACAGTAATCAAACTACAGAAAAATATGATGCTAAATTTGATCTTGGTCAAAGTTGGCAAGGTCTAATTTACTTTATTCCTTTCAGAATTCTCGTTCATATTTGTAACAGGTGCCTTTAACTTTACGTAGTTATTATTCACAGCCAATATAGTGGCCACTTATTTATCAGTTGATTCAAAAGGGTCGTTTTCAGACTGCTTCTTGTAGTTACTTCATCAAGCCTTTTATTTGTTAATACATGCTCATATAGTTACCATTTATTATGCATTACAGCTACTGTAATAGATGATTTTTATTACAGATACACAGCCACCAGATGTTACACACAATACTGCCCAGTCCCGCCGCTTAACTGCTGCTGATAGAGTCAACCGATACAACCAATCAAGACAGTCATCCACTTCAGATGATAACATGGGTCAGTTCTTGATATATAGCTTCTGGCTTGATTTATATCATTAGAGAAGTTGTGTTGGTTTAGTTTTAAAATTTACTGTGTGCAGAGGTGTGACTTGCTTCACGAAGCATGTCCACAAGAACAGAAACTTTATCTGGTTTACAAGGTCAATGCCTAACAGCAGGTTTGTTTGCTGTGTAGCTTGGAGACTGCTGAGTAAACCATGTAGCATTTTATATATCTTCAGGTAGGAGAGAATCTAGTTACATGAATTAGAACTAATTTTAACTTTTACCAGCATTTCTTAGCACTTATTATAAATTACAGTAGTGATGCTTGAAAATGTATTCTTGTTATAGCACTAAGCAAGAAGAGAACATTGGCACTTCCTGTTGAGAAAAATAGCAAAGGCTTAGGTAAAGTGTATATATAAGACTCCATAGAAATTTTTAGTATACTGGTGTCAGAAATTATTTTCTTCTACTCTTTTGCAATTTTGTTTTTTGTTTTATGACTAATTGATTTTAATTTTTTTTTAAATTTCAAATCCTTTAAGAGTCATTTCTATATACATGTTTCAAAATGGATTATTTAATAGCTGATAAGTTAACACCAAATTTATGTTCCCAAATATTTAATTTTTTAGGTACTGTGACGGGCACAGGAAGATGGAAAGTATCAGCCAAGATTCAGCAGTTGCTCAACACCTTGAAGAGACCAAAGCGTAGACCACTGCCAGAATTCTATGAAGATGATGACATTGAGTTAGAAATTGCTGCAAATCCAAAGGATCCCAATGCACCAAAACCTGAAGGCAGCTCAATGACCTCTGCTATTGGTGAACAACTTGTGGTAATAATTGTATGATTTGACAGCTGCTTTAGTTTGTGACAGTTATTTTTGATGCTAGTATAATTGTAAATATTAATGAATGAATTCCTTATTAAAAATTCTTTACGTATTATACTTTTATTTTAACCATTTTTTTGATATAATCCTATGTTTAAGATAATCCACTATTTTAAGTCAATAAAACAATTTCTGCATATAAATGATGACCATTTTCAATTGGATTGTTCTTTAGTTGAGTGTTTAATTTCTTTTGGTTGTAAAGTTTTATAATTTATATCATTAATTGTAATGTGAACTAATTATTAACATTAATTGCTAAAATGATGCCAATGCAACTCTTTTTGTAGCTTTAATGACGTACGCATTTCACCTCTCATTGAGGCAATATCAGAGGAGAGAATATATTTTAAAATTTGACATTGAGTATTACAAACTTATTCTATGATGTATAACCTAACTCTAAAATTAAAATTTTCTTATTATTTACAACTTACTATTTACATTAGTGGTTTCCAGGTTCGTAACCACACATCTCTGCTTTTTCTCCAAAGCATGTTTCCGCTAAAGCCATTTGTCTTGGTTGCTGCAAATTGGATGTTAACATTGCTTATATTACAACTCGCTTGTTTATGGTGGCCATCTTGTTTTCTTAATGTACATGGTAGTGGTGTGCTGACAGCACCAGTTTTGAAATTGTGTCTTAGCGTGATGTTTAGCTGTTTTGTTTCCAATTATCTGTAAATGTGTGAGTGCATGTATCTGTTAGATTTATTTAATTATTGTTCTTATTGTACTTTACTTTCTGTAGGGTTAACATATGCTTACTAGTTTGAATAGCATTTGGTTAGTTAGGTATATGTGATCATTTGCCATTTTTTATTGCTTTTTGAATTTGATAGTTTTCTTGTAGAGTGATGGTATTGTGTCTGTGATTGTTAGGATTTGCATATCTGTGTTAATGTCTGTTGGTAAGTGATCATTTTCTATTAGATGTTCAGCGAATGTAGAGTGATTGCTGTAGGTACTGAAGTGCCCTCATGTGTTCTTTGTGTCTGGTTTTAAACTGTCTTCTGGTGTGTCCTATAGTTTGGATTGTTATCTCTAAGTGAGTTTTTAATTGTTTTTGCACTGAGTTGTCTGTTTGTAGAGCAATGTTTATGCCTTTTTTTTTTTTTAATGTTTGTGATTTTGTGGGTGTATTTGTTGGAATATGTCTTTGAGTACCATTTACTTTTATTTTTGGTGTCTTTTGTGGTATGTGAATTGTTTTGAAATGTCTTTGTTGTGGGTGTCCTTATCTGGAGGGTATTGGATGGCTGAAGTTTGGTTATGTAAGTTATTGTCTGTTCCTTCTCCATTTTGTTCATGATTTTTCTGTTTATTGTGTCTTCTGTCTGTGATTTATATCCATTTTTTGTTGCTATTTCATTTGTTGTGTTGAGTTCTGTTTGCTAGTTTTTCTTTGTTAGTGAGATTCTGTTTAATCTGTTTAGGATGAAACGTATTGCAACTTGTTTGTGGTTTTGTGGGTGGTTTGATGTGGAGTGTATTATTTGATCTGTTGCTGTAGGTCTTCTATATATCTGAAATGAGTGTGTGTTTGAATCTTTTGTTATGGTGAGATCTAAGACGTTCAGTTTTCCTTGGTTTTCCTTTTCTACTGTGAAGGTAATGTTTTTGTGTATGTTGTTTGTTTTGGTGCAGTTCAGTTATTTGGTCATCTGATTCATTGATGAGACATATTACATCATCAACAGATCTCCACCAATATATAATATTGTATCCTTTCTGAGGTATAAGGTTTTTTCATATCTCATTTTCTATATCGTCAATGAATACATTGGCCAAAGTTCCAGAAATAAGTGATCCCATTGGAAGACCTTCATGTTGCAGTTAGTATTTGTTATTGAAAAAGAAGTAATTTTGTGAAGTTAGTAACTGAAGTAAGCTTTTGATTTCATCTATGTGGCTGTTGGGTAATGCTTTGTATTTCTTAAGATTTGACTGAATTAATTGAATTGTTTATTTTATTGGGATATTATTATACATTACATGCTTTCAGTGTCAAATGATACTAATATTGCTGTGTGTAGGATGTGTGTGTCTTTTATGTTCTGAATGAGTTCTGTTGTGTATTTTATACTTCTGTTTTCCTGAAATATGTAGTGTTGGTTAAGAAAGGTGTTTGTATGTTTGGCTAAGAGAGATGTTGGGGCTTTTCTAAAATTAATTATGCGTCTTAAAACAGATATGCAAATCCTCACAATCAACAATCAAAACACAAAACCATCACTCTACAAGAAAACTATCAAATTCAAAAAGCAATAAAAAGGTATTGAGTGACCACATAAACCTAACAAACCAAACGCTATTCAAACTAGTAAACATAAACCCACAGAAAGTAAAGTATAATAAGAACAATAATTAAATAAACCTAACAGATACATGCACTCACACACTTACAGATAATTGGAAACAAAACAGCTAAACATTTCGCTCCTACACAATTTCATAACTGGTGCTGTCGGTGCACCACTATGATGTACATTAAGAAAACAAGATGGCCACCATAAACAAGCGGGTTGTAATATAAGAAATGTTTACATTCAATTTGTAAAATGTTTCAATTTAGAATTAGGTTAAACATAATAGAATAAGTTTGTAATATTCAATGTAAAATTTTAAAATAGATTCACCGCTCATGATGCCTCCATGATAGGTGAAACGCGTGAGGGATTAAAGCTACAAAAACAGCTTTGGCGTCATTTTATCATTTAATGTACTGAGCAACTGCGAACAAATGGCCTACAACAACACTGAATTATTAATATATTCTGTTTCTCAGTTGTAACATATTAGCTGGGAACTAGTTTCATACTGTCATTGAATGAGTTTATATGATTTTAGCTTCTTGGATTTTATTCTTCATAGGTGCCATCAGGGTTGCCAAGAAATTTGGAAGCTGCCATACAAAGGTATGGATCTGCTTCTTATAAGGCTCCTGTAGCCACCGTCCTCGATCCCAATGGAAAGCTGACCATTACACTTACCTATGGTATGTTTGGCTTAATTCTTTTATAGATTATCGGTAGTAGAGTTTCTCTAAAAAGATGTGAAATTGATGAGAGGTTCATTTGAATGATTGTATTTCTAAACATATTTCATAACTGCATTCTTTGCATTGTTACAGGTAAACTGTTGAGTAGGTCACAGAAAATTGCATACACGTTGCTCAACAAAGCATTTAGCAAAGGTGGTGATGCATGCCTTAAAACTGGTGATAGAATAGCATTAGTTTATCCCAATAATGATCCTATAAATTTCATTTGCGCTTTCTATGGATGTCTGCAAGCTGGAATTGTTCCTGTTCCAATTGAAGTTCCTCTTACAAGAAGGGTATATTTCACATAATAATTCCAATTTTTATCTAACTAAATTTTAAATATGTTTTTGTGAAAACTTGTTTATTATATCCATTTCTTACTTATAGCTTTGTCAGTAATCAATGTGTTACTGTTTTATGAAATTTTCTGATTTAAAAGTTTCGATTTTCAGGATGCAGGTTCACAACAGATTGGTTTTCTGTTAGGCAGCTGTGGAATTCAAGTAGCTCTGACCTCTGAAGCTTGCTTGAAGGGTCTGCCAAAGACAGCAACAGGTGAAGTTGTTGCCTTCAAAGGCTGGCCTAAGCTTCAGTGGTTTGTTACAGAACATCTAGCAAAAACACCAAAAGACTGGCTACCTCCTCCAAGACTGACAGATGACACTCCTGCTTATATTGAGGTAACACAACAGTTATATTGATATTTCATCATAACTGGAGACATACTGTACATTTTGATATAGTGAAATTTGTAGCTCAACTCTTTGATGATTAATACATATTGACATCATTCTCCTAGTGGCTAATAAAAATTTCTTACCTATTGCATTCTATGCCTTGCACAACATTAACATTGCAGGCTGCATGCTTGGTACTAGTTTTCAGAATTTTTAGGCGTATTAAAAACAAAATTTAAAGTTTTTTGCCATCCAAATGAAACAGAAGGGGACATTTACTTCTACCTAAGCAATTATAACAGGATATACTACAATTTAATTTAATTTAATTTTTAATTGCAATGGAGCAAACCCATTACCACTGCGCCCTCACACTTTAATTATTTACAAGAAGACGCGTTAATTTAGAATTATAGTCATCATACTTTTAATAAACCTTAAGGACCAGGCTACACACTGTTAAATTTTGAACATTAACAATAATTAATTTTTTTCAGACTATTTTTTGCTAACACGGTTAGCATACGGCAGAGAGTATATATTGGAGTGCTCAGGCCATCTGGTTGTCTTTATTCTTTATTTTGGAGCCTTTTGTTTCAAGTCACGGAGTAATCATGCGCTAGTGTGTTTCGTTGGGTAGTGTGAGTGTCGGTCAGCCAAGATGACTTCCGGTTGTTTTTGAACTTTGAGATACTACTTGTGTGTGATACACCGCCATGTTAACTTTTCCCGCCAGTGATTTGTGCTAGCATTGACTATGGACTTATAATTTTTCTAAAGGGGTTTAGTCTGGCACTTCTTCCTCTTCATGACTTGATTTTTGGAGACTTTAGTTCGATTGCCAATTCGACTGTAATAGCTATTTTTCAAATGTAACTGTGAAATGAATTCGAAATTTTTCATCAAATGGACTTCTACATGCTTTTGTAGTGAACAGCAACCTTTCCCCAGCTTTTGGTTTAAATAAGCTTTATGGTGACCGATAGGCTTTACCGTTGAATTATCCAGGCAGATATACGGTCATTCAAATTTACTAATGCAACTTAGGAGAACTTTTAGCAAGTCAGAAATCAGTTAAGGTAACTAAACCGATACTACACCCCAGTATACTGGTTTAACCCCTTACATGCAAAAGTAACATAGGGTGATTTACCATGCTTCACTGTCATAGAATCATTATGAGAATGAAAAGAAAAATGGTTTAAGGTATTATGCAAGCAGAAATTGATAGGGAAAGTAAACTTACCACTTACCTCAGTTCAAAGCAGATAGGCTGTCATAATAAAAAAAAGAAATAGAGAATATAGTTCACAATATTTTGGAAGAATCCATGGTACTTTGTTTGGTAAGTGATTTGATTTTTTTCCTTATCCTTTTGTGTTTTCAAGCTAAGTTGTTAAGCGAGTACTAAAGGTGCAAATTTGGTTAACTGTTTTGGTACAGGGGTCGATCCGGCAGAGGGTAGACTAGCCTGCAAGACAGGACAGTGAATTTCAGTGGTAAGCAAAGGAAAAACAGCAGAGTGGACAAGCTATGCCAAGAAATAATCTCTGGTGTACTAGGTATTAAAGAAACATCTTTGGTCAGTTAGACCATGTGATGATCGAAAAGAATTACGATTGACTGCAAGATGGACCAGAAGCCGGGCAGCCATGTTGTACAGACAGTATTTTTCCAAGTGGCCAAGTAAAAGCAACGTGCCAGTCGGGTGGTGGATCCGCAAGAGTACCATGTGAAGTGTTTGCTAGGTTGTGGGTTTACTCCACTGTGTAGCCTAACCGTAATGTTTGATGTAAAGATTGTCTAATTCATATGGTAGCCCGGTTTGGTCAAAGTGTGTGATTTATGGGCATCGGTTTCCTAATTGCAAAACGTCTTTCTTCAAGATGAGATTTGATATCTTAAACTTCCATTGTAATGCGGAACTGGTACTGGCCTGGGCATGTGTGTTTTAAAATAAACTGTTTAAATCTGATCTTCTAAATTCTCGTGAACGTTCTTTAGTAGTAACCTTTTAGTGACAGATATTTATATTAATAACCCTAATGAATTTCCCAGAACCCGAATGGCAGCCATTATTGACTTTTGAATCTTTGTGAAACCTTACCCACTTCTCATCAATATACCAGTACATTCCCTCCATGGTCTAAATCAGGGGTGGCCAACGCCTTAAATATTTTTCCGGCCCGCTAGATTCATCACACTTTTACAAAATATATTTATTTTATAATGGCCAAAGTAGTGAAAACCAATGTATTAAAAATACTTTATGTATCCATACTTTCAAAATTTATTTCCTTTGTATTTATATATTTTTATATAGTCTATCATTTTTAGTGTTATATATTTATTTAAAACGTGAGTTTAGTATCTGTATTATTATATTATCTATGTTTACATGTAAGAATAATAGTAAACTCATTAATAAATCATTATGTTTCAATTTTTCACTCCATAAAAATGTCTATAGTGGGTATAAATCTAATATGGGGATATATGATTTTATATGCGGCCCGCGGAGTTATGATGCATTTCCAAAGTGGCTCGCAAGATCATTTGGGTCGGCCACCCCTGGTATAAATTATTCCTACTATCTCTTTTAAGTCTTCGAAGAATAATAAGATACTAAAGAGTGTTTTCTGAAGTTGATGGCAGAGTAACTAGGACTTGTGTGGATTAACAAGAAGTTAATGGCTGGAAGCACCCAGCATCCAAACTGAACATCCCCCGACATAAAACAGGTGTTACCAAGTATATAATAGTTTTTCACTTTTATTTGTATGGACTTTGTTGGCTGATATGAACATAGTAATTTATGAATGTCATATCAAAATATATTCTTTATATAACTCTTTTGACATCGTTTTGAATAATTTTTTAATTCCTTCTTTCAAAGATTTTCCACTGCCTTATTTTAGTTAAAATTGTTCATATCTTCTAAAACTAAGTCAAATTTTGAATGGAAAGCTGGATCTTGTGTTTCATCAATGTCAATAGTAACCTCTTTTCATTATACTTAAGTTGAGGCCATTCCCATTTTACCACTTCTTTGGATATTCCTTAAGTGACTCTCTCTTCAGAGCTCAAAAGGGGCTTTTCCATTGTATCCTTCAGTGCTGATATGGTCTTCTTTTATATCTCAAATTTTGTGTGTTTTTCCTGAATGCCACGCCAACACTAACTACAACCATTTGATTCTGTGCTTTTTATGGTTCTGTACACAATGGGAAATGCTGATGCTCCATTGCTTTTACATCTGTCATAGGTCTTGAGCACTTTAGCGACATTAGTTGCACTCCAAATTAGCACACATTGCATATTTTGTCGAATCAAACCAAATATCATATTTAAAATTTTGTTAAATTATTCTTCGTGGATTTTCATAAAAATAAAAAAATTCTAGCCTAGCATGAAAATTGTAAATGTTTAGAGTCCACTAATTATTATTATTTTTTTTGCATGAAATTAAAGATGACAACTTTTGCCACTCTTCTAGATCAGAAATAATGTCATTTAGGAAATTGTTATTTGTCCCAAGTGTTGATCATCTCCTGTTTTTAAACAACAAATACTAAAAAGCTTTACATCTAATGTATTTCTAAGTTTCCAGCTGTTTTGCTGGAACTTTTTTTAAAATTTGAGTATTAATTTTTATACCAGTTACTACCTTCTAATCTATCACAAATATTATTTATTGAATCAGGGAAAATGACTCATCACTCATATTGTGTGTGTTTATATATGTTCTCCTCTCATCGCTGCCGTCTACTTTGGTGAGTGATGAGTCATTTTCCCTGTCCTTACAATTATATTGCCTAAAGCAGTTTCCTTTTTCCTTAGTTTAAATATTTATTGAATCATTAGAGTATAAAAACAAATTGTGTGAGACTTTTTATTTGCCAATATTCACACCTCTTGCCTGCTTTTCAGGTTTTCTAAAGTTTACCTGTTGATCTTCCTGCTCCATCTTGAACCTTTTTGCACTTTCTTTACTGATCCATCAACTTAACTATTTCTTTTTGTGACCCATCAGTTTTGCAAGCTCATTTTATTATGCCTACTCTTGTTATCTTCTTCTTATTGTATTTCATCATCAGCTGAATTTGCTTCACAGTGTTTCCTTAAACCTGTATTTACAGTAATAGCAAATTTCCAGGCTATTGTGGTGTTCCAATTTCCAGCCTGTTTCACTTGTGTTCCTCTCCTGCTCTCTCTCATTTAGTCACTATTTCAAAATTGCCAGATTGTGGTCAGTGTTGTTATCAGCACCCAAATCTGTTTTATAGTTAAGAACTTTGTTTCTGAATCTGCAATTAACCGTAATATGATGTAACTGGAAATAACTCATGCCCTAAACACTTTCCAGCATAAAGACTAGCATTGTCAAGTGCAAGATACTATGTTGTGCAGAGAAAAAAAAAAAAAAAAAAAACATTGTTTTAAAATCTGTAGCAACTGTTTTTTAAATAAAATTCATTTCACTTTTTGCGCAGTTGTTTTTAAAATCGTTTATATAAATCTAACGGTAATAAAAATTCTCGAACCAGTCAGTTTGGAAAATAGGAGGGAGGGGGGGGGGAGAGGAAACTGTTGCTGGTCTTACAAAAATATTCAGGTATACTGTCAGAATCAAGAAATTCTCTGTTAAATGATACACACGATTCTTTATCAAAATAAGTTACCATTGAAGTATCAAATTCTTTAAAGTCACTCATTTTGTTACAGTTTTCTTTTTAAAGGGTCTGTCCATAATTTTTCATTCAGGATTCAGATTTTTTTAGAGTGTGATAGACAGATATTTAGCAGACAAATGATTGAATCATTAGGGGTATGTTTTTTACTAGGGAACTATTAACCTTCCCCGCCCCCCTCCCAAAAAGCAAAAAAATCATCTCTGTACCAGGTTGAGAACTTTTCACCTTACTCCCCACACACTTGGTTAGAATTTATACTAGTCGTTAGGAACATGTGTTGTCAGTTTATTATGTAAACTCCATCCTGTGGCTGTAAAATTCCAAACCAGACTGTTTGTCACTTATTGGAAGAGTGCAGTGCCAGAACATAACATGATTGTCACAAAGATGTCTTCTATACAAACACTGACATGCTTGAAATGCATAGCTGCACTGAATTTTAATATGAGTATTTCTGTTTGTTTAATGTATATTTTCCTGTATTTTTAAGTGTTATTAACTTTTTCATTTGAACCATTTGTCAAACAAAAAATTAAACTTGAACAAATTTGTAGCTAAAATTAGGATAAATAAATATGTAGGGAAATTGTAAACAGAGTGTAAGCTCCATTGCAATTATGTGGTAATGGTAATTCCCCATTCCAGAAATCTTGTTAATACATCTTTCTAACCTCACAAATACCAACAACATTTAAACCATCTTATCTTTCCTTTTAGGTTCCATAACCCACCTGTTCTGTACTGATCATTTCCCAACCTGTGATGTGATTTAGGAGCTGCTTTAATCCAAGGATTTTTTTTTTTTTAATTTTTTTTTTTTTTTTTTTTTTTTTTTTTTTTTTTTTTTTTTTTTTTTACAGGACAAACCCTTTGCTATATAATTTGAGTGGCTTAAGTGATAGGGGAAAAAATCCTTTGCATTTTCAATATAGAGATTTTCCACTGTCTTCTTTATCCCAATAAAGATTTCTGTTTTGTCCACCTTTACTGTCTTTTTGAAAGCCAGTATTTCCCATTCGACACTCCTCACTTTTGTCAGGAGGCTAATTCGTAAACAGTGGTTGACTGCCTACACTGGGAATGTTCAGTTGGCAGTAGCTCTGCAGTATAGGTAAGCTGCATCACATGAAGGAGAGATGGACATTTGATTTGAAGAAGCTGACTTGTTTAGCATGTGTGCTGTGTTCCTGATGTGGGCATCCCTTACACACTAAGTGGGTCAACCAATGTTTATTTATGTGTCTGTGTAACATTACCTCATTGCTTTTAGCTTGGCATGAGTGTTTTTATTATTATTATTACTATCCAAATCCTTGTTTTAATAGCTTTTGTGAGACTCGTTATTTCTAGCATTAGTTTAAAATTGTTGTTTTAATCTAGTAATGCTTAAGTTAAACTTTGATTCTAAGGAAGAAAAAGGAGTTAGTTTACATATTAAGAACCTATAAAAACTAGAGAATTCAAGATATCAACAAACCATGAAAAATACAGACATAGATACAAAACATCAAAATCTTCCTTCTCTGTCTTTATTTTCATTTCCTTCATCTATCCTTTTATTAACTTCAATATAATTTGGCTCTTACAAGTGTTTTAATTTTTTTTTTTTTTTTTTAAATATACATCCTCTACAAGTTAGCAGTGTTTTGTTTCAGTATACAACAGACAAAGATGGCTCAGTAATGGGGGTGACTGTAACACGAACTGCCATGCTTGCTCACTGTCGCACACTTACAATGGCTTGCAGCTACACAGAAGGGGAAAATATGGTGTGTGTGCTAGATTTCAAACGAGAAGTTGGTCTTTGGCACAGTGTCCTAACTAGCGTGCTTAATGGCATGCATGTAGTATTTATACCTTATGCCCTAATGAAAGTAAATCCAGCATCCTGGATGCAGATGATAACAAAGTACAGAGGTAAGTATGATTTTATTATATTTATTAAAAACAAATATGAATACTATGTGTTAACAGCAAGTTACAATAAAGCTATGTGCAATTAAAATACAAATTAATTAGTAATATATATTACTTACCATAAATCACCTGTTTGCTGCCAGCAAGTGTAGCTGTAGTGAAATCGAGAGACTTGCATTGGGGACTCCTGGCCACCAAAGACCATAAAGAAGTTAGTCTGACATCACTGCGGCTATTGTTAGTGGCAGATGGTGCTAATCCATGGTCATTATCTTCATGTGATCAATTCCTCGGTGTCTTCCAAGCAAAAGGTCTTCGGCCTGATGCAATATGCCCTTGTGCCAGTTCCAGTGAATGCTTGACAGTTTCTGTACGCAGGTCAGTTGTAGCAAGTTCTGCACTCATAGTTTATTCTATTTAAAAACAACTTTGGAGATTTTATGTATCATTTCTCTGTTGATGTTGAATGAAGTTATTATTAAAAGAAGTAAACAAGTGTAAGAATAACAAGTAAAGAAGTAAAAGAAGTGTACAAAATGTTTCTTCCAATATTTTGTTGTAAAATGTTGCATTAGATTGTGGTATTAGTATTTAATAAGAGAGCCAATGAGAAAGAATTGGGAAAGTAAACACAACATTTAACATTCATAAAGACTGAAGTACAGTGACAGATATATTAATTACTAAAAGGTTTTGGTGACAGGCCATCATCTCCTTTCATACTTAAATGAAATCAATAAATGAGGTATCATTTTAGAGACTAAAGTCTCCAGTTAAGTAACATCATAAATTAAAATAGTTCTAATTTGACCCTTAAAGGACAAAAGTAATAACTATGAAGGTTATGTGCATGAGACAGTTCAGAGCCAAGTCGCTAGGTATCAGCAGCACAGAGATTAATAAACTTGACAAGGACCGAGCGCGTTACCAATAGGAGCACCACATGTTGGATAGGTATCAATAAACTGTGGTTTTTTGTACAGTAAGTAGCTTTTTGAATATATATATATTTTTCTGTTACAGAAGCATTTCTGTTTTGTTATACAATTCCTTAGTAAACATTTTATTTACAGAATTTTCTCACAGGCTGTGATCACAGTAAAACATACGACATAGTTGTGTATTTTGTTCAGGTTAGTTGTTCCGTTAAGGTCAGTCACAATTTGTTATACATGTGTTTCATACATCCAACAGATTTTCCTAGTTCTTTTGCAACATGTTGCAAGTATTTTGTTATGTATCTGTTACACTAAACAAAGAAACAATTGCTACAAATGATGTGGTTCTTCTTTTATCCTATAACAAACCACCAACCTGATTATTTATTTCTGAAATTTTCATACTAGTCATCTAGTATTATATTATTTTGATAGTAAACTTTGTTTCTGTGAATAGAAGAGATGATTCTCATTTACTCATATAATCAAGATTTACTACCAAAATAGTGTAATAAGTGTTTGTCACTACCATCCTGATTTTATCTGTGGTAAGTGTCGGGTTTACTTTCCTTGTATGTTGTTATTGTCACTGCCTTAAAGCTCTAAAATTTCTCTAGAGGAAAACTGTGTATTTTAAATTTTTGTAAAATACAAAAAAATTGTTTAAGCAGATTGAACCTAATCAGCCATTCATTAAAAAAATTGTTGTTTTGCATTTCACACGATCAAAATTCATTAATTAGTTACTGCATTTTTGTAGTGGGATTTTGGTAAAACTTTATTCTTTTGTTGCAGAAGCTTTCAAACTTAATTTAATAATCTAAGAGTTAAATAGTTCTTTTTCTGAGTCAATAATTCTGAGTGAATTATTAGAGAAAAATTAATTTTCACTGTTGTTATGCACTTTTTTCCAGACCTGGTAGAGCAGGTGTGAATGCAACTGGCCGGGGAGTACTTTCTATGTCAGGTCTGAGCTATGGTGTAGTGCGAGTTGACCAAGAGAACTCCCTGACTTCTCTCACATTGCAAGACTGTGGTCAGGTTATGCCTGGAAGTAAGTGTTTTAAACTTATTTCTAAAGCATAATTCTAAATGTATTTTTTAACATCAAGTATAAGTGATGGAATTCTTTTTGGAAGGCTTGAATCTCTGCCATTAATACCCAGTTTAGAAAACTTAAGGAGAGTATGTTTCACAATAGCTGTTTTATTTGAAAATTAATTAATTTGTTTATAACAGAAATTAGGATCAATCTAGAGGAAGTAAATGTGTAACTTATTAAAATCTAGGACAGAACGAATGTAAGGGGGGGGGGAGGGGAATACACATTATTTCGGATTTGAAGTAGATCATGTAGGAAAGAGATTGGTAAGCATGTTGCTTTTTTTTGGGGGGGGGGGAGCACCCAAAACCCGCTCCTCCAAGCATGGCGGCCTTCCTGTTAACTACTGCTCGCATCTGCACATGCATTAAATTAGTAATTCTATAGGTGATCACAGGAACGGGATTGTGATGTATTCCATGCGTCCAGGCGTCCGCCTGTTTACATGGGTCCATCGGATAAGATAGACAGAAACTTTTGAAAGAAGAGACAGGGCAGAGGGAAAAATGTGCCAAGGTTTTACCCTTGGGGAAAAAAACCTCTGCGATAGTTAGGTTGCATGCACCAACTGCTTATATTGCTGCATGAATAAAATCAGTGCTAGGGTAAATTCAGTAATGAATGAATCCAACATAAAAGTTATGTGTATCTGTTTGTTTGTAATGGCCACTGTTGCATAATATTTCAGCTGTTTGTCATATGTAATTAATTTTCCGACTATATTATAAGTTTAAAAAACTGAGCTACTGAGTAAAATCTATTAAAAGAAACAAACTTATAAGGGGAGGCTGGAACTTGTGTAATATCATTTTCAATGATTTTGGTATACTGGTCCTTTTTTTGTGACTGTCATCAGTCTTTCAACTGGCTTGATGTTATCCTCCATCCCTTCCTATCTTGTGCTAATCTCTTCATCTCTACATATCCTTTACAACCCACGTCCTCAATTATCTGCTTCATATATTCTAATCTCTGTCTTCCTCTACAGTTCTTACCTTTGACTGTTCCCTCCACCAGCAAATTAACCAATCCAGCATGTCTCAAAATATGACCTACCAGCCTGTCTCTTCTTTCTGTAAGTTCTTTCACAAACTTCTTTCCTCACCCATCATTTCCAAAACTCGTTCATTTCTTACTTTGTCTGTGCACTTAATTTTCAGCATTCTTCTGTAGCACCACATTTCAAATGCTTCGATTTTCCTTCTTTCTGGTATTCCTAAAGTCCATGTTTCGCTACCGTAAAATGCTGTGCTCCCCACATAGGGTTTTAAAAAGTTTTTTCTAATTCCTAGATCAATATTTGAAACTAAAATATTTCTCTTTTTTTTCTGAAGGCTCTTTTTGCTAGTGCTAATCTGCTTTTAACATCATTCCTGCTTCGGCCATCGGTTGTAATTTTGCTTCCCAAGCAACAGAGTTCACTTCTCCTATTGCATCTGATCCTATTTTTGGGTTTAATCTACTAGTATTGGTTTTGTTTCTGCTACATTTCATCTCTTTTGTCTTACTTTGATTTACATTCAGTCCAAAATCTTCCTTCAGTATTTTGCTCATGCCATTCAGTAACTTCTCAATATCCTCAGCCTGTTCTGCTAACAAGACAATATCGTCAACAAATCGTAGGATACTGATTTTTGTCTCCTACCTGGTGTAACGTTTCCACCCCCACCTTTTAATATTTTCCAGCTAATCGTTCATTTATTTGTTACTGGACTTCGTGGCCGAAGATTGACTGCATTCAGATTTTAAACAAACCATTTATCAATAGAAAGTTAGTAAGAGACAGGAACAATTACAAAGAATAAGTATAAGTGGGTAAATGGTGTAACACAGGAAATAAGGTTATATTCTGTTCAGTAAGCAGTTTGTCTACAAATGTTCACACTCGAAATTTGAAAACCTATTCAATCCAAAAAGTTCATAACAGTTTTCCATAAGCACTTTCTCAAATCTTAATAGTCATTGAAAAGCAACTATACACATCATCTTAATTGTATTAATTTACTTCAGTACATGAGCGTAATGCAAGTGAAGTATGGCAGAGACATAGAGAGAGAGAAAAAGAAAATTGACTTTCTTCATATGGACAGGCTGGCGCCACAGGCACTCACCACTGTCAATCACTTCGAAAAACGGGACAAAACTGAGCAAGACTGCGAATGCTATGGTCTCATGGGGGCCTTATATTATACCCAGCTAACTGCACTTTCTTGAGCAGACGTTCTTCTGGGGGAAAGCGCTACCAACATTGACTTTATAACTTTCAGTTGCCATGTGTAACCTCTCTGCCATATGGCAGAAAGCACAGGGTTTCACAGATACTCCCACACCCCGAAGGTGACCTTTTGTTCATGGGGTGGTACCACAGCGGGCTGCTCTGCGCGCCAAACTCTGGGCAGGACCAGGGTGACTGACCTTTTAGCGTGGCCATGTACTGTAATGGCTGCCGAAGCAGCCTCCAGAAGAATTCTAAAAAATGAAATGCACTGCCTACCTGCCTCTCGCTACCATAATTAAAATTCCTTAATCCTATTTTTATTTTATTTAATACTACCTGCTAAAGTTCCTGTTTTTAGTTCCAGACGTCTTGTGGCATCGCACTGCCAAGACTGAAAATGTTAGAAAATTTCCTTATTATTTCATTTTTTGTTGAATCTTGTGCTGAAAAACCATACAAAAAAAAAAAAAATCTACTCTCTCTTTATTTTTGAAACTACCGATTTAACCTTTCTTTTAATATTTAGAATGATACTTAGCATGATAAAGTTTACAGGGAAACTATGGTGATATTTTTGGGTTTAATGGTTTTCTCAAAATAATTATACGAGTGATTTTGACAAATTTGATATTTTTTAAACAGTATCATCTGAATAAAATAATAGATATGTTGTGAAAACATGTTTGAAGATTTTCATTACAATAATTTTTTCTGTCTTTTAATTCTTAAAACGGGTCGTGTCACATTTTTTCACAATCTTATGTTTCAATCATTTCTTTCATTTTTGTTTTATTACTTATTATTTTATTGAAGACCAGATTAGTTGCTGCTACTAAAAGACTGAGAAAATTGCATTGTAAATGTTGAAAGAGGACATGTCCATAACATGACTCTTTTTTACAAGTTGTAGAATACTCCAAAAGGAAATGGCAATGGTCTGCTTCTTTATTGTACTTGAATTCCAACCAAATAATAAAAATAATGCATGCAGTGTTTAAAGAAGCTCATCCTGATGAAAATATTTCTTATCAGTTTTATTTGAGAAACTTATTTATAACTTTTCACTAATGTTTAGAATGCAAGCCAAAGATATCTGCTGCATGTCTGATGAACTGAACAATAAAACAAAAAGTGCAATTCTTTTTGAAAGTGCTAACAGATCAAATTACTGGTGCACATAAAAAGAGTGAAATTCCAAGATACAATTGGAGAAACCTTTGGGGGAAAAGGAGATGATACACTTGGGCTTTGCTTAGTAGGCCTATGCTTGGCAACTGTGTCCTCACCAATGATTCCGATTCAATATATCTACTCAGCTCACTTTTAATACTTTTGGTATTCTTAGCCTAAGAAATGACAAAGTGAAATGTTCATTAACAACAAATACAATGGAGCCAGTGGGGAATAAGGAGAGTACCTTTCATTTTAATATGTTTCTAGGCACAGCTGGAATTGAAGAGTACAAATAATCAGTTCATTTTTAGTTTTCCTGTCCCTTTCAATTACAAAATTATTGATTCGATGTAAAATGGAGCATGCCCATCCTTGATTTTGGTTATTAATACTTTGTAAGTGTATAAGTACATAAAAAAATTGGAATGAGTATTCTGAAAATTCTTGAAATCAAATTTTCTCTGAAATATCATCAGCTTCTGGTTGAACAGTTTTTTTCATTTTCTGTAAAATTTTAACAAAAAATTGTGACATGACCCCTTTTCACATTTAGCAATTCATATTTTCAAAATTCATTTGTTTGAAAGATAATTTCATGAAACATGTAATGACCATTTGTTACTTGTTTTTAAAGTTTTTCTTTCATATTTAGTTAATGAATTCAGGATAATACGTGATCCGTATATGAAACCCTCGTTGTGGAAGAGTAACTCACACTTGAAATTGTTACTTCTTTTTTCAATTTTCAAGAATATGTTTGTGAATCCTATTTAGTCATGAATATATTTTCCACTAAAATACATGGATGTAAGATAGGTGCACAGATGACTTTAGCACTTGGAAATGTAAAACTTCATACCCTGACACTTTGTTGCATCTGTTTTGGTGAAACTCAAAAATAATGAAAAATGATTTACACAAATGCATATATTTAAAAAAAATAATAATAATAATAAATAATTGAAGAAGTTTTGATACAAAAAGTCACATGCAGTTTCAAAACCGAGCATTGAAGACTCATAGTCAAACTGGTTATTCACTAGTCCATGTTGGCAACCAGACACTAGACAATGGCAGCAACCAGAAACGTTAAACTTTTACTTTACATTAGGCGTCACTTGTAAGTCACAAATTCTGTGATTTCTCAGAAACTGCAAACTTCAGGTATATTATCATTATTTTTTAACATATAGATAGGGGTATAACCACTATTTACCACAGAAGAAGGTAGGAAGTGTCGAAACATGGATAGACCTTTAAGTATTGACATTTTTGATTTTATGTCCCTTCGATTGAGCATCTTTGGAATTCGTCTGCCGCGCGCTTTAGTGCGTGTCGAGTGCTAATAATTTGTGTTTTTTGTAGTTAAAAAGTTAAATTTTGTCTCGTAAGGTAGTTCATTCGTTGAATAATATCATTTTCTAGTAGTGTGAGTGTTAGTGGAACGTTTTATTCAGTATAAATCCGTCAATTGTAAATTCAGTGTTTCGTGCTTTGTTTACATCCGGTATAAACGTTTAGTATTAATATTATTGTTATAGCGTAGCAGCAGTTCATTGTAAGTAAGATTTAATAGCATTAGTTTTGTTTCAAAGTAGATTGCCAAGTTCTCAAGTGATAGTGAACCGTTTTATTTAATACATAATCAGTACAGTGTAAACGCATTTTTTTTTACTTGTTTAAATTTGAGGTTAGTTGTGATTCAGAGTTCTAGGGTATCAAATTTCATAGTAATTGTTTAAAAAGTTCTTTGTTTGCATTTGTGCAGTTTTATTGTAAATCTTGTAGTTGCCAGGTGTTGTAATTCACTTTTAAGAAAAATTTCGAGTGATATACATAGGTTTTTAACATTTTTTGTAGAAGGCTACTTTTGCATTTCTTTGGCATTTGACACACAAGTAGTTTATTAAAAAGTAAAAGTTTTTAAAGTTCCTTTGCTTGTAAATTCTTAAGTTGTTTTGAAAGTATCACAATGGATACAAAGTGTGGAAACTGCCGAAGGATAGTAAAAGAAGGAGTGACATGCCGGGACTGCGGGCGCTGGTTTCACTGGGGGTGCAGCGATGTATCTAACAGTGACTCTTGTGTCAGTATTTCCTGGAACTGTCACTCCTGCAGAATTAGTGATCAGGAGCAGCGGATTCTGAAACTCCAGTCAGATTTGGCATCTGCAGAGAGGGATTTAAAGGCCCTGAAGGCAGAAAACTCTGTTCTTAGGCATAGGCGGAACAGTGAATGGAAGGAAGTCAGCTCTGGCAGGAGAGGTAGGAGACGCTGTCTGTCTGATGGTTTCCAGCTGGAGACATCCAATGTGTTTCGGCCATTGGAGGATCTAGATGGTGACTCTGAAGACCGTCAGGTTGGACTGAACGATCTGGGTTCTTGCAAAGTAAAAGGGAAAAGTTTTCAGGGTGTATCTAAAAGTAAACGCAGGAAGGTACTGTTACTTGGGAGCAGTCATGGGAGGGGAATCAGTGAGATGGTTCAGTCTGACTTGGGGCCAGATTATGAAGTCTGCAGTATTTTCAAACCAAATGCAGATCTTGGAAGTGTGGTAGCAAATGTGAAAGACCTAGTTAAAGATTTTTCAGATGAGGATTGTGTTGTAATTGTTGGGGGACCAGGAAATAGCCTTGATAAAGACCTCAATTATTCAATTGAGGGAGACATTGCCCACATTTCCAAGAACACACGTCAGACAAGTGTGAGATTTGTTGGTTTGCTTGAGCGTTACGATAAACCCTGGATGTGGCATAACATCAGGCGTACAAATGCATCCTTGGAAAGGGTTCTCTGGCAGCCGGCTAATTCACACATTGGTTTGATTGATGTGGCCTGCATTGGTAGGGACAGTTATACTCGCCATGGACTCCATCTGAATGTCAGAGGTAAGAGGAAGCTTTCGCTTCTTATTGCTGATGAGGTCAGAGGATGCCAGGTGAGGGAAAGAGGTATTCCTGTGATAAATGGTGTTAAGTCGCGGCCTTTTTTAGGGTAAATAAAATAGATTTATTAAGATGTCTTAAGGAAATTAATGTCTCTGATGATCATAATTTGTTGAAATTAAAAATTCCAACTGATATACCAGTATGTAATAATAAAATAAACAATTCAAAGTCATTGCGTCAAAGTGTTCAGACCAGTATTTTCCACCAAAATATAAGAGGAATATTTAGTAAAACTGATGACATTACCTTAAGCCTAGAAGAGATTCAAAATTCCAGAAATTTTAATGTAGACGTTTTGTGTATATCTGAGCATCATTTGTCTGATACAGGAATATCTCAGCTGTCCATCCCAAATTATAAATTAAGCTCTCATTTCTGCAGATGTAAAATGTAAAAATAATATTGAATGCAGTAGTGTAGTTGTAAGTAAGTATTGTATAGAACAACACTTTGAATGTTGTGTTACTAAACTAGAATATGATAAGGAAGAGCTGATAGTGATAGCAATTTACAGGCCCCCCTCAGGTAATTTCAGACTGTTTTTATCTCATTTAGAGTCTTTGCTACTAAGTTTTACAAATAGCAAACAAATAGTATTATGTGGAGATTTCAATGTTGACTTTCTAAATCACAGCAATGATAGATTAGATATGGAAGCCTTGATGTTGTCTTTTAATTTAACAGCACTTGTAAATTTTCCTACGAGAATACAAAATAATAGCAGGACTGCAATTGATAATTTTTTTATGGATATTTCTCAGTGCAGTAATTACAGCATACATCCAGTAATAAATGGTATCTCAGATCATGATGCCCAGCTATTATGTATCGAGTCCAGGAACACTGTTAAACAGATAAAGAAAAGCTGGGTTTATAGAAGAAATATTAGTGAAAATAATATAAAACACTTCATAGATACCTTAAACAATGAAAACTGGTTAGAAGTATATAATGCGCAGGGTGTTAATGCGAAATTTGATTCCTTTCTGAATATATTTCTAACACTTTTTGAAGGTAGTTTCAAAAAAAGGAAAATTCTCAACACTCCAAACAATGAACTGGGCATGGGATGGATAACAAAGGGTATTAGAATCTCTAGTAAAACAAAGAGGGACCTTTATTTAAAAATGAGAGAATCAGATAACTATGCGCTGAAAGTTCACTATAAACTTTATTCTAAAATACTAAGAAATGTAATAAGGAAGGCCAAGAACAAGTACATATCGGCGAAAATAGAAAATTCAGACAATAAAATGAGAACAATATGGAATATAATAAAGACTGAAACAGGAAAAACTGTAAATCACTCTAAAGACATAAAAATAGAACAAAATGGACATGTGTATAGCGAAGTAGGGGAGGTTTGTGAAATATTTAACAAACATTTTACGTCAGTAGTAGATAAATTAGGCATAGAAAAGCAATCCCCACATAGTGCTCTAAGGCTTCTTGAGACTGCTTTCCCAAATAGCTTTGTGGAGATGAAATTGCCACCAGTAACAGTCTCAGAAATAAATAAACTCATTAAACAATTAAAACCTAAAAATTCTTCCAGCTATGACAATATTTCAAGTAAATTACTGAAAAGATGTTCAGACTGTATCAGTCATGTACTTGCTCACATTTGTAATGAATCCTTAATACAAGGTGTTTTTCCCGATAGACTAAAATATGCTGTTGTAAAACCATTATTTAAAAAAGGAGACGTAACATGTGTAGACAACTACCGTCCCATTTCATTACTTTCAACATTCTCAAAGGTTTTTGAAAAAGTCGTGTATAGTAGAGTAATAAAACATGTTACACACTATAATATCCTAACTAATTCACAATTTGGGTTCAAAAAAGGATCATCCATAGAAATGGCTATATATTCATTTTTAAATAACACATTTGAGGAACTGAATAATAAAATGAATCCTGTAGGAATATTTTGTGATCTTGCAAAAGCATTTGACTGTGTAAATCATGAATTACTTTTAAAAAAAATGGAATACTATGGTATTTTTGGGACCGCAGGTAAATGGTTTAAATCATACATTGAAAGCCGAATGCAAAAAGTTTCAATTTTTGATTCTAAAATAAGTAAAGATGCTTCATCAGACTGGGAGAAAATAAAACATGGAATTCCACAAGGCTCTGTCTTAGGTCCCCTCCTCTTTCTGTTATACATCAATGACCTTCCTGGAAATTTATCCGACAAAGTTAAGAGTGTTTTATTTGCAGATGACACTAACCTGACTGTGCGTAAAACACCAAACAGTACTATAGAATTTAATGTAAATGAAGTACTTAGAGTAGTAGCAAATTGGTTTAAGGCAAATTCATTAAAATTAAATTTTGAAAAAACACATTATATTAGGTTTAAAACAAAAAACTATGCACAGCCAGATATATGTATAAACTATAAAAACAACAAAATCTTAGAAACAGAGAGTATAAAATTTCTTGGTATTAAAATAGATCAGAAACTCTGTTGGCATGATCATATCACTACACTACTGGCAAAGTTAAGTAGTGCCACCTTCGCAATACGAACACTTTCTCTAACAGCAGATCTAGAATTAATGAAACAGGTGTACTCCTCATATTTTCATTCAGTAATGTCATATGGCATAATTTTTTGGGGAAACTCTTCACAAAGTAAAAAAGTTTTCATAGCACAGAAAAGAGCTATTAGGTTTCTGTGTAGGGTAAAACCAAGAACTTCTTGCAGACAACTCTTTAAGAAACTCAATATTCTTACAATGTATTCTCAGTATATATATTCTCTCATGAGCTTTGTCATAGAAAATTTTAACCTGTTTACACCTAATTCACAGGTACACAGTTTCAATACAAGAAACAGAAATAACTTGCATAAAACACAAACATCTCTGTCATTAGTACAAAGAGGAGTTAATTATTCTGGGATACATCTGTTTAATAAACTACCTAATCGTATAAAACAGCTTTCAGATAATAAAGATGTATTCAAACAAAAACTTAGAGATTATCTTATTGGCAACTCCTTCTACTCCATTCAAGAATTTGAAGAAAATAATTAATTGTACTCATTATGACATTAGCAAAACTCAGTTGCAAAAATGTATGTTTATTATTATTTCTTGTATTTGTAAAATATGTATATATATATTTACTATGATATGACTCATATTATGTGTATATGTATCAACAATGACATGTTTCACATCCCAGAGGTACTTCCTCAGCAGGGATCCATGGAACAAGATTGATAAATAAATAAAATAAATCAACAATAGAATGAGGTAGTTTCATGATGGAGGCTGGCAGCTAGAACGTTGCTACTTCCTTTTGTCATTGATGAAGGGTCATACATCGAAAAATTTCAGTGCTCAATGTGTGTTCATGTCTGTCTTTTATTTTACACCATTCTGCCTTCAGTTGTGGTATGTGATGGTTATTTGCCAATCCAAATGTTTAATTTGTCTCACTTTTAGTTGCCTATTGTTTCCAATAATCATTATAAAATTATTATTATTAATTTTTTTAAAAAACTCTCAGATTTCCATTAGTCTGAAAGACACAAGATTATAACTTTTAACCCTTAGTTTTTCAAAGATCATTAAATGTTAATCTTAAATCTTGAAAGGGTGCTCAGTTTTCAGTGTTATTCAGCCATCATGCTAAAATTTGTAGAAATTGGTGGGACACAAGTAGCTTCCCCTTTTCAGAGCAATAAAGTGGCATTGTATGAAGGCTCATTTTATGTGAATGTCATTGGTTCCAGTTCCACTAGTCTATTTGTCACATGCATTATACTTGTTATTTATTTTCTGGCGATCTTTTAAACAAATGCATAGGAGACCCCTTGTTTCTACTTTGAAAATTACAGAATATCATGAAAAATGTTAGCATCACGTCATATATATTTTGCAGAAAGTTGGTAACACTCACTTCCATTGCTACAAATAGTACTTTTTGTGATGGATTCAGAACGATCATGATCGACAAAAATGACAATAGCAGTTTAAGTTTCATACAGCTTGTACTCTTTTTCTGAAAACAATAATGATTATTATTACTTGTGCAGGTGTAATAGTGGTTGTGAAAATGGAGGGACCCTCATACCTATGTAAGACTGATGAAGTAGGTGAGATATGTGTAAACTCCAGTGCAACTGGAAGCCAGTACTGGGGCCTTCAGGGGCTCACCAACAACACATTCAGAGTACAGCCTCTCCACAGTGATGGAAAACCAGTTGGAGAAGCAGAATATGTCCGCAGTGGGCTATTAGGCTTTCTTGGACCAGTAAGTAATTTGTAAAAGATGAAAAATCTGTTAAAACTTATTACCTTTGGCTAGTGAAATAGTTTCTAGAACATAAAATCCACCACAGTAAAAATAATAATAATAATTTATTTAGTAGTCTCCTTTGAAACATGGTCTGTTTTAACGTAAAAAAAAAAGGAAGAATGGTTGTAAATGTTAATGTATATTGGTTTTTCATAAGTAATGGTGATTCATGTAGGTCTAGACTATCATTAAATTAATAGGTTTATAAAAGATAACTACTTTGTGTCTATAAAACCTATTTTTTGTAACTGAATTTAAGGATAAATATGTGTATTACACACTGTGTGGTATTGTTTATTGTTAGTGAACTGCAGACACAGTCTGAACACATTTTCATGTTTAGTAACCATTGTTGAATTAGTAAAATGAATATATTTGCCTTTGCTCAATTTACAGGGTGGTTTGGTATTTGTTTGTGGGTCAAGAGATGGTCTGATGACAGTAACAGGCAGAAAGCATAATGCAGATGACATCATTGCTACTGTGCTAGCTGTTGAACCTATGAAATTTATATACCGTGGTCGCATTGCAGTATTCAGCATTAGAGTCCTACGTGATGAAAGAATATGTGTTATAGCAGAACAGAGACCTGACTGCAGTGAGGAAGAGGTAAGTATATTACACTGTAACTTTATTCTATTAATGCTTATTGATTTAACAGATGACATGGTATAGAAGAATGCAAATTTACATGTGACACACAAGATAGTGCTTCAATTAGAATTGTGAATGCCTGTAAAACATTAGCTAAAGTGAAGATTGCTAACTGATAAGAATTAAATGATTTTTAATGCTGAATGATACTTGTTGCCTGGCATGTGGGACATAGATTTTTGCAAGTATTTGCAAAATTTAGCGTTTCACCTCCTCAGTATCATGCATATACTGGTTTCACATCTGAGAGCACAGCGCCCAGCTACATTTGTTGAATAATCGAGACCTGTTATAAATGAGCATATATGTGAATGCTAACAAATGAAAATTGCTGCATGAACTGATTGCCAGTTGGTAAACTTTTGACACAGATATCAGACAAAGTGCATGAGACCATGCGATATAAATGGGAAATTATTTGAATCCTCTTTTGATAGGAAACTAAAGATACTGATTAGTAAATTATAATGAAGTCAGTGATTAAACTTTATTTGTAGGATGGTGAAAAATCTCTAAAACACATGTATACTAAAAAGGGTTAAAGTTCTGTGCATAATTTCTTTGTTAGAAGAACAAAAATGGTATGGGAATGTGTGAGTGGAGACTTTCCCGACGTAGCGATGCAACAAAATTCTCTCAGGTGTCACCGAGCGTGGTGGTGTAACGGATAGCGTTCTGGCCTCGCATTCGGGAGGACGGCGGTTCGAATCCCCGTCTGGGCATCCAGATTTGGGTTTTCCATGGTTTCCCCAAATCACTCCAGGTGAATGCCGGGATGCTTCCTTCAAAAGGCCATGGCCGAATTCCTTCCCATTCCTTGCCCCCATCCTTTCCCGTCTCTAAAGACCACGTTGTTAAAAAGGGACGTTAAACTGTTACAAAAAAAAAAAAAAAAAAATCTCTCAGGTGTCCAACCGAATGGTGTTGTAAAAACACAACGTTTCAACAGCTGACTCTGATGTCTTCATCAGGTATCTTGTAGCTGTTGCAAGCTGACTGTTACTGCCTCGATGCAGTAACAGTCAGCTTGCAACAGCTACAAGATACCTGATGAAGACAGCAGAGTGTAAGGGAAAAAACCAGTATACGAGGGTGGAGTATAGGTTTCGTCACCTTAACTGAATCTTAACTTGTTAAAAGTTGTTCTGAATTTGCATTAATAATTTTAAATGACCATGTTGCACCCAGGATGTTCAACTGTAAAGCTTAACGGCCGCCACAAAGCTTATTTGAACCAAAAGCTGAGGAAAGGTTACTGTTAACTACGAAAGCACGTAAAAATCCACTTTGATGAAAAATTAGAAGTTTATTAAACAGTCACATTTTGAAAATTAGCAATTACAGTTGAGTTGGCAATCGAACTAAACGTTTCCAAAAATTACAAGTCGTGAAGAGGTAGAATTTGCCGACTAACCCCTTTTTGAAAATTTATCGGTCCATAGTCTCTGCAATTAATAGTCACTGGCGAGAAAAAGTCAACATTGCTGGCAATTTGACCATGATGCCTGTCCGAGTTCAACCAACCAGAAATCAACCCGGCTAACAGACTAACACACAACGACACGACGAAACTTACTAGCGCAGATCCACTACGCACAACGTTCCCGGATAAAGACAAAAGACGAAATCGAAAGACAAAACAATAAAGACAGCCAGATGGCCTCAGCAGCTAGCTTTATACCCTCAGCCACATGATAGGTGTAATACACCGCTTACCAAAAAGTAGCCTAAAAAGATGTGATTATAGAATGTGTTCAAAATTTAACCGTGTGTAACTTGGCTTTTAAGGTTTATAAAAAGTATTTGGCTAAAATTCTAAATTAATTAGCTTTCTTGTAAATGAATTAAGTTTATCAGCGCAGTGATTATAAGTTTCCAAAAAACAATTGGTGAACCCCCGATATGTATGTTAATTTGAGCAATTTTTATTCGACCCTGCTGAATTACAAATTATCGTGATAAAATTAGTGTCATTGTGTTCTACGTTTGCTCCTGATTTCAAAGGTGTAAATTTTATTACGATCGGTGGTGTAATAGCAAAGTTATTAGTTTGTCAAAAATTGGGCTTGAGATTATTGAAACGCCATATCGTAAAAACCGGTTTAGGTTGTTTATATCAAAAAAGTGAGGTTATTTGAATTTTCTTTGAATTTAGTTATGTGTTTTAACAGTAGTTTTGTTTACTGAAGTGGCTTAGTTTGATTACAGTTTAATTTAAAAAACTACCATGTTTTGGTTTATGATAAAATAACTTTAAAATTGATTTAATATTAGTTCTACTGCATGGAATGTTTTGAAATTTTAATATGTTATACTAGATGTTTTGATTCTTTCAGGAAATTTACTTTTTAGTTCAGGAAATTATCGAAAACATGTGATTAAAAATGTTCTAAGTGCAAGTGTGTCTATCGAAGTGTTTAAAATTTTATTTACTTTTTTTATACGACCTGAAACTATGGAATTTTAGTGAATTTAACTTTCTTTTCGGATTATTATTATTATAAAATTACTTTACTGCATCGAAAAGTGTTAAGAATTAGTGATCTTATCGCGTAAAAAAAATCGATTGTTTACAAATTGGATAATAATGGATTATTATAGAAGTGATTTACTATTATAAATTGTTTATTTACCACTTGTATTGTGTGTTGAGTGACTTTACTGTTTTTAAATCGGTTTATTTATTGAGTTAGGTTGCAGTATCGGCTTCTGCATGATACGTTTCTCTCATATCCTGTACTTACTAACTGAAAAATTTAATATTTACTAGAAGGCTTATTCCGTCCCTTATGCTCTATAGCTAAGAAAACTAGAATTTATCCAAATTCTAACGTGCTTACAAGAGTCAGTTGTTGAAACGTCGTGTTTTGGAAGAATTTCAGCTTTGGAATATGTGCCAACTGAGAGAACAATTCTTAGTGAAAAATTTACACTTAAAAATAAAAATAAAGGAAACTGGCTTTAGGAAACAACTGGAGTAACTGCGCAAATTCTGATAATGAGACCTAGGATTATACTGAATTATTTGCTCAAAATAGATGTGTTCAGAAATGTGATCTGAGATTGCTGAATCTGTTTTTGAAACTTCTTTTATGTATCTACATTTCAGTAACAGTCATTTAAGGGTTTAATTTGCAAAAATGATGCAGTGTAGTTGAATCAAGTTATGAAATGTAAGAAAATATGATGGAACATTATATATATGAGGGTTGCTATTTATATATCTGGCCTTGGCAACAATAAGCGTTGCCAGGCGCCATCTGACATTTCCGTTGGTTACATTGACATTGTTGAACATAGCCTTATTCATAACAATGTTTCATTTGAATGCAATTTGTCGTTTACAGTAACTTTAAAAATCCATCTCGGGCGAAAATTAGAATTAACTCGAACATTTATGTGCGATTATTTTTCACAACTTTCGATGTGGATCATGAAGACAAGAGTGCATCGAAGAACTTAATTCTTTATACAGCGATAAAGCACAATCAGATAGCACTGTAAAAAACTGGTATAATGAATTCAATCATGGCCGAATTCCGTCAGGGTCGTCCAAAATCGGTGGTTGTGCCAGAAAACAGATGCTGTGTGTGAACTGATACAGCAAGATAGTCATGTGACATACTGTGAGATTGAGGCATCTTTGGGCATCAGTATGATAAGCATAAGTAAAATATTGCATGATCATTTGGACATAAAATAGATTTGCTTACGTTGGATCCCGCATAATCTGACAAATGCTCAAAAGGAAGCTCGTGTCAATTAGTGCAAGGAAATGTTAAAAAAATACGTTCAAGGTGCATCAAAGGCTGTGTTTAACATCTACACAGGTGACGAATCATGGATTTATGCATATGAGCCCGAAAAAAAAAACAGCAATCGACTGTATGGGCCTTCCAAGATGAGCCAAATCCGAAAAAAGTTGTTTGCGGAAGAAGCACATCGAAGCAAATGGTTGCCTGTTTCTTCAGCATTACTGTTCACTTGCCGACAATGGCATTAGAGTAACGGAGGATGGTTAACTCTAAATGGTACATGACCATTTTTTTACCAGAAGTCTTTGGAGAAATTCGAAAAAAGTCGAAGAAGAGGCGAATAATTCTTCAACATGGCAATAGGAGCTGTCGCACATTGGCTCAAACAAAGGAATTTTTGACCAGTAAAAACATCGAATTGATGGGTCATCCACCGTACAGCCCTGATTTGGCACCCAATGACTTCTTTTTATTCCTGCGCATCAAAAACCAATTACGTGGTCAACGACTTTTGACACCCGAAGAAGCGGTTGATGTTTCAAGATGCATGTTCTGGAGATCAGTGTGGAAAAAGTGCTTTGAAAGTTATTTCAAATGCATGCAAAAGTGTATTGATCTTCACGGAGAATATTTTGAGAAACAATAAAACCAATTTCGATCATAAATGTTTGTCATTTCATTATTAGGCCAGAAATATAAATAGCAACCCTCGTACCAGATGAGTGATGGAGAAAGCTGCTCAGTTGGCTGAGTGTGGTAGTCATTTAACAATTTAAAATGAATTTTGTTAATGGCTTACTGAAGTTATCAAAATCAGAGAAAGATAATTTCTACAGAATTGTGCTTTAAAAAAAGTGCCCCTAAAATTGTTAGTAACTGTGTGGAGATTTCTGTTGTTTCAACGAATCAAAGATGGTTGCTTGACATTCAATATGAATTGATTGTTAACTTTAGACGTATTTTTGGCATGCATTATAAATTTCCTTAAGTTTTAGTAAATTAATTGGTATTTGAACAATAGGTAATGTTCTTTTCTTTTTTGCCGTCATCTGTGGTGTTTGCAAATTCTTTAATTATTCATTGGTATCTCTTGAGTTCAACTTGGTAATTAAAACTAAAGTGCTATTCATAAAACTTCAAATGATTTGGTTTTGTGAAAGTGACACTTTATTAGTTGACTTTCATTGATTTAGCCAGTTATTTCTATGTGCAGATAATCAATCATTCAAGGATTTTT